>OZ024740.1:126894448-126901948 GCA_964016885.1 Eledone cirrhosa
TGGTGGTGCTAGTACGGAGTTAAATATTATAATGAAATGACAGGAGGCTGGACTTGTGTAAATCCTTGAGAGGTTTATTATACTATGATCATTCCAATGACCGGGTTCCGTATGAATCCGGTGATATCATCAGGTATTCGAAATATAATAAGTGAATGTAATAGATAAAATCCATGGGGCTGAAAATCAAAGACCCGAGGACGACCGCCATCCAGCATTTTCTACATTTGCCGGTCGCCCTCAACCCGGTCATTGAAATGATCATAGTATAATAAACCTTCCAAGGATTTACACAAGTCCAGCCTCCTGTCATTTCATTATATTATATATATATATATATATATATATATATATATATATAAATATATATATAATAGTAATAATAATAAATTTGAAGACTAAAATCCAAAGAGAGCTCGATCAGGATAAATATATATCAAATATATAAGAACCGTACAGCAAATATTTATTAAAATAACAGATTAAAATTTAAGCAAGGAATCGCTGCTTTCACCCTTAACGGGATCTTAGGAAACTAACAAAGTCAATCTGTAAACGCAGAAGTTGATATTTCAAAAAACGTTGCAACCGGAGGAAGACAGGAAGACGATACTTTGGTTCGTGGAAACGTTCGCTGGCAAAGAACGGGAAAAAACGAATATAATACGTCATTAATAGGAGCGGTAGACTAATGTTCTCTTAGGTGGTTCATAGAAACGTTCTCTGGCAATGAACGAAAAAAACGAAGATAATACGTCATATGTGGAGCGTGGAGAACAATTGCACGCAAAGACAAAACCACGTAAATGGTATAGCAGAAGTCATAGACTAAAATTCTAACTAGGAGAAGACCGACGTATTATCTTCGTTTCTATGGCCGTGCGGATGACGGTTTAACCATCGTCTCAGTGTGTTTGGCTTTTAACGTATTTTGTAGCTCTGGTTCGTCAGAATTATTGAGCGCTTGCCACAAATCTCGTAAGTTGTTTTTCGCTAATTCCAAAGCCGAAATACGATTCTCGCTAATTTATATTTGTATATATATATATATACAAATACACACATATATTCATATATATATATACATATATATATATACATATATATATACACATATATATACATATATATACACATATACATATATATATATATCCACATACATATATACACACACACATACACATACATATACATATACACATATATATATACACATACACAGATATATACACATACACATACATATACATATACATACACACACACACACATATATATATATATATATATATATATATATATTTATATATATACATATATATACATATATACACACACACACATATATATATACACTCACACATACACAAAACCATATATACATACAAATAAATATAAATATACACACAGAGAGCACAATAATCGCACCTACAAACATTGATATGCATACAAACAAACGGCCACTCATACAAATACAAATACAAACCAGACAACACTCGCCTCCTATCTTTGGGACCTTAAAAGGAACTCCAACCCTTCACGCTTAAATGGAAAATACTCCAGCAAGTGCGCTCTTACAACGGAGGACACAAGGGCTGTGACCTTTATATCTCAGAGAGCTACGAAATTTTATTCGCCAAGGGCCCGCTACTGAAAAAACTCTCTGAACGCTGCCCGAACTGCATGCACAAGAACTTTGCAACTTTCAAATAACTTAAGCCAGTGTTAATGCCCGATGGCTAAAAACGACTTCTCCCTTTCATCCCCTCTACCTCCTTCCTACCCCACCCTCACCCCTCCTCAACCTGAAATACGGCCACTATGGTTATGTGAGTACCTCTTACCTATCTGCATTTTCTACTTGTAGAGCTGTTCTTATGTGCCTGTGTATATGCGTATATTTATGAGTACTTATTTGTATGTATTTGTGTGAGAGGTCGATTGTTTGTATGCATATCACTGTGTGTAGGTGTGATTACGTGCCCTCTCTGTGTGTATATTTATATGTATATGTATATATATAATGTTTTGTGTATGTGTGTGTATATATATATATATATATGTATATATATATATATATATATATATATATATATGTGTGTGTGTGTGTGTGTGTGTGTGTGTGTGTGTGTGTGTGTGTGTGTGTGTGTGTGTGTGTGTGTGTGTGTGTGTGTGTGTGTGTGTGTGTGTGTGTGTGTGTGTATATATATATATATATATATATATAGGAACGAGTAGGACCCCAACGGGTGAGCTCAAGCCGTTTCGACGGCTAATTCAGGATCAAATGAACATTTTTATCCTGGTACATGAATAGCCGAGCTTCTCAGGAGGTAATTCCATATATGGTAAAAGTGATTGTCATAAGGATTGGTCAAAAGTTTGTTGTTGAGACACATAATTCTATCATGGCAATTTGTGGAAGGAAGGGATAGCTGAACTTGCCAGTAGAAGTAAGAGGGAGAGGGAGTGGAGGAAACCCAGTTGTGCGTTTATAGTGCAAACTACAGCAGGATCCTAAGGGCAGGCGGTCAAGAAAGTATACTAGGGAGGGGGAGGGGGAGGAAGTCGAAACAATAAGTAAATCAATATGGAGTAAATATATAGAAGAATAATAACAATGTTAAAAAATATGAAAAAACAATTTCTGGTTACTATTCCCTTACTATTCCCTTATCAAGTCTCTCACTGGTACTGCTAAACTATAGAAAGTTTACTAGGTGGGACGGAATTGTTGTGAAAGAATTTTATGAGTTAGTAGTAATCAACCAAATCTATCTTACAGTGACAGGTCAACGGGTAGGGGGCCAAAATACTAAAGAAACTACTACGAAATAATAATTCAGAGACCCGAAACTAATACGAAATAATAATTCAGAATCCCGAAAATGAATACTAATACTATATGTAAGGGTGCCGCTAAGATACAAAAATTCTAATACAAACTTCATAAATGTTCGTACGATATATATGAAAAATTTGATACGGAAAATTAATTCAGAACCCCCCCCCCCAAAAAAAAATACTGATATACGAGAAACTAAAGCAGAGATACCACTAAGAAAAGTAGAAAGCACGGAAATGGGGCAGCCATCGGATGAGAATGCAAGTATCTGGGGTCTATCACATCTGGTATAAAAAGCGGAGACGGCCAATTCTATCATAGAATAGGGGATGGGGCTGGGGGTACTGAGGCTACAAAGGACCGAAGGGCTGCCTCGGGGTGGGCGAGAAAGTGAAAAGGACGACGACAAAGGAGAACTGGGGTGGAAGGAGTAGGAAGGGATGGGGGAAGAAGGAAATATAGAGGAAACGATAAAGTGATATAAAATAAAATCTTACGTCTACCATTGCAAACAGGGGTTACCCATTACAAAGTCGGCAAGTGGGGTGTTACAGCCCTTGTCTAACCCCCCCCCCCCCCTCCGGGTCATTATGGGGTTTGAAAGCGAGGTAAGTCCTACGCAATCAGTGTTTGCATGCAGTTACCAGTTCGTCTTTCTTGTTTAGGAGTTTTAGGATTTGGGCCGTCGAAAACAGCATTTGTAAAGTTTTCCCCGAGCATAAATTGCACGGACGGCGTCCTCCCGTGTAAGAGTTGGCTCTGGACAGTATGCTCCAAGTGAGATCATAGGTAATATTGTTATCTTTGAGGTCCCAGATGTGGCTCGAAAATGTGCGTTATGGTCCATCTGGTTCCTTACCACATTTCCTTCGTTATATATATATATATATATATATATAGAAGAAGTGGTTACACAACAAGTTAGTTCACCATACCGAGAACAATTGTTTTGCCTTACCGGATCTTCAGCTCGGGTTGTGTATGGTTATTGGAACAGGAAGGACAACCGTACGAACGCGCATGCGCAGAAACTCGGTCAATTCACACAGGCAATACTAGACTGCGTGCGAGAATTGTAAGGGAGACAACTGCTTGTAGAGCTGTTTTTATGTGCCTGTGTATATGCGTATATTTATGAGTACTTATTTGTATGTATTTGTATGAGTGGCTGTTTGTTTGTATGAATATCGTGGTGTGTAGGTGCGATGTGACGATGGACTGAATTTATCGAGCCATAAAAGTGGTCACGACCTCGACCGGTGTAAAAAAAGACGTTCTACCCTCAATGAGTTAGGCCTTAGCATAACAGTAGCCACCAATTACTCTAGAGTAGATTTCTTGGACATTAATTTAAACCTTCGCACACACACACCCACATACCCTCCCATCAGCTAAACTAGAAACTGAATTACATTCATAAGGACTCATGCCAACCTCCCACTGTATTTAGAAACATCGTTAAGAATATCAGTACTAGAATCTCAAACCTCTCCTCTTATAAGGCTATCTTTGACAGGGCGGCACCCGACTATGACAGGGCGTTGGCTAACTGCGGCTTCTCCACAACCTATCACTTACTCTCCCACTAGCAACAACACCATTAAAAAAGGTAAGCGCAACAATAGACAAACTATCTGGTTCTCTCCTCCCTTCTCACACAACGGTAAAAGCAATGTAGGAAAAACATGTCTAGCCCTCTTAGATAGACACTTCATCATAGGTCATAAATACTGATCCATCTTTTACCGACACAAAGTTAAACTAGGATACTCCTGCGCTAAAAACATGAAGGCCCACACCACCAGCAGCCCTAGGAGCAACACTCCACCAGGGAGCTCATGCCGTAAACCTGAAGCTTGCCCCCTTCAACAGCAATGCAACACACCAGCTGTAATCTATGAAGCTGTGGTCACTTCCAACCGACCAAACGAACCACAGGAGGTCAAATCCTATGTGGGCATGGCGGAGGGCCGATTCAAGGAGCGTTTCCTGAACCATCTGTCTACCTTCAGATACCCGGACAGACGTTCATCCACAAAACTCGCAAACCGCATATGGTCTCTCAACGCCTCAGGTATAGGCTACTCCATTCAATGGAAAGTCATCACTAAGTCCAAGCCATACGCAAGGGGAAATCCGACGCGTGGCTTATGTATTGACGAACGAATAACTATCCTAAAGAGATTACGCAATAGTGATTGCCTAAACACGAGAAGTGAATTTTTCAAACGTTGTCCCCACGTCACCAAACATCTATTGCATAACTTAAAGGCTCTGGACTGATTCTTTGTAATTTTATTTTTAATTTTATTTTTATTTTATTTTCGACCTAAAAACTTTCCAGACTTTCGCAGTAGTCTCCCTACAAATCTCGCACGTAGTCTAGTATTGCCTGTGTGAAGTAACCGAGTGTCTGCGCATGCGCATTCGTACGGTTGTCCTTCCTGTTTCTATAACCATACACATCCCGAGCTGAAGAGCCGCTAAGGTGAAACAATTGTTCTCGATATGGTGAACTAACTTGTTGTGTAACCATTTGTACGTAACTCGTCCCTTGGACTGAGTGCTCTACCACTACGGATATTACCTTCCAGTGTTCCACCACTATCCACGTCTCCAGCAGCGCTCAGCAGATTCTCCTCACTACGTAGAGGTTTGGCTTTTAGCAGATTGTTCACCACGTGCGAGTTTGGCTTACTACCCTGAGAGCGCTTTATATATCCTTGTGTCCTACACAATTTTGCGTTTCATCAACGTCAGTATGAATTTATACGAACTGAATTACTGCCTGAAGAACATTCCAACTCCCTCCAACCATGTTTACCAAAAGCTCCTCCTACAAAAAGCGGAGGATATCGTCAGACGCTTAAGATGGCGTGCCCTCGCTTTCGACGGCAAAATTACAGGCACCAACAATACCTTCAACCTGAAATCAAGAGCCTACCCTCCAAAGGTAACCGAAATTTCTCCTTTCGAGACGGACCTTCTTGACTTAGTCGACAACACTTCCATTCCCAAACACACTAACACCTTTCAAACGAAACTCAGAAACGATATCAAGAAATTTAAGTCTTCTAATAACACCTTCGTCCTTTCCGACAAAACTAATAATATTTACGAAGTCGACAACACCACTTTCCGCCACCTGGCCCATAACGCTATTACTTCTAAATATAAGAAAGCTAACCCTATGGCCTACCATGACTTTAATACAGAAGCCAAGGAACTCGCCACCGACCTTAATGTAGATAAGAAGCTACAATCTCTAGCTAAGCGGGAGGCGTTCCTCACCCTCAAAGATCACAAGGTAGACTTTACTTCTAACCGCACATGTAGACTAATAAACCCGGCACGCACAGATATTGGACTAGTCAGTAAAGCCATACTTAGAAACATAGTTAAGACCATTAGGACCAAGTCAACCTGCCCCAGTGGGCGAACAGCAACTCCGTAATTAAGTGGTTTAACTCCTTAAAATCCAAAAAAGCTAAGTTCACACAGTTTGACATTGTCAATTTTTACCCGTAGATCTCAGAGACCCTGTTAAACAAAGCGTTGGACTTCGCTACCCCTTATACCACCGTCGATGGTTTAGACAGGGAAATCATCGCTAACTGCCGGAAAACCCTCCTCTTCAACGAAGGAGTAGCCTGGGCAAAGAAGTCTACATCTTCAGACCTTTTCGACGTCTCCGTGGGATAGTTTGACAGTCCTGACGTATGTGACTTGGTTGGCCTTTTTATCTTAGACATATTACGTGTTAGATTCCCGGACTTCAACACGGGAATATACCGTGACGATGGACTGACTCTATCGAGCCATAAAAGTGGTCACGACCGCGACCGGTTTAAAAAAGAATTAGCTTCTACCCGCAATGAGTTAGGCCTTAGGATGACAGTAGCCATCAACCTCTCTAGCGTAGACTTCTTTGACATTAATTTAGACGTTCGCACACACATACCCTTCCATAAGCTAAACGAGAAACTTAATTACATTCACAAGGACTCATGCTACCCTCCCACTGTTTTTAGAAACTTCGTTAATAATATCACTACTAGAATCTCAAACCTCTCCTCTAATAAGGCTGACATTGACAGTGCGACACCCTTAAATAACACGGCGTTGGCTAACAACGGCTTCTCACAACCTATCACTTACTCTCCCACTAGCAACAACACCATTGAAAAAAGTAGGCGCAACAATAGACATACTATCTGGTTCTCTCTTCCCTTCTCACACAACGTTAAAACCAATGTAGGAAAAAAGACTAGCCCTCTTAGATAGACACTTCCCCATAAGTCATAAATACCGCTCCATCTTTAACCGACACAAAGTTAAACTAGGATACTCCTGGGCTAAAAACATGAAGGACCACATCACGAGCAGCACTAGGAGCAACACCCCACCAGGGTGCTCTTGCGTAAGCCTGAAGCTTGCCCCCTTCAACAGCAATGCAACACACCAGCTGTAATCTATGAAGCTGTGGTCACTTCCAACCGACCAAACGAACCACAGGAGGTCAAATCCTATGTGGGCATAGCGGAGGGCCGATTCAAGAAGCGTTTCCTTAAACACCAGTCTATCTTTAGATACCCGGACAGACGTTCATCCACGAAACTCGTGAGACACGTATGGTCTCTCATGGACTCAGG
>OZ024740.1:126906948-126916948 GCA_964016885.1 Eledone cirrhosa
TGGTGTGGTAGAGGAATACATGGAGTTTTTTTTACATTTATACATATTATATGCTCTTATTTTTTTTGTATATTCCTCGATGTGGAGTAAGAAAATTTTACTGTATATCTTTTTAAGATTTGATGGTATTTGGGGTTAGGTGGGAAATGTTTATCGAGAATTGCAAACAATTTTTTATGGATTTGGCTCATAGTTTGCAAGTTAAATGGAGCATTATACCATATTACGTTTCTTTTATGGTTTCTAATTCGTTTCTTATTGTTATATTGAGTATGTATAGAGGTTTGAGGGTAGATTTTGTTATCAGATGATACTATAATATTGTGATTGCTATTAAGGGTATGAACAAATCGTTTAGTAGATTTTTGAATTGTATTAGTTTTGATTTATTGTTTTTTGCTTGATTTATAGATGATATTGGGAGTTTTATTAATGGAGCCTTATTGAGTGGACCTGGTATTTTGGTATTATTCTTGTTATTTATACTAGCTCGGATATATGTCTCTGGTTTATTAGATTGTAAATATGTGGGTTGCTTAGGTTGAAGGTTCAATGAAATAGGTAATATATCATTAGGTTTATTGTGAGATTTAAGATATAAGATGTTATTATTAACTGCTTTTTAAAGATTAATGGAATTAGGTGTTTTCGAATGGTTTGTAGTAATATTACTAGGTAGGTTATAGAAGTATTCAGAAGCGTTAGGATTGATGATTTTTAGAGAATTTGTGTCATTCATATTAATGCGGGTACTAGAAGTAATTTTAGGATCTAGGTTTTTTGGTGCTTTATTGCTGGCATTCAATTTTAGGTGTTTCTTTTGGTGTTTGTCGTTTATGTTTAGTTGTATGTTGGAGGTATTTATGGTGTTAGGTATTTAAAAAGAGTTTATCCTTGTAGCCACTTCTAGCTAAAGTCTCATTATAATAAGGTGATTTTTATAGAATATTTCTTCTTGATAATAATTTAGATAATCTGAGTGAGATATGTACACTAGATTTTTTAGTATGGTACCAGGCTGATTAGATTGTGAGTGTATATAATGCAGGTTTTTGGTTTGGTTGATGGTAGGGTTGGTAAATGCCTGTTGATAGATCCAAAGTGATGTCGAGGAAATTGCTATTTTCAAAAGTAATGGTAAGATTATAGTAATCTTTGAGGAATTTCGTAATTTGTTTTTTATTTCTCTCAATTGCTGAGAGACTAAGATTGTTAGATAGAAGAAGACAGTCATCGCGATATAGACCACCTTTAAGCTAGGAAAAAGAGGAATTTGAATTATATAGGAGAAAGAGGCCCACAAGGTCTGTAACCTGGGCGGAATCCATCGACCCCATAGTGATATCGTATGAATCACTATATGTGTTTTGGGTCCAATACTCGTCTTGCAAGTCTAGTAGTGTTTGCCTGGCATGTGTAATGATGTTATTGTCCTTCTTAGGAGTGTCCCATCTATTTTTGGCGAAAATTAATGCTTTGTTTACTAGTATGGGGGATATTGATGAATAATATGCATCGATGTCGAATTGGAAAAATGAAGCTGAGGGCTTATTTTTGATGTCGATGAACTAATTGATAACTTGGGAAACCTATTAAGAAAACCAGATTATTAATGAGATCTATTATTCGAAAATAAAATTCCCCACAGGTAAAACTTCATTCTAACCACTCTAACACAAAACAATACTTACACAAATTTTATTAGTCCCTTACCTATATATTTAATTATCTAATTTTTACTTTTTTGGTTCCATCTATATTCCTCTACTTGTTCTATTTTTAGAACAAATTATTCCTCTTGAACAAAGAAATAACAAATATTTAGGATTGGTCTATACTACTATTCTACTGGATATAACACACTGATGTCTACACCCCTTTTCCTCCAACTTAAATCTTCCTTGACAGTCCAGACTTTTCTAAAATTTCTATACAATCTGTCTAAATTTCTTTACACTCGCAACTTTCTTTTCTTAAAGGTCATTCAATACCTCATCCCCTGACTGCTAATTTATTCATCTACTACTACCAGCTTAATCATCTATATTGCCCCTTCCCATTTTTTACTACTGCTCAATCTCAACCTCGTTCTTAAATTGTTACTTATTCATACATGTTTTTATATTCTTCAGTAAACAAAACTCATTATTTCTGAAGACGGCGGGGAGGGAAGACGTATGTATATATTCTTACTTTGATAATTTGTAATATATTTTACATAGATCACTAATGGTATGAACATATGGAGAACTACCCCCCAGAAACGATCGTAAAATAAAGAGTGTTATTATGAATTACCCCTATTTTGTTTAATATCATTGTTTCCACTATTTGTATCATATATATATATATATATATATATATATATATATATATATATATATATATATATATATATAAATTCAATTTGTATCGTCATATAAACATTTCTGCCGGTATTGGAAGTGTGGAATATGACAAGCTATTCCGTTTGAAGAAGTAAATTGTGAGACAGTTTGTTTAGTAATTCAGTTTAGAGTGCCACACTTGATCTGATTTACCATTACTTCGCAACGATTGAATCTATCAAGAAATCAAAGTATTCTGTTAGATAAATCAATCAGTGCTTTTCATTTACTGTTTCGAAAAGAAGTGGCTCATATGAAATATTTGTTTCTATCTCTTTTTTCCTTTAATTCTTGTATGAGTAAATTAACTTAAGTGGAGGAAGTACCCCAAGGCTGTATAATTATATTGGAAATATAATTACTTCATGCCAATCTGAGTGAATAACTACTGAATGTTAATAATACGATAGACGCGTTAGAAATTCATTTCTTTTCGCAATTCCGCCACAAATCATCATGGATTTATAAATATACACATAGAAAGGAACGTGCACACACTACCATGCCTGCACATATACACATAGAAGAGTAATATTTACAGATATAAAAGTATTTCTTTAATTTTGTATACTTATAAATCCATACATTGTACGTATTTCCAAAATAAATGAATAAATATGTTTGTATGTTTATATGTGTATGTGTTATATATATATATATATATATATATATATATATATATATATATATATATATATATATATATATATATATATATACACACACATATATATATATATATATATATATATATATATATAGTGACGAAACATAAGTCAATTCCATGAACTCATAATCCTTTATTTACTGCTATATATTTCGATGCTAGCCATTGAATGGCTATGACCTCATCAGGCAGTTAGTCAGTTCTGAGATATGCCAGCTCTGTGTTTATAGTGTTGATGGTATCAGAGCCTTACGACATAAGAGCTTGTTAGGAACAAGTTTATGTTGTCAGCAGGAATTGACTTAATTCTCATTGGTCAGTTTGTAGATGCTAGTTGGGTTTCTATTTGACCTCAACGAGGCAGGTGGTGTTGTACAGTTCAAACCATCAGGCAAGATGACAATAGTTCCATATGACTGATTTTCACAAAAAACATTCCTGGTCAGATATATATTCAATTTATGTTAATAGTATGAAATAGATACGACAGGTCTTTCTTAAATTGAGGAATGTATGTGCTACTGAAAATTATGGTTAGAGTAGAATACTAGAAAATTTGAGTTTTTTTTTAGGAAATGAAAAATAACACATGTGGAAGTATAAAGAAAAAGAGATGAAGTGGAAAATGCAACTGGAGTCTTATTTCTTTAAAAAGATATATATTTATTTGGTTCCTTTACCGGTTTCTCAGTTCTTCTGCTTTTCAAAATTAGAGTTGAGATGGAGGGTCTGTGGTTTTTCTCACATCTACTTTTGAAAAGCAGAAGGACTGCGAAACCGGTAAAGGAACTAAATAAATATATATATATATATTTTTTTAAATAGGACTCCTGTTGCATTTTCGATTTCATCTTTTATATATATATATATTAATTTATATATATATATATATATATATATATATATATATATATATATATATATATATATATATATATATATATACATATATATATATATATGTCCTGGGTATGACATTAAACTACATCCAGTGGCAAGGCTCCAGTTCGGGAGTTCAGGAGATGTGGGGAATGTGGAGTTACCCCTTAGTTGTCATGACTCCCAGGTCTGCCCTGGCCCGGGGTGGTAGTATCTGTTAGGGCTCCATTTATGGGTTAAATAACTACCTTATTCGAGTGGCGCCGGTAAGGTATTGTCAGCCATTGAAAAGAAATATGGAGAGTCGAGCTAACAGCACTAGGGTTAGAGCCCCTAATTACACTGTCAAGGAGCAGCCTGGTCGTTATGACTCTGCTGGCTTAGAGCCACAGAGAGGGCCAGTGGATGATGGATCACCTGTCTCTGAGACAAATATAAAGAATGCAGTTTTGTCCTGCAGAAGAGCCATCAAAATGGGCACTTTGAATGTGAGGACTATTCGAACGCTGGAAAAGAGAGAGGAGTTGGGACATCTGTTCGAGGAGAGTGGTATACAGATACTTGCGATCCAAGAACACAGGATTCTACACGATGAGCCCGTGAGGAGTGTGATGATCGGGAGGAAGAGCCAGCTCATCACTACATCGGCAGTGAAGAACACAACAAATGCTGCAGTAGAGGGAGTGGGTTTTGTGTTCAGTGCAAAAACCAATCTGTTGGTGAGGGAAATAATGCCTATCTCCCCGCGAGAACAATCTATGACTGGAAGATGATAAGCTACAGGAGAGGTTCACAGTGGAAGTGAGAAACAGGTTTAGTGCTCTGTGTGGAAAGTCAGAGGAGAGAGAGATTTGATGGACTGAGGACAGTGTGACGAGGAGGTACGGGCACTTCACCAATGCAGTGGCGAAAGCAAGTGAAACCCTGGTGCCGAGGAAAAAGAACAAAGGGAAGCACGTCAGCTCTGCAAACCCAAAAGTGTGTGCAGCCAGAGAACACCTGAAAGCTGCCAGGGACCAATTCTATGCTGATCCTACGGAGGAGAGGATGGGGACTGTGGAGGTGATGAGGGAAGAGCTCTGTACCGCTTACACAGAGGTCAGAGAGGAGGCACTGATAGAGAAGATCAGAAGTGTGGAGAGAGCGGTTGACAGATCTGGATGTAAGGAGAGCTGGATGATCATCAACGAGATCACAGGGAGGAAGAAAAGGTGTTCGAGTCAGATCCAGGGAACGTGGCCCGAGGATAGGAAGAGGAAATGGCTAGACCATTTTAGGACTCTACTAGGAGAGCCACCCTCCACAGCCCAGAGCACTGGGGAGATCAGGCGGCTGTTTGAGGAACTGGATGCTGAGACAGAGCCCTTCACCAGAGAGGAGCTTCAGAGAGCCAAGCAGAAGATCAAGGAGGGCAAGGCTCATGGAGAAGATGGAGTGGCATCAGAGGTGATGAAGAGGTGTGATTTTGATGATATCATCCTGGGGTTCTGTAACGGGGCACTGGAGAAAGGAGTTGCCCCGAATCAGTGGAGGATCAGTAACATCGTCCCAGTGCCAAAGAAGGGAGATCTCTCTAACACCAACAACTACCGGGGGATCTCACTGACGTCACTTGTGGCAAAGACCCTCAACAGGATGATTCTTAACAGGATCCAGCCTGAGATGGGGAAGAAGCTCAGGGACAACCAAAACGGCTTCAGAGAGGGTAGATCAACCACCAGTCACATCCTGATGCTGAGGAGGATATTAGAGGGAGCTAGAGCAAAGTGCCTTCCTGCGGTCATGGTTTTCATTGACTTTAAGAAGGCCTTTGATTCTGTGGACCGTTACTGCCTGATGAAGATCTTACAGGCTTATGGAATCCCCAAGAGGATAGTGGACCTGATATCACTGCTCTACACCAACACCAAAGCCCAAGTCATTACACCTGATGGGATGACAGAGTTCTTTGAGATACTGGCTGGAGTGCTCCAGGGAGATACATTGGCTCCCTACCTTTTTATCATCGTAGTGGACTATTGTATGCGCCTTGCACTGGAGAAACACCAGGACTCTGGCTTTACTGTAGCACCGGCTCAGAGTTGGGGCGAAAAAGGTATCGGATGCTGAATTTGCCGACGACATAGTTTTGGTGACAAATACAGTGAAGGAGGCAGAGGATTTGATGCGGGAGGTTGAGACTGTGTCGATGAGTGTGGGGCTGAGAATGAATGAGACTAAAACAAAATATCTGGTAGAGAATGTTGAGAAGCCAGAGGGGATCACTAATGTAGGCGAGAAGCCGCTGGAATTGTTTGAGGACTTCCTGTATTTGGGAGCAAAGATTGGGAATACGGAAGATGATGTGGTTGAGAGGAAGAGCAAGGCCTGGGCGGCGTGTCACAGCTTGAGATTGGTGTGGAAGTCGGACCTTCGTAGAGACCAGAAAATCCGCCTCTTCATTGCTGTAGTGGAGTCTGTGCTGCTGTATGGGTCTGAGACTTGGACACTGACCAAGAGATTCACTCAGATGGTGGATGGGTGCTACACGAGAATGCTGTGGATGGCTCTGAACATTAATCAGTATACACTGAGGATGAAAAACTCAGAGCTGTATGGGAGCATCCCAAAAGTCAGCTCAAAAGTGACACAGAGTAGATTGAGGTTGGCTGGACATGCTCACCGTCATCCAGAGTTGACATTGCACTCAGTGCTCCTTTGGGAGCCCCTACATGGACACACTAGAAGAGGAAGACCAAGGTTAACATATGTTGGTGCCCTAAGGACAGACACTGGTCTGTTGGAGATGCAGGATATGGCAGCGATAATGAGGGACAGAGACCGCTGGAGAGAACTCGCCCATGGATCTCGGGAATTTTACCCGCCTTAGATATATATATATACATATACAATGATATTAAATAAATGGAAAATATATTTATAAAACATTATTTATTTTTTTATATATATTTCAAAGGTACCAAGACAACATTGGTACGTTTTCATCAGATAATATACAAAGTTTGTTGTATAAATAGAGACATACCCATGAAAATCATAACTTATCGGTTGGAAATTCACTGGATAGTGGAAATATATTAGGGATTATTCAAACTTATGTGTGAATATGTAAATGAATATGTAAATAATTGAAAAGCAACCGTTTATTTAAACGACACTGGAGAAAGAGAGAGAGAAGATATAGGAGGTGAAAAATAATAAAAAAAATAGTACGAGAGAGAGAAAGAGAAGAAATAAACAAGAGAAGATGAATAAAACTCATATAACGTTAATTTGGAGGAAATATATTCTAAGTATACATCTTAATAGTACGTGTATTTACGATTATTAGTTGTTTAAAATTCGTTTATAATATAATATGTTCTGTTATAAATAAATAGATAAATAAATAAATAGATGGGTATATCATGTTATAGATAATTGTTTTAATGAGTTATGAGGGATATTCGTTTTTTATTTAATGTAAGTAAATATTAAGTTAAATTAAATAAAATTAATTGAGTTAAAAAGAATATTTATATATACATATTTTAAAATGGGAAGATGCGGAAAAACTCTAGTTTAATTTATTTATTCGTTAGTTTGAGACTATTTAGTCAAAATATATATAAATTTTGAAAGATATATTTACCCAGAATCCGTTAGTGGTTATAAATCTAATAAAAAGTATTGAAAAAATATAAAAAAATTGAGAAGATTTTTCTTAAATAATTTATAGGAGATAAGTTAATGTTTAAAGGAAATAAAAATTAAAGAAATACATATAAAGAATTAAAAATTATTAAGATTAAAATTACAATTAAAATTTTAAATTTAATATATTAAATTAATATATTAAAACCAAGTGGATAAGATTGTTATGGAAATAAGTAGAAATATTATAAGTATAATTATAATTTATATATAGATCTGAATGTTGAATGAATTCAGGCGATGTCTACAAGAATTAAATTAATTCGTTCTTAGATTAATAGAGTTCTTACATTTAATTATGAAAAAGAAAAAAAATTCCTCAACACTCAATTTGCAGAATCTAGATAAAGCTGTGTTTCGGTACGTGGGTGCTTACGAAACTATTTCCCAAGTTAATGAATAGTCCATATTCTTGCATTTTAAGTTCCATATCACGTTTGAAAGAGAATTTGAAGATTTTTTATCAAATATTCGGAAAGAGCATTTGTGATTATTCCAGCGACTTTTAAATTCCTTAGAAGTTTCACATACAGAGTTAAATATAGTATTACTGGTTTTGACTGTACATTTATAGACCACGTCCTTATCTAAACATTATTTTGTAAAGGACATTTTTGATTTAATTCTACAGTTACATTTTACGGAGCTATTGTTATTGAGAACGGTACTATTATGTTGGATATTGATCGAGATATTAAAGTTATTCTGGTTAGGGTTTAAATTTATATTATTAATTCTATTTATATTTTGTGCTATGTTCATAATAGTAGAGTAGGATAGTTTTATAGTATGTCTGTTAAAGATTGAGTGGTATCTCTGGGCTTTAGGAAAACATTTATCTAGTGCTTTAAAGATTAGCTTTGCTAAAGGTATGTTTACGCTTAATGAGAATGGGGGTGAGTACCAAATAATATTTCTAATTCTAGTTCTTCTGTTAATTTTAGGGTTTAAGTTAATTTTTTTATTATAATTATAATTAATAGAAGGGTTATTTGCCATATTACTGTTGTCGATGTATTTAATCTTATTTATATAGCCTGCTCTATTTAAAGCTGCCTTATCGTCAAAAATGTTTTTATTAGCGGATATGCGTGAAATACGTTGTTGGATAGAATTGACAATAGTGTTCTTGATAGATCTAAGATCATTAAACCTTACATAGTTTAGATTCACATTAATTTTATGGGATGTATAGTAGAGCCCAGTGTTAAGGTTTAATGTTACGTCTAAAAAAGTTAATAATTTTATTGTTATTCTCTATTTCTAACATAAGGTTGTAGCTATTGAAGAATTGTATTATGGATTTTCTTTTCCTATTAATTTAACAATTACTATGATTTTCAATTAAAAGCAGCATATCATCATGTTATAAACCAACGGTCACCTCTGGTATTTTTCTATGCAGTGTATAATAAATAAATAGCCCCACAAGATCCGTTATTTGCGCCGAGTCTCAATCGGCTCTAGTCCAGAGATGATTGTTGAATTCAATTAAAGTTGTCCGTACAGTTAAAATGATATGCATTTCTTCGCTAGATAAATCTGTATGTTTAGATGCATAGATAAGATCTTTATTAAGTAAATTAGGAGTAATAGAGGAGTAGTAGTTTGCAATATCCAATTGAATGACTTTTTGTATGTTTGAATTGTATGTTATTGAACCAATCTATAACCTCGTTAGTACCGTTCCATAGTTTTAGGGAAGATATTTCTTTAAGTTGCCGTATGATTCTATCTAATATATGTTTACTAACTATGCCTAAGTCTGATTTAGATGGTGCTACAAGTCTGACTGGTAGTTCTATTTCAAAGTTTCTTTAGTGGTGTTTCAGGTTAATTTCCGGTCTTCTATGTATAAGGGGTTCGGTCCTAATTAAAGCATCGAAAATAGGACCGTAAAATGTAACTGTAGTAAAACTCCGTAAAATGTAACTGTATAATTAAATCAAACTGCCCTTTGCAAACTAAGTGTTTAGATAAGGACGTCGTCTATAAATGTACAGTCAAAACCAGTGATAATATATTTAACTAAGTAGGTGCAACTTCTACAGAATTTAAAATTCCCTGGAATAATCACAAATGCTCTTTCTGAAGATTTGATAAAAAATCTACAACTTCTCTTTCAAACCTGATATGGAAGTTAAAATGCAAGAATATGGAGTATTCATTAACTTGGTAAATAGTTTCGTAAACACCCGCGTACCGAAACACAGCTTTATCTAGATTCTGCAAATTGTGTGTTAAGGAATTTCTTTTCGTTTTCATACTTAAATGTAAGAACTCTATTAATCTAAAATGAATTTATTTAATTCTTGTAGACATCGCCTGAATTCAACATTCAGAACTATATATATATTATAATTGTACTTATAAT
>OZ024740.1:126921948-126936948 GCA_964016885.1 Eledone cirrhosa
TCGGGGTGATATAATCTAGATTGGATAAAATAAGTCGGTTTTTACTGATATCATTGCCGAGTAAGTTTTTGGGAACTCAAGAAACAACATCTGTAATTCCTAGATATTGAAATAATCAATATTGGAAGAACTTTAATTCCTTCATTAGAAGGAGATTTGTCTCTTAGGAATAAGGTGGCAAGGTAAATATCTATCATACATACCATCTCCTTGCTAGACGGTATCTTGAACAAGGAGTTGTATCGCTGAATTACTATATGAATATATCAGGATCCGACTTAATGGTTTATTACAATACGACTGGGTCTTATTGACGCTGGAAATAGCAGTCAAATCTGTCTAAATGTGCTCAACAATTATGGAGCAATCAATATTAATTCATAACGTTATAAAATGAACCGTCTCTAATACGTAAGCGTTTCAATAAAAGGATAATAATTTCAGAATATTATCTTCTCAGAGAAGTAATAAACCATATTAAACTTACGCCGAAATATCATTTTGGGGAGTTATAAAGTATATGGGCTTAAAAATGTCTGTTGTTACTTATATACTTCTCGACCATGATTTTGGAGCTCAAGACACAACATCGATATTTCTAAGACAGTGGAATAACCAATATAGAAAGAATGTCAGTGCCTTTATCTGGAGGAGTATTCTTTTTTAAGAATAAGGGGATACGTTGAATATTTATCCTACACGTCATCTCGTTGCTAAATCGCATGGTGAAGAAGGTGTTTTATCGTGGAATTACTGTATAAATATATTCCACCCAAGGGAACAGCTTGGTTATACATTGTACATATCATGTCGTCGCTAGGCCACATGAGGAACCCCGTGTTGCATTGCTGAATTGCCATATGAATATATCCGACTTAATGTATTACGACAATACGACGGGTTTATATTTGCGCATTAGGCTTAGTTCGGTAAACATAGATATTATCAAGCATACAGATAAACAGAAGAAAAGTACTGATGTGGATATTGAGTATTACTATTGAGGATGTTTATATCGGGTGTATACCACATGTTTTCTGTCTCGACTATATATAAAGAAACAAGCATTTATCTAACTATCAATCTCTCTTTCTCTCGCTTTCTCATTCTCTCTTTCTTTCTCTCACTCACCACACATTGACATGCACACACAAATAGTGGGACCTCGGTTCACGGACGCATCTCATCACGTACATATCGGTGTACGAATTATCCAACATAAACGTCTCGACTCACGAAACGTGTCTCGAGTAATGAACAAGCTATCCGGTAACAAAGCATCGAGTATCGGGGGGAAAGCGTCACTTGCTGTGTAGTCATTTACTATGATGATATCTACCTGTCTATCACACACAGTTTCTCTATCACTGTATCTTTCTCTCAATATTTCATGAGAAAATAGTCTCGGTTTATGAACATCTCGGGTGATGAACGGCCTTCGGACACGAATTAAGTTCATGACTCGAAGTTCCATTATATATATATATATACATAATGAAAAACGTCGACGTCGTTCTGACGCCGGCATACGTTGCTAGAAAAATTTGGACGGGTCAACATAAATGAAGTCAGAACTGGAGCAGGGCTACGGACCTAACAGACAAACCAGTGGTCTACATCTCGCTTACTTACAGTTGTTCTACCCTGTGCATATGAAAGATTTTTTAAGTTTTTAACACAACTGAGGGGTCCTCCCAATTCTTTATTTGGAAAGCCGTCTATGCATGTATATCATATTGATCCTCGAAACTAAATAAACTTACAGCCTTACAAATTGTAAAACGACTATTTGCTATCCTACAGCTTACAAGGCTCTAATTGCAAATATACCACAGAAGATACATAAATAGCAGAAAAGAAAACTGATTTCAATAGATAGATTATTCAAAAGCTTATATCGCAGGGAAACTGTATTACTGCACAAAGTCATACCGACAGATTATCCACTTCTTGTTGTATCACATATGCACAGTAGTTATAGAGAGAATGTAAGATAGATGAGCCAGACTACGTCCTCATTTGCATACGAATTTCCTACAGGCAGCCGGGAAAACGTCTGAGGCAGTAATCTCGATCAATATGCAGCACTGCTTGATCAGCGTCTCCATAGTCACATGCTGGGCTGTCTTTTACTTTTCCTCAATGGAGATGATGAGCTGTCCTGGTATGGGTTTTGCGGATCCAATTAAGGGACACACTTTGGGTGTGTGAAATCTACACCCACATATTGTAAACGGATTCTGCAATAATTGACTATGTGTAACGTAAAAAAATTATAAACAATGAGTTGAAACATCCTTACCAGTGAGAAATCATAAGGTGGATACAAAGAAAAGAGGAAACGTAAACATAACTATAAGCATTTCTATTAGATGTTGACTATTTTAAGAGGACATTATCCAATCTTTTTCTGTCTGATATTACAAATTCCAAGATAATAAACAAAACTTCGCGCATACAATTATGACGGTAGTGTGTTGGATCATTGAGATTTTTTTTTTTTTTTTTAATATAGAAGACACCAAGTATTTCGCTTCAGATAACCAACAAGATAATAGCTAAAAATACTATTACGAACAACAAACAGATTTATCGGAGAATTTGATATTTGATTCCAGTTAGAAAAATGTGCCAAGCATCCTTGAAGATAAGAAAAGTAATTAAGAACACCAATGTCATGCTAGTTAAAGAAGTGGAGATAAGAAAATTAGACCAAACCCAGGCTTACAAATAAACTGAATTAATGAATTAGACAGAGTTCAGCACAGACAAACGGAGGACAATTATAGAAGGAATGGTCCGTGCAAATTAGATTTATAGTTAACGCAGAGCTAAAGGCATAATATATGATAATAATAATCAATATTAAAGCTTTTGAAATAATAAGTTATTATGAACAACTATTCTGTAAATGACATAAAAGTAGATAGAATAATAAAGAAATAAAACAACAGGAATAATAATGTCACCATTTCGAACACTCCATAAAAAACTGATATAGAAATATTACATTCACCACAAATAGAAATGTTAGTGGCTCCCTTCAAGTATGTAAATATAAATATCATCAAAGCTGTTAAACGTTATCAACTGCAGGACTACAGATATATCTAGTAAAGAACATCGAGAAATTATCAAACATGGCTACAATCTCGAACTAATAAAAAAAAATCTCCTTTGAAAGAATGCAACAAATCTAAATTAGAGAAAAAAGAAGATTCTTAGCAGACAATGCCTAAGGTTTTTAATGAAGTGGAGCACATACATCGTAACTACAAATATATGGAGGTTACGAAAACCCAATGACTGTATTATTCCTGGCTGGCCAGTCAAAGGGTAAGAAAATTCAACAACAGACTTGACGAATTTGGTGAATTCCTACTCTGCAAATTATTTCTATCTAAACAATTATCATCAGGAGGTATTTTTGAAAACACATAATATTATATAACGTCTTTGGTAAATGTTTAAACCATAATATTTGCATTTCTATATGTGTAACGGCTAACATATTACGTACTGGACTTATCAACCGATTCGATCGTGCCTATGAATATACTCAGACTTGACATAAAATTAGCAGGCTGCAATTTGATGGGCAGTCATTTCATTGAATTATTCTCAATTCCGTAGTAAGTTCTTCATGTTAATACCGAATTGAATTATTTTACCTTTATAAATATATATGATTAGTCATCATCACCATGCAGTTAATGGCACCGCCCTGGTTTCTCCTTTTAGGCCCAAACCTTTTACTTTATTCTCTTTTGCTCTAGCTTACATGGTATATGCAAATATATGATATGTATACATATGTATACACACACCCACATTCACACATATATATATATATATATATATATATATATATATATATATATATATATATATAGAGAGAGAGAGAGAGAGAGAGAGAGACACACACATATATATATATATATATATATATATATATATATATATATATATATATATATATTTATTAAAATAACAGATTCAAGTTTAAGCAAATAATCGCTGCTTTTACACTTAACGGGATCTTCTGAAACAAAAAAAAAATCAATCTTTGAACGCCGAAGTAAATATTTAGACGAACGAAAAAGGCGAAGATAATACGTCGTTATGTGGTGCGAGAGAACAAATACACGTAAAGACAAAACCACGTTTATGGTATAAATGGAGTCATAAGACTAATATTCTATTTAGGAACACGAATATGTGTGTGTGTGTGTGTATAAATATGTATACATATTATATATTTACATATACCATATATATAATAGTTTCAGAAGATCCCGTTAGGGGTGAAAGAAGCGACTCTATGCTTAACCTTTACTCTGTTATTTTAATAAATATTTCCTCTACGGTTCTTATATATTTGATATATATGTATCCTTATCAAGCCCTCTTTGGAATTCAGTTTTCACATGTATTATTATTGCTATATATATATATATATATATATATATATATATATATATTTATGAAAATAACAGATTAAAGTTTAAGCAAAGAATCGCTGCCTTTCACTCTTAACGGGATCTTCTGAAACTAAAAAAGTTTCAGAAGATCCCGTTGAGAATGAAAGCAGCGATTCTTTGCTTAAACATTTATCTGTTATTTTAATAAATATTTGCTCAACTGTTCTTATATATTTGATATATATTTATCCTTATCGAGACTTCTTTGGATTTTAGTCTTCAATTTTATTTTTATTACTATATATATATGTTAATGGCTTCTTAACCATCGTCTCAGTTTTGTATGACCTTTTTAACTTATGTTTATAGCTCTGGTATCTTCATAACAATTCGGAAGTTGCGTTTCGCTTATTTCTACCCGCTGAAATGCGATTCTCGCTAAATTTATATTTGTTTTAATCTCCCAAGTCTAGTGATTAACCAGTTAATTCTTTTTTTTGTTTTAGTTAATTCTATTGATTGATTAATCGCTTAAGTTTATTTTAAAAACCACTCGGGCGAGAGCTTAATTCGTTTTGTGCTATTTTTGAAAATGTTTGCAATAATTACACGTGCTTAATTCATTGGCCAAAATAGGGGTTTTCTCTCCTTAGAACCTCACATGTGCTTTTAATCGCTGTGAGAATCTTGCGCACGTAGAACAAAATGCATGTTGAGAAAGTGATATCCTTGTTCGATCATTATAGCAAAAGCTTATTATTGTTTATAAGCAGACAGTATTATTTATTTAGGTGTCGCAGAAACCCTATATCGGAGTATACCATCTTCCCCAAGGGTCCGAGTAACTATTTCAATCATATCTTATTTTGTTTGACCCATTTAGCTTGTTCGCTTTTTTGGCTTAGGTGGTTAATGGCTTCTTAAGCATCGTCTCAGTTTTGTATGACATTTTTAGCTTATGTTTGTAGCTCTGGTATCTCCATATCCATTGAGCGCTTGTCTACACAATTCGGAAGTTGCGTTTCGGTAATTTCTACCCGCCGAAATGCGATTCCCGCTAAATTTATATTTATATATATATATATATATGTATATATATATATATATATATATATATATATATATATATATATATATATATATATATATATGAAAATAACAGATTAAAGTTTAAGCAAAGAATCGCTGCTTAGATCGTGTGTATATATATATATATATACACACACACACACACACACACACACACACACACACACACACACACACACACACACACACACACACACACACACACACATATATATATATATATATATATATATATACATATAAATACATATATATATATATATATATATATATATATATATATATATATATATATTATATATTATATATATATATTTATATTTGGGGAGGGTCAAATTTGTGTAATATTGCCAGAATTAATAACAGAACACACTTACTGTTTGGTTTGTTTTCGCTTTTCGCTTCTGTGTCTTTTATATCGGTAATCTAATTTATTCGGTCCTCAATGTTGCCATTGACTGACCAACGGTCAAAAATAATACAGATACAATATAGACACAAACACATACATATAGTTTATCAAAGTTCTTTCGTTGCACATCTGCAACATCGTCTGTGGTGCTATTGTTTCTTCCCGTTGCATTGTATTTTCTACGCCCTCTTTATTTAGTCTGTTTATATATTTATTTATTTGTTTATTTTATTTTGTCTTCTTTGCGCATGCGTTTGCGTGTGTGTATAGTGTTTTGTTTGATGTGTGTTCGTTATTGGGTGACTGTGTATTGGCTAATGTATTCTATCGTTACTAATGTGTGTTTATATGTGTTTGTTGCTATTGTGCTTGCGTATGTATGTATTTATTTATGTATCTATTTATTTATTTATACTTCTCTTAGGTCAGTGTTGTTTGTTTGGGTGTTGTTGTTATTCCATTCATTCTTTCTGTTTAGCCTTGGCTTTCTAAGTTCTATTTCACTGCCCTCTCTGGATAGGTCTGGTAGGATGTCAATATATAGCATGCCGAACTACATCAAGGCTATGCTACCCCACATCACCAACAAGAGCGAAATTGCACAGCAAATACATGATGGGAGAGAGAAAATCCTCAACGCTCACATGATGATATGGACCGACATCCTAAGCCAAGCAGAAGCACTGCCAACAACTTCAAGGCGTCTAACAATGGCATACCGCACTTGTATGGGCTCCGCAAAGACCACAAGACAGTCGACGACCCGACAACCGGACCACCAACAAGACCCGTATGCGGAGCAAATATAGCTAGCAACTACAGGATCACCTACTTCCTCTCAATGGTTATACGCCCCATAATCAAGATGTCCCCAGATGTATGTGACAGTACAGAGGACCTCCTCAACAGAATCAGTGTGTGCAACAAAAACAGGAACCTATCCAACTGCATAATAGGCAGCATGGATGTGGTATCACTGTAGCAATCCATTAACATTGATTTTGCTGTGGAAAAATGTGTGGAGATGATCATTGAGAGTGAGGTGCGACGTCGACACAGACGAACTGGCCCTCCTACTTAGACTTGCCTACGGCACTGACTACCATGACCTTAGACGTTTCTGCCCCAGTAGACCCATAAGAGGTAGACCCCCCCCCCCCCCCCCCATAACGTCAATGGCTAAAAAGTATCCCATGGCAAGGTGGATTTGGTGGACCAAAGCTATACTGACCCCCCAAAACAATGATCAGGTAAGAAAAATGGTCGCACATGCAATAGGGGCTAGTATCAAGACTACCCTAAAGGGCCACATATTCAAGTTCAACGAGAAGATCTACACCCAAAATGAGGGAGCAGCCATTGGCGTCAGCATAGCAGGTGGCGTTGCCAACCTTTTTATGGTATGGTGGGAAAGGAGACTTAAATATCTCCTTAATGAGAGCTCCATATACCTCATCATGTACTCTCGTCAGGTAGACGATATCAATATAGTTATAAGGACATCCCCACAAGAGAGCACTAACAAGTTGGATTTAGAACGTAGCACAATGGAAAGCATCCAGAAAATAGCTAATTCCATACACCGACTACCCTTCCAAACACCCTAACAATAGACTACCTGTATTAGACACAGAACTCGGGATTAACACTATAGACGAGAGAGCCCAAATTCTCCACTCAGACTATGATAAACCCATGGCCTTCAAATACCTGATACTCAAAAACTCAGCAATGTCCAGTAGTGCTAAGTTTAATATTTTGATCGCAGACTTGGTACGAGTGATGAAGAACGTGTCCCGAATGTACGACCCAACAGAAATGGAAAGACACATCCAACCCTTCATCAACCGCATGCAGTTCTCTGGCTACAACCAAAGAGACAGAGTCAGAGTATACGAAGGAGCCACGGAGAAGTATAAGACCCTCATGGAAATGGACATGAAAGGAATTTCCCCATTATACAGGAGCAAATCATGGAATAGATTAGATAGGGCTAGACATAAGATAGGGAAAACCACCTCATGGTACGACAACCAAAGATACCAGAGTGTAAAGTTTGTGGACGCTACCCCTGGAGGGAAATTAGCTAACCAGTGTAGAAAGGCCCTGAGAAAGACCCACTTAAAAATAAAGGTGGTAGAAAAGCCAGGAACCACCATAAAATCCCTGATCAGCAAAACCTACCCTTTTAAGAAAACCCACTGTACCAATAGGAAATGTATCATATGTAAGGTGAACCCCCGGATAAACTGTAAAACTAGAAACGTAGTCTATAGTATAAGACTTACAGAGGCTACTTGCAGAAACATGACAACAACATACATAGGCGAGACAGCTCGTAGCATAGGTGAAAGGATAGACCAACACTGGGGGGAACTAAAAGGACGAAAAAACGGTTCAGTACTATACGAACATGCTAGACAACAACACGACGGTAACATAGACAACATAGAAATTAGAATAATATCTAAACATAGAAATGACCCAGCAGATAGGCAAATTAGAGAGGCCAATGAAATAGAACTTAGAAGGCCAAGGCTAAACAGAAAGACTGAATGGAATAACAACAACACCCAAACAAACAACACTGACCTACGAGAAGTATAAATAAATAAATAGATAAATAAATACATAAATACATATACAAGCACAATAACAACAAACACATATAAACACATACTAATAAAGATAGAATACATTAACCAATACACAGTCACCCAATCACGAACACATATCAAACAAAACACTATACACACACGCAAACGCATGCGCAAAGAAGACATAATAAAATAAACAAATAAATAAATATATAAACAGACTAAATAAAGATGGCGTAGAAAATACAATGCAACGGTAGGAAACAATAGGACCACTGACGATGTTGCAGATGTGCAACGAAAGAACTTTGATAAACTATATATATGTGTTTGTGTCTATATTGTATCTGTATTATTTTTGACCGTTGGTCAGTCAATGGCAACATTGAGGACCGAATAAATTAGATTACCGATATAAAAGACACAAGCGAAAAGCGAAAACTGTTATTAATTCTGGCAATATTACACAAATATGACCATCTCCAAGTATAACAATATTTGTTTCGACACACGATTTCATATCAAAAACGTCGCAAAACTATATATTTATATATATACATATATATATATATATATATATATATATATATATATACATATATATATATATATATATATATATATATATATATATATATAAACGGAAAAAATGAAACGAAATTTCATTTCTCACGATTAGTATGGCTGTGACTTAAATATAACTATGTATACGTACATACATATATGTATACAGACGTACAGTAGTATGTATATTTATATACATACATGCACACATATATATATATGTACGTATGGATTCACCGAACATATATTATAATGCTCGGTGTGTTTGTAAACAAACATCCCTAATTAAGCCGTACAGTGTGTAGCAACCATCGTTGCTCATTTGTTCAACACTGTCAAAGGAACGCTGTACTAGTTTCAAGCTTATTAGCTATCGTCAGCAACGTATACCTTCCTGCCAGATGGTTGAACGTCTGAAAGTATATACTTTCCTTATGCATATTAACGACTGAGCAGCCTAATTTGTATATCGAGTGAGTTAATCGGCCGGGGTACCGAAAACGATAAATAGAAAAAATGAAACCAAATTTTATTTCTCACTCTTAGTACGGCGGTTACTTAAATATAAGTATGTATACGTACATACATATATGTATACAGACGTACATATATGTATATAAACACTGTACGGCTTAATTCGGGATGCTTGTTTACAAACACACCGAACATTATAATAAATGTTCGGTGAATCCATACGTACATATATATATGTGTGCATGTATGTATATATATATACATACTACTGTACGTCTGCATACATATATGTATGTACGTTTACATACTTATATATATATATAGGAGGCGGTTATAGTTCACGTGAAGCATTGTGTAATGAGGTATAAACGTTTGTATATGTATAATAAAGCCAAAACAATGCAGGTATGGCATAGAATAAAGAATGCAAATGCAAAAGATATTGTTGACAATTAGTCTTTTATCTTAGATTTATTTAAATGTCCTTAATTTTCGAGATAATATCTCTTCTTCGCAGGGAAGTAAAACGGTTAAACCAGTGTTCTAAATAGCTTGCCAAGTCATGCTGACAGGAAATGGTATAGAGTATCGATACTCTAAACCATTTCCTGTCAGCATGAATTGGCAAGCTATTTAGAACACTGGTTTAACCGCTTTACTTCCCTCCGAATAAGAGATATTATCTCGAAATTAAGGAGATTTAAATAAATCTAAGCTAAAAGACTAATTGTCAACAATATCTTTTGCATTTGCATTCTTCATTCTATGTCCATACCTGCATTGTTTTGGCTTTATTATTCATATACAAACGTTTATATATATATATATATATATATATATATATATATATATATATATATATATATATATATATATATATATATATATATATATATATATATATTAAAAACAAATAACGAAACGAAATTAAATTTCGTTTCGCTTCTAACTCACTTTTGTATGACTGACGCTTAAACAATTAAGTTAAAGTGTACATCTACATATGTATACGGAAGTACTAGTATGTATATAAATACACACATGTATACATATGTACATGTACTGAGTTTTTCACTAGACACTTTACAGTGAGTGTCCAGCTAGTCTGTATGTAACCACACAGACGGACTGGGTTTTAGAGTCATACGAGTTTTCAAGGAAACACATTTCCTCTATTCTCCAGAGAGCCAGACAGGAATATTGGACTAGTTTCGATGTTATTACATCTCATCAGCAATATAACCCATCTTCCGGCTTCTCTAGAGAATTGTAAAAGCACATATCGTTATATGCTTTTTCTATGTGAAAAACTCAGTACATGTACATATGTATACATGTGTGTATTTATATACATACTAGTACTTCCGTATACATATGTAGATGTACACTTTAACTAAATTGTATATATATATTTATATATATATATATATTTATATATATATATATATATATATAAATATATATATACTTATTTATATATATATACACGTATATATATATACACATATATACATACATATACAAGTACATATATACATATATACATATAAACATACATATACATAGATATACATATGTATTTTGATAATTTGGCTGGTGGTAACTGTACTTAAAATCGATTGTCAAAGCAGCACTGCAGATAGAAATGTTTAGACACACTCGACCAATGAAACATTTGATAATACTTGCAATAATCCCTACAGTATAGATGATCCATGTTATTCTTCACTCCTTATTATTCATACACACATAAGTATATATATATATATATATATATATATATATATATATAGATATATATATATATATATATAGTAAGAAACACAGTAAACCGTGTGTCTAAAATTACAAGGGTTGAAAAACCACATATGCTTGAAATATTTAACCAAGAAGCAGACAGAATGACAAAATGAAAATAAAAATATATTATCATAATAATACAAACCGCCTCAATAACCATTATATCTCTCGGACAGATTATCCCTAATCTGTTTCCCCTTGAGTGTGTTTGTAACAGATAATCCTGGGCTTCATCAGCGAGAGATTGCGATTAAATGTCACAAACACTATTTGCCAACGTTCACACAGAAAGATGAATTTATCACCTCGTGCTCCGCCAGTCAAACGCGGTAAGCGCGTATTGAACAGAAATAACAATCCAACACGCACAACTTAATAGCTCAACTTGTAAGGGAGCAGATATATATATATGAATTAGAACCCTGTAACCATTAAGCTCTAAGTATAAAGTACAAATAAATACTGAGCCGATTAACAATATATAGTAAGAAACACAGTAAACCGTGTGTCTAAAATTACAAGGGTTGAAAAACCACATATGCTTAAAATATTTAACCAAGAAACAGACAGAATGACAAAATGAAAATAAAAATATATTATCATAATAATACAAACCGCCTCAATAACCATTATATCTCTCGGACAGATTATCCCTAATCTGTTTCGCCCTGAGTGTGTTTGTAACAGATAATCCTGGGCTTCATCAGCGAGAGATTGCGATTAAATGTCAAACGTGGTAAGCGCGTATTGAACAGGGTTCTAATTCATATATATATATATGGTCCCTTACAAGTTGAGCTATTAAGTTGTGCGTGTTGGACTGTTATTTCTGTTCAATACGCGCTTACCACGTTTGACTGACGGAGCACGAGGTGATAAATTCATCTTTCTGTGTGAACGTTGGCAAATAGTGTTTGTGACATTTAATCGCAATCTCTCGCTGATGAAGCCCAGGATTATCTGTTACAAACACACTCAGGGCGAAACAGATTAGGGATAATCTGTCCGAGAGATATAATGGTTATTGAGGCGGTTTGTATTATTATGATAATATATTTTTATTTTCATTTTGTCATTCTGTCTGTTTCTTGGTTAAATATTTCAAGGATATGTGGTTTTTCAACCCTTGTAATTTTAGACACACGGTTTACTGTGTTTCTTACTATATATTGTTAATTGGCTCAGTATTTATTTGTACTTTATACTTAGAGCTTAATGGTTACAGGGTTCTAATTCATATATATATATATATATATATATATATATATATATAGGAACGAGTAGGACCCCGACGGCTGAGCTCAAGCCGTTTCGACGTCTAATTCTGCACTAAAATAGTGATGCGTTATGGTCCACCTGGTTCCTTACCACATTTCCTTAGTTATATATATATATATATATATATATATATATATATATATATATATATATATATCTACAATGATATTAAATAAATGGAAACTATATTTATAAAACCATATTTATTTTATTATATATATTTCAAGGGTACCAAGACAACATTGGTACGCTTTCATCAGATAAAATACAAAGTCTGTTCTATAAATAGAGACATACCCATGAAAATCATATTTATCGGTTGGAAATTCACTGGATAGTGGAAATATATTAGGGATTTTTCTGAACTTATGTTTGAATATGCAAATGATTATGTAAATAATTGAAAAAAAACCCTTTTAAACCCTAACGAAAATAACGAAAATAGCAGTAATATCACTAGCAATATCCAACATACTGTTGGATATTGCTAGTGATATTACTGCTATTTTGGTTATGTTGGTTAGGGTTTAAATTTCTATTATTAATTATATTTATATTTTGTGCTATATTCATAGAAGTAGAGTAGGATAGTTTTATAGTATGTCTGTTAAATATTGAGTGGTATTTGTGGGCTTTAGGAAATATATATATATATACATATATATATACATTAGCCAAAATCAAATAAAAAAGAACATTTTCGCTTTACATGGCTGAATACAATAAATGTAATCTATGTTTATCGAATAATAATAATAACATTCGATTCGTTTGCAATTTTGCAAACAAGCCCAAATGTTATAGCCATGTGAGTAGAATGAAAACTTTATTATTGCTCTTGCGTTGGCATGTGAACGGAACTGCAGACACTATTATTTGTTGATATCACCCTTCATCAGTAAGCTCACTGCTCACCTGCCAAACTGTCAGAGCTAGTGAATACATATGCTATTTTTAAAAAATACACAGTTAATGTTTGGTCTGATTTGCGTATTAGCAGACTGGCTTATCAATCAGATGTGCATATTAGCAGATGCACTGAGCAGCCAGATTTGCATATCAGCAGACTGGCCAGTCAGCTTCCTGTATACGAGCGATGAATGGCCGCCTTTGCCAAAATCAAATAAAAATGAAAATGTTCGCTCTACATGGCTGAATACAATGAATGTAATCTGAGTTCTTCGAATATTAATAATAACATTCGATTCGTTTGCTATTTTGCAAACATGCCTCAATTTTATAGCCATGTCAGTAGAATGAACCCTTCATTCTTGCTCTTATGTTGGCATGTGAACAGGACTGCAGAAACAAATGTTTCTGGGTATCACTCTACATCACATGCCGACACATCAGCAAGAATGAAGGATTCATTCTACTGACATTGCTATAAAATTGAGGCTTGTTTGCAATATTGCAAACGAATTGAATGGTATTATTTATAATCGAAAAACTCAGATTACATTTATATATGTATATATATATATATATATATATATATATATAGATATATATAGGAACGAGTAGGACCCCGACTGCTGAGCTCAAGCCGTTTCGACGGCTAATTCTGAACTCATTCACAATTAGCCGTCGAAACGGCTTGAGACCAGCCGTTGGGGTCCTACTCATTCCTATTACCCACTCTACTACCCTAAGTATTGAGTACTTTGGTGCGTTATGGTCCATCTGGTTCCTTACCACATTTCCTTCGTTATATATATATATATATATACACACACACATATATATATATATATATATATATATATATATATATATATATATATATATATATATATATATATATATAACGAAGGACGTGTGGTACGGAACCAGATGGACCATAATGCACCAGAGTACTCAATACTTATTTTAGTAGAGTGGGTAATAGGAAAATGTTAGACCCCGACGGTAGATCTCAAGACGTTTACGTCGAAACGGCTTGAGCTCTGCCGTCGGGGTCTAACATGTTCATATATATATATATATATATATATATATATATATATATATATATATCATAAATTGAGTTAGAAACTCAAAACAGGGCGCGTCCTATGAACCTGAGCAACAAAATTTATTTCAGACATAGTTTCCATCTTAAACGCTATTATTTCTAATGTTTTATATGAATTAATTCATTTGTCAGTATACCTCTTTTGCCTATGTAAGGAAAAGAAATCAGGAAAGAAGATTGAGAATCTAATAAAATGTAAATATAGTATATATAAAGCAGTTCTCCAATCGAAGGTTAATCCTTTCATATATATATATATATATATATATATATATATATATATATATATATATATATATATATATATACATATATGCGTAACTTCAATAAAATAACACGACAGAGCACCAC
>OZ024740.1:126939448-126946948 GCA_964016885.1 Eledone cirrhosa
ATACATCACCATGAACTATGACAAACGCAACGAGATTGGTGGGGCCCCTAAAGATAATATTTTAGAAGTATGAATCACTTCATCACATTTTTTATCAGTCGTTAAACCCTGGCATCTAGAAATGTTGAAGATAAAGAAGCAATAACTGTAACATCAAGATTTTTGATAATACTGCGGAGAAATCTCTATAAACGATGCATATAATTGTTAAGTAGATTAATATAAACAGTATTTTATTGAATTATTTCTCATTAATATAAAGGGTGATGTGATATATATTAGAAAACGTTAGATATTTGCCTGGAATTGAGTGAGTTTTCGTTGCATATCAATTCACTGGTCCAGGTTTGTTTTTCTCTCTGCTTTGCAACAAAGGCATTTGCATGGCTAAAACCAGCATCAGCCATGATGAATGATGGTTTGCAAGTAAAACATTGCTTAATCGATTTACTAACCAAAGCGGATTTGTAGAATTATGTAGGTTACGCTAATAGACACCAAAGCTTTTAATGATGACCAGTATTTTATCATAAAGACCCCCACCATACTAATAACTTTACTTTGGTAGTTAGATGCAATATCTCTATTCTCTACCTCCAAATCAAATACAATAACAATCACTTAGGTTTGTACATTTCTTCGGTTAATTGAAACGTATATTAGTGATTCCATTTAATGATTTAATGATTCAGGGAATTTTATGTATATCACACAATTTGGAATGTTTTATGTTTTTCCATCTTTCAATTACCGTAACTTATATGTTGATTTAAATAAATATTTCATAAATTGAACGAATATGTTCAGGCTTGAATAAAAAAAAAAACGATTTTAATGACGTAAAAGTTGTTTTTTTTTATTTCCTAAACATTTGAATACATGTCTGAATCATACAAAACATATTTTCTATACGTTTTGAACTCGACACATACTGATGGATCTTTATTGGCAAGAAACAGCACACAGCTGGAATATATACATCCACAATTCATTACAAGCTATTGCATTTTAACGAGCACGTCCGCTCGATATGCACATTTACATGTTTAGAGATTTCATTGTATGTTTTTGCATAACATTTTCTGATAGCCGACCAGTTCTACAATGCACGCACTTTAGAATATGATGAATCTTTCTTCGTAGCAATTTTAGCCTATTCGGTTGTCTTATCTTGCTGTTTGTGAAGGTCAATTCGTTTGCCTTCACTCTTCCTTCAATAAAATATCTTAAAATGTAGTCAATATTTCTCTCTCGCCACCTTAAAAATAACAATATCTCTATTGTTCTATACCAGGGTACAATTATGTCTAAATGGGGTTTTGCATTCGCATGATTCATCTTACCAATATTGAAAGTGCTTACACGCATGGCAGGCACATCATTATCTAAATTTCAAATACTTTTGTTAATACTATTTATGCTTCTTAACACCGGTTGTTGCTGGTAGGGTTATACAAAATGTTGCTCATTTTAAATAGTAAATACACAGTTTTCAGTTCACTAACATATATTCTACCGCGAGTATGCAGACTGCGTTTGTGCTGTTTTTCACTAGACTCTGGTTTTTAAATTAGGATGTATCTCAGAAAATTGTCTTTTATTGTAAAACATAATATATTTTAAAGAATTGAAAATCTTGGCTAAAAACGTTCGATGAAACACCGCTTAGCCACTCCCTTTTTCCCGAGCCCCTAGTATAAGTCCATAAAGGTTTAAGAATCAGTATTGATTGTTTCGAGGAACCGCACTCTGTATGATTAATCCACGTCCAAGAAATAACAGGTAAATTTCCCTTTGATCTCATCCCGCCGCCTATACAGTATAATGTGTGTTGTATACAATTCAGAAAAACATGACGGGATGCTCTTGATCGGATGCCTATATATACATACCTAATCAATTAGCAGTGAACAGTTGCTAAGCAACAACATTAGCAAGGAATTGATGAGAAGTATTCTACTGCTAAGAATTGCAGCCAACCTCTCCCAAATCACACTCAATCTACTCAAAATAATTAAAGAATACATCCGCTAATATATTACACTATACATTTTATTTAAAATGAAGTAAATGTTTGAATCAGCCATTTTACGAGCTACACGATAACAATACTCCCTATTTCTAATAATGTGTCGTACGCCTGTGTTGCGTATTTTTTTTTATATATTGGAATTTTCAGGGGCAAATTATGAACGTGAGACTATTTGAAATAAGGAAATTATAAATATTTTGTTAGAAGCAATTTCATGGTTTATATTTCATAACATATAACAGTATAAGTTCTTATGCAATACATATGTCAGCAGATTATGTGATACTTTATTGGTAGTTGGTTGATTAGGATACCTTAAATCATAAATATATTATCTATTATTTATGAAATATGTGAAACATCAATTACATTAATAATTAAAATTAAATATAAGACGATTTATGTTAGATACTAATATATGTGCGTTTCGTTATGCAAATAATTGTGCCAGATGATATTATGTTAATACACAAACCACATATCAGCTATATAAATTATAAGTAGATGGCCGGCGTCATTAGAAATAAGATATGCTATACCTCATATTCACTTTAAATCATACAGGATTAATGACTTAATCACTAGCATATTTGTTAGTGACAAATAACGCTATAATTGCTTTACACCACTGTCGCAATGCAACAAAAAGATCAAAAAGCAACAAGTGAAAAATAAATCATAAATTAAATGAAACGAGAGTTGTCATCTACAGAAAACACAGAGAATGGAATTCATCACGATGAGCAAATAAAAACTTGTATTATATATTCTATATACGAAGAAGACCAAAGCTATGTTAAACCCACAGAAAAGTAACATGATGACGGTTAATATTTAAAGAAAAATAATATCGTGAAACTGTCGATATAAGTAAGAAAAGTTAATAAACCATGGAAGATAATATAATTATTCGACCATGGGCAGTAAATATAAAGGACTGGAACTATTTGATCTAGTCCACCAATCCCCTTTTGTATAAAATCCACATAGTGGTGTATGGTTTAAAGATATAAAACAAATAGGTGTAAGATAACGATATTAAATACAAATATGGTGAATGTTCATGAACATTCTAAATGATAAAACTTAATGCAACATACTCAATTAGATCGGAAGGAAACATGTTCCGTAGCATGGTATCACTAGTAAGTATACTGAGAAATCATTGGTCATAATGATTGTTAGAAGTCTATTCTTTTCACACAGCCAGATTTCTAGTGATAATAACATTTGTTTGTTGGATATGCTAGACAACACAGCAAAAATGCCATTTAACTAATTGTAATCACGTCACTCACAACCATTGTCCAGTCCAACCTCTCACTTACAGAAGTGCTAGATCTACACATTGTTTCCGCTCTGTGTTACCTTCACTCAGGCCATCAAAACCCAGTAACTTTGTTTCCTCACACAAGTTTTTCCTGCAGAAGTGAAGTTGGAAACACATATGGGCAAAGTTAACTATAAGAAAACCATTCCGCAATATAAAAACAACGCAAGTATCTTCGCAATGTAATTAGTATTTATATGTACTTGCAAGTCTAAAATATATGCATGTTGTAAAATATTTTATTTCGGGAGTAATACATTTAAAACCAGTGTTATATATATGTATATAAAATAAATATTTTCTGTTAAATATGCATGCATGTAAACTATCATAAATGAGTTTGTCTTACATATAGATCGGATTCACAACAGGGCATGTGTTTTAAGCATTCTATATTAAAATACATTTCAGCTAAAAGAGAAGAACCAAAGAACCGTCGCAACATAATTGCAAAAATTGTTAGTTGAGAAAAAAAAAATTATAGGAAACGGACAAAAATATATTTACAATGATGGCCTGTTAAAATATTAAATGCGTAAGCAGCCATTTAACAATGTACAGAGGAGTCAAAATAAAAGCAAATATGAAATAAAAATAGATTAAAAATAAAAGCAAAGAAGAATAAAATTTGACAGACACACAAAATGATGAATTGGAGATGTCAATGCGAAACTGTAAATCTGCATGTGCATGATGCACATACGTACCTACATACATATATATATATATATATATATATATATATATATATATATTTACATACATACAAACACATGAGTGTATATATATATTTATATATGTATACCAGATAGAAAAATGCGTACAGCAAAAAAAGTAATATTGTTGGAATATAAACCTTTAAAAATACAGGACAAGAAACTAAAATAAAACTTTAAAAGAATAGGACAAGAAACTAAGATAAAACTTTAAAGAATTGGACAAGAAATAAAAAATTTTACAATAATATTAGTGGCAAATTTTTATTGGTAAAAAATCGAGTTCCACATTCATAGGCTCTGGGTTCCACACTCAGAGGTCGTCGTCAGACCGGGGGGATCATTTGATCCTGGTTTGAACACCAATTGGGCCATAACCATACCCCTATTTCATCATTCGGCGACACGCCTCATGTGTCATGCATAATGTGAATGGACCCATGGGCCCATGAGCACAGATCTTGAGCAGCAGCGGACGGTCTTGTCGTCCCGCTCATCCTTGATCTTGACCAACCCGTCCATCTTCTCCTTGCATCTTGTCTTTGAGTTCAAGTCTGGCAGTCCAGATGAATGCGTGCCACAGCTTTCTGGTACAGGAGGGGGGAGCAGGAGGACTGGAGGGATGACGGGACAGAGGGAAGGAGGACCGGTGGTTGAGGGAGGTGCCGTAGTTGGTTGTCAGAGTCGACATCTTGTCCCGGTCGTCTTCTCCATCTTCGCCTGGTGTTGCCGAACCAGAAGTGCATTCTTGGAGGAGACCTGCAGCTGCATCGGCCAATTCTTCTTGCAATGGTCATTCTGACAGAGCAGAACTGCTCAGCCAACCAACCCCAACCAGAACCAACCACTCAGGGGCAACGCACAATGAGAGTATGACAATTATTATGCACTAATCAAGAAGATACTGGGGCATAGCACAGGAAACGAATAAAATAAGTTTGCGACTAATATTATTGTAAAATCTTTTATTTCTTGTCCAATTCTTTAAAGTTTTATCTTAGTTTCTTGTCCTATTCTTTTAAAGTTTTATCTTAGTTTCTTGTCCTATTCTTTTAAAGTTTTATTTTAATTTCTTGTCCTGTATTTTTAAAGATTTATATTCCAACAATATTACTTTTTTTTGCTGTACGCATTTTTCTATCTGCTCTACTATTTTTTAAGGCAATGCAAGCAACAACTATCTAATAATTAAATGATCATAGTGAATTACTGACAAGTGATTGACATTTTAAAGTTTTTTTGAGTATAATTGCAATCTAGTTGAGGCAACTGGCTTAATGACAAAGCTAGTAAATCATGAATGCATTTGAGATGATTAGTGCATAATAGTGAATTGGTGAAACTTGTGCATTTCAATGGTGTTACAACAATAGATGTAAGTTATATAGTAGTAATACTTTATCATTTTAACTTTTTAGAATGGACAAAAAACCCATGCAAAGAAATGACTTTGACTGCAGTGATTCTCTCCAATTTACTTACAAAGCAAAACGTGGTCAAATACCTTAATATCTCTGATAAAATGCCCATTGAATCACTGAAAATCGGATGCATGGAATTCCTCATAAAATGCACCTATGAATCGGAAGCCATCACATATATCAATGGATATAGGGAGTTGTTCACACTGGAAGACCATCACTTCATTTGTGACTTCATCAGTTATCTCCACGATTATCTCAGACACCCAATGCCATTGATGAGAGGTGATCCAATGTGTGAGCATGTAACTAATCTTATAGAAGTTGTTATCGACCACCTGGCTTTTAGTGACATTTGACTGATTTGAATGATAATGATGTATTTTTAAAAAGTATGTGTACATTCTTGTTACTATTTTAAGGCAATGCAAGCAATAAATATTTAATAAAATTTAAATTTAAAAATGACCATTGTGCATTACTAGTATGATGACATTTTATTAAGTCACAAAATTAGTCAGTCAGCCATAGAACAAGGATCATGTGTCAAAAACATTGGCAAAAATTTGTGTCAATTTAAGATTTTCAACATTGTTCAAATGAATCATATCTGGTTTGAAGTCAGATCTGTCAAATTTTGACCAATTTTCAATGTTGTGAAGATTGGGCAAGTTCAATTTTTGAATCATTTCTTTCATGCAGTAATTAAACTTTTCCAAACGAGAATTTCTCTTGCCCAAGTTATTTTTATTTTCAATTACACTTTGTGGACGTGGAATGACACCACTGTAGAAAATGGGTGTACAGTGGTGCCTTTCCGCTATTTTCTGTAGCCTTGCAAAGAGACTCTTCCCCTGTTTTTCCGGTTTTGTGCCTCGAATGGGCACTTTGTCGTTAATTTACAAATAAATGATTAATAAAAAATACTTGTGCACAAATTATTGTATTACTTTGCACAGCTTTGTAGTGCCAACGGTGCGACGAGGATTCAGATCATTAGAGCCGACATGAACCACCAATACTTTCACAAAAGGACAACAGATAACAATGTTGGCGATTAACATTACCTAGCCCTGACGGGCCCCAGGTATACAAAATATCTAAGTATTTTTGTTGGTATGATAAGTAAATACATTTGAATTAATATTGTTATACCTTCTGGTCATTCGATTTCACCACATTTCTAATTATGGATTTGTAAAAACTGGCATAATGTGAATTTGATCAGTCCAATTGCCCGATTTTAGTGAAAAGTTTTGATTCGAAATGGAAATACTCCATTTCCGTGCCATGGAAAAAATGAATAAGTCGATCAAAAAGCCGCGAAACATCATTTTTAATTAAGCGAAATTAGTGGATGCAAATCTCAGAAAACATTGTACACCATTCGCACCTATCGCACTATTCGCACCTATCGGTACAAAAAATCGCACTACGGTTAATAATACTAGAAGTGCAAATTATCTGTTGAATACCTGTTTGAATGAAGTGAAATTTTGGTCTGGTTGTTGTCATCGGTGTTTCGCAGAGATGCCGGCACGAACAAAGGTGTCAGTGACACAAAGTTGTCCGCTTGAACAAAGGTGTCGGTCCGACAAAGGTGTCAGTCAGACAGACAGTCAGATAGTGTCACAGTCGGTGCGACAAAGCGATCGATGCGATTAAAAAAAATTTAACTCACATGTTTACCTATATTTTCGTAAACTATTGATAGATTGGTACAAAAAATAGCTTTGATAGTAAACATAAATTTTTAACGAAGTATTTAAAAAGCATTTTAGCAGTGGAAAGTGAAGTAATGTTTCACACTGACGCAAGTAGGACCGTTCAGAAATGACGTAGTCAATTAGGAGGAGGGGATTCGACGATTTGACTACATTTGACTAACGTAATCACAATCACAAGAGTTCCGCCGAAAAAAATTCGTCATTTCTGGATTACCTCCCGTAGCGTCACGCTTACTACTCACTCACTTGAATACAAGATTTATCAGCAAACTTT
>OZ024740.1:126951948-127006948 GCA_964016885.1 Eledone cirrhosa
CGACCAGGTCATAAATTGGTTCACGGAGTTGCCGGATAAAGCCACCCTGAAGTTCATCCAGTTTGACATAGATAGTTACTGCGCCTCTATCTCCCCTATACTCTTAAATAAGGCACTTATCTTAGCTAAATCTAACACTAGCCTCATTAAAAAAGAAATTGACATAGTTCTAGCGGCGCGTAGAACCCTTATCCAGTTCGAAGGCTCCCACTGGACCAGAACCAACCGTCCTGATAACTTCGATGTCACGATGGGGTCCAGTGACTCAGCGCAAGCAACTGACCTGGTAGGGATATACCTCCTACATAAGCTTAGGGAAGAGATACCGGCCCTACAAGGAGGTGTATATAGGGACGACGCCCTGTTTACCGTTAGGAACCAAAGCCCCCGTAGGATAGAGAACCTTAACAAACATATACACAGGTTCTTCAATTCATACGGCCTATCCGTAACTATGGACCTCAACCACAAGGTTGTCAACTTCCTGGACGTGACACTGGAGATGAGTACGGGCTTATACAAGCCATACCATAAGCCTGGAGAGTGCCTCTCTTATATTAATTATGCCTCCAACCACCCAAAACACACCCTCATCTCCATAGTCTATAGTATCTCACATAGAATCTCCAGACTATCCGCCAATGTGGATATCTTCAACCAAGCGGCAGATTACTACAATAGGGCCTTGATACGCGCCGGCTTTAACCGAGGAATTTCCTACATCCCTAACGCTTGCTCTAGAAATCACCCCACTCATAAAACGAACGTTATAGTAAGCCATACCTATAACCGATCACGCGGCGACCTCGTTGAAGTCGTATATAATAGAATAGATAACCGCACTAAAGATCACGACCCCAGCGACGGTGACCACTGTAGATCACTCGAACTATTCCCCTATTACAAAACCAACAAAGGCGACGGCCTACTACCAACGCCTTCCAACCAACATCTTCCTGTACATAAACATGGAAGAGGTAGGAAGAGTGCACCCGAGCATAAAGTGAAAGGGGCACCGAACGGGTGACTGCGCACTAACACACATAAGAGCGGTCACCTAAATGGAACCACCCGTAGCAAACGTACAAGGACACGTATTCGCCACGGTAACGGTCTATGGTTCCACCCCCTACTCTCGGAGTGTGGCCTCAACATACCCCGGATGTTCTTCGAAGCCTTAGAGAAGAACTTCCCGCCCAACCAAAGGTATGGAAAAATTCTTAATAGGAACAATATAAAAATATCCTTCTCTACTACTCCTAACCTAGCAGACATCATAGGAACAACGTACCACAGTAAGATCAGCAAGACACAGCACCTCGACTCAGACGCACCTACACCTGACAATAACGATATCGGCCTTAACAACTCCCTGGCAGCATCCAATAGTGTTGGCAACAGCATCCGCTGACGCTCTCAGCATAACCGCGAAATTAATGGCGAACATGCAGCACATGACGTGCGGATTAACAATCGCACCATCCCGCGTGTTGTGGGTTGTAATGGTGCTAACGACAGCTGCGGTCGCGTGGGTAACAACGTAGGAAGCAACAATGATGGCCTTACCGTGGGAAATAGACGGAACCGCGACAGAAATTGCAACTGCCGCGACAGAGGACGCTGCCCCCTTAGCGGATACTGCTTGACTGATAGGGTTATATATAGATGCACTATAACTAGCCACAATAGCTTTAAACATTATATAGGGGCTACCTCCGGCCCGTTCAAAATTAGGTTTCGAACACATCTCCACTCTTTCACAAATAAAAAACTAAGACACTCCACTTCGCTCGCGGACTACATCACATCACTAAAGTACTTAAACATCAGCTTCTCCACGCATTGGGATATTGTCGGCAGGACTGCACGGTACAACTTCAAGAGGAAATGCGATCTTTGCCTCATGGAGCTCTACCAGATCATAACTGCACCCCACGAGCTCATTCCGAGCAATGTAAGGAACACTTTTGATTATTTATGCCCTTGAGAAGCCCAACTGAGCGAAACGTACGTAGGTACTGTTTTAAATAAACATGTTTTAACGGTCTAATGTCCGATTTCTTACTTTCCCACGTATATATATATATATATATATATATATATATATATATATATATATATATATATATATAATATAACTTAGAGTTTACACTCAATGAGGTCATTTACAATTATTTCAGCTCTAAGAATCGCTTGTCAGTATTGATTTATTATTTTTTAGATGGTACAGGCAAACTATATGTATTTGAATTAAGAAATTTCATTCTAACTATCTTATTAGTCAATTGCAACTAAAACATGTAAATGTTTATCATATATTAATTTATATATATATATATATATATACACAAACATACATTTATATCGGTATATACATATATATATATATATATATATATATATACGTGCGTAGGGGGAGAAAGGGTAAATTAACCACAAGAAAGATGGCTCTATACACAAACAGAGCTAATATCTATTTAATTCGTAGACACGTTAATCCAAAGGTTTTATGAGCTAACAACCCTAAACACGTGCAAGCTATGTTTGGTAGATGGATCACCCTGCGAATTTGCAATAAATGGCTGAATGTGATTTAGCAATGATCTCATGGGAAAGTATCAGAGAAAAAGAGTAACATCATGAAAGACCTGAAATAACGAATACGAAATGAAGTTTTCTTCTGGAAAAATACCTGGGAAGAAAGAAAGATAAATAAATTTAGTCGGCGTACCAAGAAGACGTTTAGGCAAGAGTCACATTGAATGGAAGGAATGTAGTGCAACATAAATATTGGAAATTATAAGGAATGACGAAAATATATCGGTGGTATGTGTGCTATCAGATAATATATGTTAATCACACTTTCAGTTATCAGAAGTGCATATAGTAAACGGGAAAACGCACCCCACAAATACCACACAGGATCAAAGAATCTCATACACTATTAGGAAACATGTTCACCAATACATTCTTTCAGGTTATAATTCATCCACTATATGCACTTCTGCTAACTGAAAGTGTGATTAACATATATTATCTGATAGCACACATACCACCGATATATTTTCGTCATTCCTTATAATTTTCAATATTTATGTCGCACTACATTCCTTCCATTCAATGTGACTCTTGCCTAAACGTCTTCTTGGTACGCCTACTAAATTTATTTATTTTTCTTTCTTCCCAGGTAATTTTCCAAAAGAAAACTTCATTTCATATTCGTTATTTCAGGTCTTTCATGATGTTTCTCTTTTTCTCTCATACTTTCCCTTGAGAAAATATATCGGTGGTATGTGTGCTATCAGATAATATATGTTAATCACACTTTCAGTTAGCAGAAGTGCATATAGTGAAAGAATGTGTTGTTGAACGTGTTTCCTAATAGTGTATGATATTCTGTGATCCTGTGTGGTATTTCTGGGGTGCGTTTTCACGTTAATCTGTGTCGGCGGTATGTCTGGACGATAGTGTTTCCCGGAAGAAAGTAAATATATTTTGAAATGTAAGCTCTTTCCAAAAATCTCATTTTTGAATCGACTTTATGTTTAGTTTACTTGTGATCCCGGATATTTGTATTTTTGTTGCAGTTACGGCGTAAAAACATCTTTGATCTGTTGAAATATCAATTTGGATTGTCCATTATTTTCCATTATTCTATAGGACTTATACCCATATTCTTTAATTGCATAAAGGTTTCATCAGACTAGTCGATGATTTAATTGACAAGTGTCTAAATATCGAATCATGCGAGTACAATCTCTTGTTAAACTTATTTTTAAAGGAACCCACATATATTAATTTTCTTCCACATTCCTTGGAGTATGTTCGCATTTATATTAAAACATTGTTATATATATGGAATACTCGATTGGACGATAGACGAAATCCGAGCTGTTGATGTTAGGGCTCGAAAAATAATAGAAACGTAAGCAGGGAGGCAGAGGCCTAACATAAGTGCAGACATAATTTGAATGTCGCATCATATCCCTCCGATAACATCTACGAATCTCGAAGCGTAGGAGCCCGTCTCTCGAGAAAGTCTATCTGCATCAGACATATAAGATCATGAGAGTTGGGAAGGAACTTCTTGAAAGATATTCCCTTTGTGATAATCAAAACTCACACGAAGGGAAGCTGCTTAGCAGTATCGCAGTGTATGTATGGATGAAAAACTGCATGATTATCAGCAACAATACATGCAAGGATATATTGCCAGGAAGCCCAAGAATGATAGTAATATAGATAAACAACGTAGTCTATCTTGGACCAACAACCGCTATATTGACTCCCACTTTGAAGGATAAGCTTTTGCAATCCAAGAACAGGAAATCAATACGAAATACCTAATCCACAAAAGAGATAAGGATGCAGGCAAAACACCTAGATGTGACAACAAGTGCAGATTCTGCAGAATTAACAATGAAGATGACACCCATGTCATAAGCAGCTGTCCAAAGATGTCATCGCGGTACTATCCCCTAGAAAAGATAGCCCCGATGACAAACACATTAAAAGCTACAGTAATGACGAAGGCATACTTATACACAATTGTTTCTACTTATGGTAGCAATTAATCCAGTGTATTACTGGGACTTTATTTTATCGACCCCGTAAGGTTGAAAGACAAATTAACCTCGGCGGGATTTGAACTCAGACCATAAATGACCGTAACTCTTTGCTGCAAAGCATGGTGTCCGATCTTCTACCGATACTGCCAATCCATATACATAATATGAAGGAGTACTCGTGGAATGTTCCAGTAAAAACCCCAATAAAATGCAGGCATAACAAAATAGATATAATGATATGGGAGAAGGGAAAGAAGGCATGCATCGAGGTGGAAGTTAGCTGTCCAGTAGATGCCAATATAATATCAAAGATTAGCGAAAAGGAGAATATTTATGCAGAACTAATGAGAAATCTGCAGATACTCCACCCTGATAATACCTTCAGGTATATGCTTGTGTTTATTGGGGCACTGGGATATTTTATTAACTGCCTCAATAAACATCTTGAGAAGCTGGGCTTCACAGAAATAGAAATAACACAACTAGTTAGGAAATTACAAGTACAATCCATTAATCGAACAGTAAAAAATTGTAAAACATTCCCAAAATTCTGCATCTAATGACTGCATATACACGTGTACAGTTACAAAGCATATGTATATGCGCACATACAACTCAAAACAAACACATCCACACATACAATACCATCCATACCTGCACAAACATGTATGCATGTATATATGCAGACATGCATACAAATCTACCTAGTTGGTATTGTGTAAATTCCAATGAGGGAGCTATGTAACTATGTTAGAAACCAACTCTCTCTCTATTGGCAAACGTTTGTAAAATTATAAAACCAGAAGAACGTACATACACACATACACACAGACGCACACACACACACACACACACACACACACATATATATATATATATATATATATATATATATATAGTTAAAAGAATAGAGGTGTAACACACAAGTTATTATATATTGGTAAACGGAATAGAAAATGCTGACAAATTGTTCACAGTTGAAAAATGGTTTAATTAGGAATAAAAGAGTATTAGTGATTGTATGGGTTAGTATTCAGTTGTGGTTTTAAGTTTTTAAGTTTTTACCGGTTGCGCATTTCTAAATGCTTTTCAAAAATAATTTTGAGATAGAGTGTCCGTGCTGTTTGCTCGGATCAGAGCAAACAGCACGGACACTCTATCTCAAAATTATTTTTGAAAAGCATTTAGAAATGCGCAACCGGTAAAAACTTAAAAACTTAAAACCACAACTGAATACTAACCCATACAATCACTAATACTCTTTTATTCCTAATTAAACCATTTTTCAACTGTGAACAATTTGTCAGCATTTTCTATTCCGTTTACCAATATATATATATATATATATATATATATATATATATATATATATATATATATATATATATATATATATATATATATATATATATATATATATATATATATATATATATATATATATATATATATATATATATATATATATATATATATATATATATATTTATACATATATATATATATATTTATTTAGGTTTGTTGGTTCACCACTGGATAGAACTGTTCAATTCCGTATGGTCAACCTCGATGTAATATTATGGAGAGTACTCAACGTAATGTAACTCACCCGTGTTCGTTTGCCTAGTTGGTGGTGCAAGTACGGAGTTAATTATTATAAAATAACAACAGGAGGTTGGACTGGTGTAAATCCTTGAAAGGTTTATTATACTATTATCATTTCAATAACCTGGTTCAGTATGAATCCGGTGACATCATCAGGTATTCAAAATATAACAAAGGAATATAACAGATAAAATCCATGGGGCTGAAAATCGGAAACAAGAGGACGACAACCATTTAGTAGCTTCTACCTCGGTCGGCCGCCCTCAAGTGTTGATTATTAAGTCTACTTATGACCATCTGGTGAGGGGGCGCAAGCTTATAATGTGCTAGTACCACCCCGTCAGCGTTGAGGTCATGCCTCAATCAAGCTGATTATGCGTGCTCGAAATTGCCGCGAAAAATGTTTTTTCAAAGAACATATATATTCAACAAAGACATATATGGTGGGCGTCTGTAATGTATAATGTGTGGACAGAAAATTCGGTTAACAATTAGAAATGTTATATGTTTAGTGTTAGAAGATGAAATTAGAAAAATAAGGTTTAAGGTTTGGGTTGTGAGATTTATTTAAAGAATTTGCAGAAGGAGGCTTCTATGAAAAAGTTTAAGTGTATTATCACTTACATTTTCAGGGTAGGATACAGAGTAAATATTAAGCCCTTGCTTAATGGTCAATAACCAGCAACGACTGCAAGCCCCCGGCCAACTCTCCCTAACAACGTGCCAATCCTTCCGAGTAATATCGTCTAGCGAAAGAAATGGGAATTAATTTTTTCCGAGCACTCATTATATACTTATCATTGTGCTCATTAGCACACGAACCTAGAATATTACTATCTGCACCCTTATATCTGTTTACCTTTATTCACTCCCCCTACACTCAAGAACCACACTACATATAACCCGGACTAAATATAATCTATTTGCGCATTTCTTCGGATTTTACCGCCTTCATCCTAACATCACGGGTGTGAATAAATAATACTCGTTTGGTACACGCGATGATCCGACGGATGTGGCGGCTTTACCGGCTGTACGCCAGGCGCCCGGCTAGATCAGCCTTCCTTGAGTGCTTGGAAAAATAAATTTCCCCTTCATTCGGTAAACGAAATTACACGGAACTGCCTCTTCGCCCTGGGGCCCTGTCAGACTTGGAACCCGCCGCGCCGCCGGCTTTGACCGCCAAATAGTACCTTTAGATTCTAGGCTTAATCATAACTATTAACTGTCTCATGCATCCTTCTGCTAGCACTTAACTAAATCCCCCTCCTGTGTGAATTACTAGTGATCGTTTGGTGTATACGATAGCCAGCCGGCGGTGGCGGACTTCCCGCGACTTCACACACGACGCCTAAGACAGATACATTCCTGGAGTGCTCGGAAAAATTAATTTCCATTTCTTTCGCAAAACGATATTACTCGGAACGATTGGCACGTAGTTAGGGAGGGCTGGCCGGGGGCCTGCAGTCGTCACTGGTTATTGACCGCTAAGCAAGGGCTTAATCTTTACTCTGTATCCTACCTTGAAAATGTAAGTGATAATACACTTAAACTTTGTCATAAAATCCTCCTTCTGTAAATTCTTTAACTAAATCCTACAACCCAAATCTTAAACCTTATTTTTCTAATTTCATATTCTAACTCTAAACATAAGTTTAACGTTTCTAATTGTTAACCGAATTTTCTGTCCACACATTATACCATACAGACGCCCACTATATATGTCTTTGTTGCGGCAATTTCGAGCACGCATGATCAGCTTGATTGAGGCATGATCTCAACGCTGACATTTCTCTTTGACGAGGATGTAGTAGCACATTATAAGCTTGCGCCCACTCACCAGATAGTCATAAGTAGTCTTAATAATCAACAATTGAGGGCGGCCGACCGAGGTATAAGCTGCTAAATGGTCAGTCTTCCTCCTATCTCTGATTTTAAGCCCCATGGGTTTTATCTGTTATATTCCTTTGTTACATTTTGAATACCTGTTGACGTCACCGGATTCATACTGAACCAGTTTATTGAAATGAACATAGCATAATAAACCTTTCAATGATTCACACCCGTCCAGCCTCCTGTTATTTTATAATATATATCTATATATATATATATATATATATACATATGTATATACATACATACAGAAACACATAATAACACACACACACACACACACACACACACACACACACACACACACACACACACACACACACACACACACACATACACACACACACACATATATATATATATATATATATATATATATATATATATATATATATATATATATATATATAATAAACTTAAATAAAAAGTCAAATGATTAAAATTTAGCTTCGTTTATTACTGCTATATATATTTCAGTGACAGCCATCTTTGGCTGTGACCTCTTCAGGCAGTTTGAATTAGTATGGTATAGACAAGTACATATGTTGTTGAGGTGTATAATATTGTCAATGCTCTGATATGCCCAGTTCCTGGTTGGGTTGTTATTTCACTGAGGAACTGGAATCATATGATTCCAGATATGATTCCAGTTCCTCAGTGAAATAACAACCCAACCAGGAACTGGACATATCAGAGTATTGACATTATTATACACCTCAACAACATATGTACTTGTCTATACCATACAAATTCAAACTGCCTGAAGAGGTCACAGCCAAAGATGGCTGTCACTGAAATATATATAGCAGTAATAAACGAAGCTAAATTTTAATCATTTGACTTTTTATTTAACTTTATTTTACACTACTCCGGAGTAAACAAACCAACCTGCGCACTTCGTCGAGTGCTCCAGCCTGCATACTGAGGTGTTGGTATACAACCAAGATAAACTCAAAATCTATATATATATATATATATATATATGTGTGTGTGTGTGTGTGATGGCGTAAAAGCAGAGAAGTATATTTTAAAATTGTTTTTCCTAAATCTGACAGAATGAATAATTTTAAAATTGTTCTATGAAATATAACCTGCTTCGTTTGGTATAAAAATCTTATGAAATATTATATATTTAAAACATATTTTTTCGTGTATTCTATGAGCAGTATATATATATATATATATATATATATATATGTGTGTGTGTGTGTGTGTGTGTGTGTGTGTGTGTGTGTGTGTGTGTGTGTGTGTGTGTGTGTGTGTATGTGTGTGTGTGTTTTCTGTCAAAATCTCGTCTTCTATGTCGGTTCTTTGCGAAAGTTTTGTGGAGAAGGTATAAGTGGTGTACAACAGATCGGGAGTCAATTGTATTCACTTGGTTAAACATGGAAAATGCTCTAACCATTCATAATATCTATATATAATTGATAGGCATTCTTGCTGAGGGTGTTTTGTGTGAGAATTAAGGTAGGGTTAAGTTATTTCAAAAGGTCAGTGTTTGGGGAATATGAAATAAGCTAAAAAAGTTAGAGTGGATAGAGAGTGTTTCTTTTGTGTTGAGATATGTGTATGTGTGCGTCTGTGTGTCGCTGTACGTGAGTATGTGTGTGCGTATGTGTTAACCCTTTTTATCTAGAGAACAAGTATTTTCTTTGGAGTTTGCAGATAAAAGCAAGTATAAAAATATAAATATCATCAAAAAATATAGGTCTAAGCATGATCCCTATAGAAAAAAATTGTCCTATTTGGTGGGTGGGTGTCTATTAAAAAGCTTGAAGCCTCATAGAGAAGGGCAATTGCAGCAACTACATGGCAAAAGCCATAATTGTCACCAGTCCTGACTAATGGAAAGTAATTCGCTAAAATTTATCTAATTTTTCCTAACAATTATATATAGATATATAGACACACACAAACGAACGCACACACACACACACACACACACACACACACACACACACACACACACACACACACACACACAAACACACACACACACACAAATATATATATATATATATATATATATATATATATATATATATATATATATATATATATATATGTATATATATATATATATATGCACAGGAGGAGAGAGAGACATATTAAGAAAATGTGATTGGAAGAATGGGGATGAGGAGGAATAGAGCTTATGCCACAAAAACGAATTAGTTACTTCAAAACAACATTTGTATGTGTTTGTTTACCATCTTCTAATTAACTTTTCCATGGAAAGTTAAATGAATGTTTAGGATAATATTTAATACTTTATTGTAATTGAACATATTAGATACATCAGACGCTTTTTATTTTTCATTTTATATGCTTGACGGAATGATTTTATTATCTTTAGCTTTCCCAAAGACATTTAGATAGAATCAAATTGTTATCAGAATAGCATAGAAACATAAAGTTCTGTCGAACTTTTCAAAGAAAGAAACTTTATCGCAGACCGTAAAAGTATAGCAAATTTCATATGAGCACAGAAAGTGATAATTTTATAGAATTGAGTGTCGCATTCTCTTGTTTTGTTTTACGACTCCTTTGATTGTTACCATCTGTTTGTGGCTTCTCTCATAGGAGGGGATTGACAATCAAATATTATATACATTTTGTAGTTGAAAGGTCCACGGAAACTTGTTGTATCCGCAGCGCATCTTAACCATGGATTATGTCTCCTTGCATTGCGCAACTTTACATTCTCCTTTCTCTGAAATTTAAGCCAAACCAAAGGGATTTCTATTTCTTAAACATAATGGTTATGTGAGCAATACTACCACTAAAACTATCTCTACTGCCCGTTTTGCATCAAACTACACAATCCATTCTTTATGTAAATCACGTTTTCACTCCTCCAGACTCACCACATCAAGTGCAAAATGATCCCAGTTCTATTCAAACCAGCAAAGACCTGGCCCAGACAAGACCCTTTCAATTACCTTTTAAAAAAATGTCCTCCCTCATCTATCTCTCAGTGTCTTATTATCAACAGAGGCAGCAACTTTGATTTGCCAAATTCCGTCTTATAGTACTCACACCAAATATCTCAACTCCGATGAAGATATCTATAAGCAGTAATCATTACTGATCAGATATACATAATCCTCCATTTAATGGATATAATATATACTGGAGATACACTCTGCTATGCTATTTTATCCTCTAAAAATGTTCCCCTATAGGTGCCACGTGTCTCTAGACTCCTGAATCGGTGGCTTCCTAGCACGGCATAGTATTGTGGTGTATGCTGAGTTGGCTCAATGTAACTCATGTTCTATTAACTCTGGTGTATTCCTGAGTGTTGTTTTCTACTCCACATTCTATACATCAACGACAACCACACAATAATCTCTATTAACATCTATTCCTATGCAGTTAATGCAACTTTTTATTTCCCTTCAACATTCTGTATTCAAATATCATTCACATAAAACCTAGAGCCATGACGTAATTAAAGCCAATAATGCAATCATTGGCTCTTGGGAAACATGCAACTAGCGAGGCTAATATTCATCAAATGCCATACAAAATCAACGATGAAATAAAAAAAATAACGTCTATTCGTGGTGAATCGGTTATAGTAAAACTAAATATAACTAGCAGAGATTTACAAAACTTGTTGCATGATAAGTGACTGTGAAGGAAAGATATATGTTTACCTAGGAAACGAAACAATCCATGCTAAAAATATCACTATTTCTTTTATGTTTCTTTGTTTTATCTATTCGAATGTGACTACGAAAGACATGCATAAAATAGTGAAGATACTTATCTGATATAGAATTGCAGCTTTATATATGCAGATATATGTTCTAACTGGTGCATAAAACTTAACTAGCATATTTATTAATATTATTACATTCAAGTACTAAGGACGATGTTACCACCAAATTTGCAACTCATTTGGCGGTAGTACTGTAAATTAAAAGAATATTTTAATCTAAATTAAGAGGGAACACAAGGTAATTTGGATGACATTTTCAGAAATAATATCAAAAGTCTCGGCTGATGCCTTAATATCACGACATAACATTGAAAATAATGTTCAATAATGTAACAACGTCCTTTGCAATTGAATAAACCAAGGGACAGTTCTGATTGTAAGTAATATGCAGAAGCTCGTAGATAACGGAAGTCATGGAACGTATTGCGGTACTTGTATAAATATGGAAAATTAAAGGATTTATTCAAATGTTGTAGACATAAAGAACACCCGAGCAGCGAAGTATATTTTCTATTTCTATTTACGAAATTTGATGTTTACCGCCAAACACGAACGTCGAATAAGCACAGTGATATAGCATATATACTACCTGTTTTTGTCGATGCTGCTTCTTACACTTAATTAAGGAGAACTATGACCAAAGAGATATTATTCACGTCTCTGCCATTTTTCCCCAGCAAAAGTTTATCCAATGTCAGTTTTCTCATTTCTAAAAAGTATATGGTGCGTGATTTGAGGGATATTTGGCTGCTGTATTTCATCATTTTGTATGTAGAATAGAACAGTGTTCCTTGTAGCTGTAGGACATATTCGCTCCTTCGTTTGGTAGATTGAAAAATTGTGTAAGATGATGACCTGTTAACACTTGTATGTCCTCTTTCTTAACTCTAGAAAAATGTTATGACATGCTGAAAACTGAACCTTTTGAATTTATCTTCTAGTGTTCTATTCATATCTATGTTGGAGCACGAAAACATAACTCTAGTAAGCATAACTGATATATAAGCAAACAATAGAATTCAATAATGAAATATATTAGTTTAACACTTGATATAGTAGGAAAACGTCTTAAGTTTTCAGACACTAGACCTTCATCGGGAAATAAAAGATGATATAGGAAGATGCAGAGTGAGAAGCGGGAGAAATTGAAAATTATTTTGGAGATGTGTGTGTTCAGTCAGCCATTTATATACACATATGTGTGTATGAAAATGTATTCTTATCGCAGTTGCTTGAAAACGAGTTAGTTAATATATTCCATATTTGTACACTAGATATTTATGTTATTGAATAAGTTACCATAATCATGTTGAATTATATACCTAAAGATTTTCACAATGACATTTGATTGAATTGCGCTGATCGTTTTAGAAACATTCTTGAAAGGGAATGACGATTTTAATTGCAAGATATTAATACTTGCTGTGTTGATTTATCTTCTTTTATGAATATTATAAATTATTTTCGTTATTGCTGTTTTTTTGCGTAGATAGAATTGTAATAACCTCGTTATCTATTATGTTCTGATAGTTTCTCCCATCCCTTTGAATTTAGTTGAGGTTGAATCAAGATCTGTGAGGGGAAACGAAGCAGAAAGGTAAACATGTGTGGAAGCTTTCTAAATCCAATATCTGAAAGCAGTTTTTACAAAAAAGATGATACCTGAACTGGATTGTAGAATATTATATTGTCATAAAAATAGAAAGCTATATAAAAACAAAGGTATTCGTGTAATATTATCTTACCAGTTGAAGCATTCTGCTTGTATGCAGATTAAATGATATGCAATCTAATAACAATATTGTTTTGATGGTTTCCCGCAGTGGACAGAACCCATGATGAAGTACAGCCTAAAATATGTTTTACCCTATCATATCTATTCCATTACTTTTTAATATGGCAGTTATTTCATCGATCTTTGTCGGGAAATACAGACGAAAAACATATATACTCATATGCATACATACTAGCATACGCACACAAACTCACATATTTATATGTATGTTTTTGCGATGAATTGCTTATATCAAATATCCCTTGCTAGTTCATTGGTAAACCCGTGTCTATAGTTGAATACACATATCCAAGTAGCTTTGTCGAGAGGTTGAACTTTAAACAGTGACATTTCAACCGTGTATATATAGAATAAGCTCCGCATTTAGAAATATTCGATATGACATAGCAGGGCGTGCATTTGTGCAAGATATTAGAGTAATATCACGTTTTTTAATGTTTGTTGGGGTATATAGGACTTCATATTAAAAAGTTTTCCTACATTTTTGATAGGTCTAGTAATTTAAATTTTTATTGGAATACGTCAAAGAAACATTACGAGAGTATGATAAAGAACAATAAATAAAAAGTAAATGATAATAAACACAGCGTATAATTGTAACAAACGGGCATAATATGTGGCAATTGCAGTGAAGTATTATCTTTAGGCATAATACCGTACAGCTTCCTGAGCAAGTGTTGGATAAACAATAGTACAATGGTAAGATGTTTTAACACATGGAGAGAAAAAAAAAAAACAATTTAAAATCCAAAATAGTAATTAAATAGAATTTTGTATGAATAGATGTGCAACATGTAAGTTCAGGATTGGCAGTATCAGTAGAGGATCGGACGCCATGCTTTGCAATAAAGAGTTGCGGCCCTTTATGGTCTGAGTTCAAATCCTGCCGAGGATAACTTTGCCTTTCATCTTTACGGGGTCGATAAAATAAAGTACCAGTAATACACTGGGATAATTGCTGGCCTTGTGCCAAAAGTAGAAACAATTATTACTATCACTTATGCTACTCACCCTGCTATAACAGAAAGTCAGGAGAAGAAGCATAAAAAAGCAGGCGCAATTAAAATGGCTAGTGTTAAATTCAAAACAAAAAGCATTTGTTACGTTTTCAGGGTGGTGTATTTAGGCGTAAAGTAATCTTTTTAATTTAAGCCCGGTATTAGCGTGTGACTAAGTATACTTGCGATTAAGAATCCTCGTGTAATATAGGGAGTTGTTTTAGGAAAGTGACTGGTCGAAATAAGAATCTGTCAGTCAGACTGTGATGATTCGTAAGTTGAATTACACATGCAAATAAGTATTGACATATATAAATGAATAAAATATCACATACCCGCCCATATATAACATTACACTTATGAATTCGGAGTAGACAGTTTAATCCGTATATGTCACAAATGACACCATCATAATATTCAGTCGAAATTCATTATAGGATATAAGTATTTATGTATTTAAATGAGATGAAATCTATAGGAATAAACATCAATAATAGGTTGGGTATGTTAGCAAGAAAAACAGATAATCTGCTTTGAAGTGTTTAGATGTCTAACTGCACTCTGATCACATTCATATATATTTTCTATAAGTACTTAATTTAGTTAATATTCAATTGATGTCTCTGAAAATTGAATTAAGGTTTTCACTCCAACATAGCTGTATGCAAAGAAGTATATGTATTGTGTATATACTAGCTGAGGTACCCGGTAATACCCGCGAGCGGGGGTATTCCCAGCAGTTCCCATTAAAATGCCCAATGAGTCTCAGACTAAAAAAGAAATCAAAATGTAGGACAGATAATCAAAAGCGAAGACAAATTCATTTACGAAACAATAATACAAACACATATTGTCGATTGCATTGGTCAGGCGAAAACATATTTATCAGAGAAGTTTAGTGTTTCTATAAGGAAAACAAATAGAACCCCCATTAGGGTATCTTAATATTATTGGAATTTGCTGAAATGTTGTGAATAGGCATCATATCCTGTCATTTACCTATAAATCGAAGGGAAAAATATTCAGCGGGTGTTTTGTGCCTCCGGGGATCCCTTTGATTAAAATGAAATATACTTATCCAAGTACCCTGGGCAATGTAGTTTAAGAATATATGTGGTTATGGGGGTTTATCTCCAAAACGATAGGAGGCGTTCGTGAAAACCTGTTCCATTTATTGGACAAAACTTTCACTATAGGGTGAAAACGCCAATTAGGGATTCTTAATATTATTGAAATTTGCTGAAATTTTGTGAATAGGCATCATATCTTATCCTTTACCTATGGTTTAAATCTCATATAAATCGAAGCGAAAAATGTTCAGCGGCGGTTTGAGCCCCTGAGGAACACCTTGATTAAAATGCGATATATGTAAAACAAGAAATGGCCATGAGCCCCATGCACGTGTCAAGTTTCATCAAGATCGGTTAGGTAGTTTTTTGAGTTTTAGTTTCACAAACAAACAGACATAAAATACCATTTATCAGCCGAAATAGTTATCACCAACAATTATCACTACCATTACCAAGAGGAAGGCAACGACAGTCACAGTGACAATAACAACGACCCCGCATCTTGGATGAAAGAAGGGATTCGAGCCCCAGCAACCAGCCTGGCAGCCGAAATAGGATATCGTTATCAACTACCAGTACCATTAACAAGAGGAAGGTTACGACAACAGCAGTGACAATAACAACAACAACATATATAAAAATAACAACAACAACATCTTACCATCAATCACTACCACCACCATTAACAAAAGGAAGCCAACCCCAGCATCAGTGACAATAACAACCTTAGGGTCATTCCGCGGTGAACAACCCCGTTTTCATTTTGTACATTCATCCATTCATTCATTTATTCATTTACTAACAATCTACTGTCGCGTGTTTCCCCCTCCATGCAACCACCCTTCTCTATTATCTTGTCTTCTGTCGCCTCCATGTCTGATGTAGGTGAGCTATGAGGCCTCACGCATACCAGCACTGTCCCTACCACCCACATGCAATTTTGCCTAGCACCTCGGCTCGTGACAACCAGCCACTTACCCTTGATGCCGCTTGGTGACCCTGTCCCCGGCTCCACGCCCCATCCTCCATCCCCACCAGTCGACATCTGCAGCACTTGCAACACCATGAAGGGCAGAAGAGAGGCCGTAACTGTTCGGGGTGAGGCAGCTTCCACCACCTCACCTGTGTTGGTTTGACGCGTCGAGCTTCCAGTGCCCTCGCAGTGTGAAGATGCAGAAACTGTCTCTTCCCCTCGTCTGTCCAGCCACGGCCGTTGAGCACACCACCAGATGAGACAGCGAGCTTGCCTGATACCCAAGCCTCACTGGTCAACATTCTTCGTCTCAGCGGTTCCAGAAGATTCCGCTCAGGATCCCGAGAGCTGGCCCGGGTGCCGATAGCCGATGCCCTCGCTTCCTCGATCGAGACACCAATCAAGCCTGCGACTGGGGGTACCTCTTCGCAGCATTCGCCATCGGCCTCCCCAGCTCTGGCGTTGACCGATGCGTCCTGTCGACAGTAGACTTTTTCAAGGCCAATGTTTCGTCCTTTGGGCAAGCGCCGATACCAATCGTGCCGAAGGACGCCACAACCCCTGCTTTTGGGTGTCTCCAATCTACCACCCTTGAGGCCAGCGCCAAACGTTTGCGTAACTGCGTAAACGTTAAACAAACTAATCATGTGTGATATCATCGCTGCAGTCGGAGTGGTTGCCTCAGACGACACTGTCCTCCAACCCACCAAGGATAGCCCTGCTGCCCCGCGACTCAAGCACCCTAAGCCACCCGCTGACCTCCAACCCATACCACCATCCGATTCCCACCTGCTCTTTGTGGCGTCCGACGCGGACATCATGTCTGCCAACAAGTCCTTCCCAGCTAACAGCAGCGGACGTCCTGATGGTCTCCGACCAGCCCACCTCAAGGAGTTGCTATCTCCCCTCTCATGTGAGGCCGGGCGCCGCCTTCTGAGTGCTATTCTGGCACTCACCATTACGCTTATCCATGGCGCCCTGGTTCCTCACGCGCGAGGCCCCTTTTTTTCGGCTAGCCTCAGGAAGAAAGAGGATTGCATACGCCCCATCGCTGTGGGCAATGTCTTTCGGAGGCTGGCTGCTAAGGTGGTCTGCAGGTCAATAACATCTGAACTGGGTGTCGGCGTGTCTGGTGGCTGTAAGATGGCCGTACATACAACCATACAGTTCTTCAATAGCTGCCCACTGGCATTCAGAGACTCCAGGCACCTCATTGTCAAGCTTGACATGAAGAATGCTTTTAACTGCATATGCCGGGACCATCTGCTCAATGCCTGCCTCAGCCGCGCCCCCTCGCCTACCCGCTGGCCTACTTGTCACAAGGAGCCCCGAGCATGCTCCTTGCTGCTGACACGGTCATACCTTCGGCTACTCTGGTCCAACAGGACGACCCTCTGTGCCCCCTCCTGTTTGCCGTTGGTATTGACCTTTTTGCGGTCCCTCTCAACGCTTGGTACCTGGATGATGCTACGTTGGGCAGACACGTGAAGACTGTCTGCCATGGTGGGAATCGGCCTCCAGGTCAACTCGTCTAAGTCGGAGATGGTGAATGTCAGCCATGATGCTGAGAGCTTTGCAGCCTCCGTATTATACGTGCGGTCAATTCTCCGCCAGGTACTGGTGACCTCCAAAGAGTATGTCCTCATCCTCGGGTCACCAATCCCCTCACCGGCCATCCGCTCCACCATCAGGTCTAAGCTCCAACAACTCCAGACCCTTCACGAGCCGTCTGGGCTTGATTGATGGCCACCCAGCACTTTCCTGTTGAGGAACTGCTTCGCCATGCCGAAGCTCCTCTACGCCCTTCGCAGCGCTCCGTGCTACAGCCACGCATCTCTCCTCGCTGATCTCGATATTTGTATCCGAGCGGCAGGTGAGGAGATATGCAACGTCATTAGATGGAAACAGGCCACTTTACCTGCTTTGGCCTCCAGTCGCGGATCTCCTTGACTTTGCCGGCTTTTCTTTCATCAGCAACATCATGACGCGTCCTCGTCAGTAGGGTACTCCACAACGCAATAGAACTCTCTGTGTTTGGGGATAGTGAGCTCGCCTGCTAGACGTGGGACAGGCTGGGACTTAGCCCGATAGACGTCCCTCCTCCTTCTTCCCCAGCTGGCGTCAAGTCCCCCCAAAGCGTATTAGATGCCATCCACTGCCGCGTGGCCTCAGACAGGCTCACGGGTCAGCTCGACCAGCACCGCCTTGCCTCTTTCACGCGGCTTCCAAACCCCACAGTGGTGCCTGGCTCCATGCCTTACCCTCCCTCTCCACTGTTACGGGCTCATCAGACAAAATATATGATTTGAAATATAACATACCGCTACCGGCTTGATTATTCAATTCCAGTATTGGTAGTGTTTTATTTCATCAAATCTCAATGTTTTTCTCTATCCCCTCTTTTTGATATTCCTTTATTTTTCTTTATTTTCTTTACCTCCCTCTGTTCCCTTTACTTTCCCCACGCCTTCCCTCTTTTGTCGTTATTCCGCTTTTCTTTTTTATATATTTCTTTTACTCATTCATCCATTTATGTTTTATTCATTAATCTATTTATGTATGTATTTATTTATTATTTTATTATTTCTTTATTGTCTTTCCTCTTCTCTACACCCTCTCTCATATCTCTAATTTGCACTACGTCCTTATCTTCTTTAAATTTATCATATTATTTGTGGTATTACATTGAGCTTTGATGTAATAAATCACTACCAATACTGGAATTGAATAATCAAGACCGAAGTTGTATGTCATATCAAATCATATATTTTGTCTGAGGAGCACGTACTAAAAAACAACACAGGACCTCTGCCATATATATAATAAAGTATATGTTTTGATAATGAGAATATTTTTCATTTGTTAATATTTTGAAGATTATTCAAAACTCCAGGAAAACTCAACTGTTGAGTGCTTCTAATCTATTGTAAAATTGTATTCATTGAGAAAGAAACGAACCATACTAATCTTCGGTTGTATACATATATATATATATATATATATATATATATATATATATATATATATATATATATATATATATATATAATAAACAATACCAGAGGTTTCCCGAATAAAACGAATACGAAAAACGTCCTCATTCGTTCGTCAGACAAGGAAATTTAAAACATAGTGGAATATTTGGAAAGTCTCCTCAAGAAATGCAAAACACATATAAATAAAAGTAATGAAAGAGATATATAAAAAAATATAAGGAAATATAGTTAGGGTATGTGTATATGTATGTATATACACTCACAAATGTACATATGTGTGTATGTACAATTGCATGTGTATGGGGAAAATGTGTGCGTAAGTACATATATGATGGCAAGTATATTTGTGTATATGTGACCACAAAAACGTATATAATATGAGTTGAAAAAGAAATTGTATGAAAATATAGTTGACACGCATCCAGATACAGATATTAAATACACATACGAGTATGAAAGCACGCGTATAAACACACACACACGCGCGCGGTCACTTATATGCGGAAGATAAAGAGGGAAGGGAGTGTAATAGTAAAATGAAGTGTCATTTTCGATATATGTATAAAAATGAAACAATATATGAGAATGAAATGAATTGTAAATCAAAGAGAATGTAATCAATTAACACTAGAGAAAAGAAAACAAACATAGGTACGCACGTACATACACACATATATATATAAATATATTTATACACACAAATATGTACAGACAAAAGCGCATGCATGCGTACATACATACACACGAGGCACGTATATATATAATATCGCCCCATGTATATCTAATCACACGTACGTACGCGACTATATATATATATATATACATATACATACACACCCATACATACATATACATATATACACATATACATACACATACACATACATTCACCCGCATACACACACACGTAAAAATAAGAATGTAAGAAACATAGATATAAAAAACATAGATATAAAAACACACATACACACGCATATATATACGTACGCACGCACACATACGGAGGCGTTCGTATACATATACAGAACGTATACACACATAAGCACACTCAGACACATAGATACAGATTATAAATCAGACATATGAATAAATGAGTAAAAATATAAAATCGGCTGCGAAACAACAGAATATATCTGGAGTGGAAAACGCAAGTGACATTTTATATCAGGTAGTGAAAGAAAATGGGGAAGTAAAATGAGGAATGTGAAGATATTATGTAAGTGAATCGAAAAAGAGGGGGGGGGTTACTTGTGGATGTGAATTAAAAATAAAAATAAAATTAAAAATAAAGTTAAAAATGAAAGTAAATCAGAAAGAGAAGTCTGTAAAGAGGATAATTTAAGGAAAGTGAAGAATAAGAGTTTATGGAGGATAAGTATCTGAAAGTGAGTTAAGTTTATATGAGCTGGAAAGCAAGTGTGATTTCATGTGTGGGCAACTGGTGAACATTTCTGTTTTTGTATTTAGGCAGGTTTTTGGCGATTTAAGGTTCTGTAAAATGCAATATTTTTCACTTATGCAGAGTGTGCATCTTCTTGTTCCTCTTGCATATTCTTTAGATTGGTTCAAAATTGACCAATCCAAATTATATTGGATACCTTGGTCTTTCAAATCCCATATTCTGCTAGCCAGATATATTGTGAATCTTTTTTCTGGATGTCGGAAAGATGCGACATGTGAGTAATAACGCGTTTTGAATTTGTCTTGTGTCATACCCACATATCGTTCGCTGGTAGCTGGTTGGTTGTTGCTGATGGTTGTCACTTTAGCCGTATATACAATGGCTTTGGTGTTGCATTTAACTTGTAATGGGCATTCACTTTTGACTCTACAGGAGCAATTTTGATGTTCTCTGGGTGATTTCTTATTGATGATATAAGATTTAATAGGGGGACCGCAGGAGTAGCTAATTTTGACACAGTTTCTATTGAAGATCTTATAGTATCTATGTGTTCTAGGGAAATGTTTATCTAAGAGCTCTAGGAATTTTTTGCCTACATTAGTTTTAACTGCTAGAGAGTAGGGGGGTGTGAACCAGATTATTTTTCTTTTCCTATTATTATGTTTAAAAGAGTTAGTATTGCTGGGTATGTACTTAATCGGTTCGCTAAATCCGCTATTTTGAAGGGCTTTATTATAGTAGGGGGATGCCTTATTGAAAATAGCTTCTGAGGAAGAGAGGGTGGAGATCCTAGGGCTAATATTAGGGATAAGATTTTTAAAAACTATAGGAGGATGGCAAGAGCCTTTATTTATATATTTTAAATTTTCATTAGGTTTATGGTATGGTTTATAAGAAGCAGTAGGCAAATCTAGGTTTATATCTAGAAAATTAACATTGGAAAGGTTAGTGTCAATAGTAATTTTAAGATTAAAACTAGCGAAGGTTTTTATTAAGTCTTTCCTTAATCTATCTAAGTTATGGCCTATGGTGGTATGGGAAAGTATTAGACCATCGTCGCGCTAAAGCCTAAAAATATGGTTAGGGAATTTTACTTTGAGTGTGTGTAGGAGGAATAGGCCGACTAAATCACAAACATCAGCACTGTCAAAAGAGCCCATTGAGACATCGAATGGGTGCTCTGGGTTAGATATGTTTACCCAAGTGTCATTATCAATAAAGAGTAGAGTGTTTCTAGCATGCAAGATGACATTCTCTTCAATATCAAAAATATTGGTAAACTTTCTCGCGAAATTTAAGGCTTTCGCTAAAAGAGTCTGAGTCATAGACGGGTAGAAATCTACAATGTCAAATTGGGTGAATCTAGAACTATTTATATCTTTAATATTATTAAACCAATGTACTACGGAAGAGCTATTTATCCATTGGAGTAATTCGGACTTACTTCTAATCTGTGTGTTTATATTATTTTAACAATTTTTGCAGGCAAGACCGATATCAGTCTTAGCAGGGTTGATTAATCTACAACTAGGACGATTAATAAAGTCAGGTTTGTGATCTTTAAGGGTGATATATGCATTACGTTTAGCAAGTGTTTCTGTCCTATTATCTATTTTTAAAGAACTAGCTAATTCTTTAGCTTCCTTATTTATATTGTTATACGTGCTTATATTAGCTATTTGGTATTTAGAGGTGATGTTATCTATTAAGAGTTGGTCGTGTAAATTATTATTAACTTCGTATAAGTTCTTAGTTTTGTCGGAGAAAATTAACTTATTTTTAGAAGATTTGAATATTGAAATATCATTAGATAGTTTAGATTGAAAAGGGTTAGAGTACTTACTAAAATTGATATTGTTGATTAGATTAACTAAGTCTAGTTCAAAAGCGGTCATATATTTTACTCTTTGCGGGTATTTATGAGTTTTGATATCAAAATGTTCCGTAGGGTCCGTGTTAAAGTGCCCATCGAAAATCAAAGCTTTCCATCTCATTCTTTTAAAAACTTTCTCTACTTTGTCTATCAGCATTTCGTGTAGGAAGTGTTAGAAGGTGTTGGGATATTCTTGATAGAGTAATCCAAGGGATATTTATCCATATTCAGTATTGGTTAAAAATACTATTGACTGAAGCGTGCTCGACTTTAAAAGGGGTGGAAGGTGCCAATCTCATAAAAATGTAGAATATGCTGCGATCATTCCCTTGGGAGCTGTATAAGTATTGAAATTTCCGTTGAAAATTGAAAAGGTCATAGGAGTGAAGAGTGCTCTATGTAAGTACCAGAGCAAAATTTAATGTATAATAAACAATACAATATAATTACATTATTACCAGAGGTTTCCCGAATAAGACGAATACGAAAAACGTCCTCATTCGTTCGTCGGACAAGGAAATTTAAAACATAGTGACATATTTGGAAAGTCTCCTCAAGAAATGCAAAACATATATAAATAAAAGTAATGAAAAAGATATATAAAAAAATATAAGGAAATATAGTTAGGGTATATGTATATGTATGTATATACACTCACAAATGTACATATGTGTGTATGTACAAATGCATGTGTATGGGGAAAATGTGTGCGTAAGTACATATATGATGGCAAGTATATTTGTGTATATGTGACCACAATTACGTATATAATATGAGTTGAAAAAGAAATTGTATGAAGATATAGTTGACACGCATCCAGATACAGGTATTAAATACACATACGAGTATGAAAGTACGCGTATAAACACACACACACGCGCGTCACTTATATGCGGAAGATAAAGAGGGAAGGGAGTGTAATAGTAAAAAGAAGTGTCATTCTCGATATATGTATAAAAATGAAACAATATATGAGAATGAAAAAAGTTTTAAATCAAAGAGAAAGTAATCAATTAACACTAGAGAAAAGAAAACAAACATAGGTACGCACGTACATACACATATATATATATATATATATAAAATATATTTATACACACAAATACATACAGACAAAAGCGCATGCATGCGTACATACATACATACAAGGCACGTATATATATATCGCCCCATGTATATCTAATCACACGTACGTTCGCGATTATATACACATATACATACACACCCATACATACATATACATATATACACATACACATACACATACATTGACCCGCATACACACACACGTAAAAAGAAGAATGTAAAAAACATAGATATAAAAAAATATATATATATATATATATATATATATATATATATATATATATATATATATATATATATATATATATATATATATATGCAAATGGAAGTACAGCATCATCGAAGCTCTGGTTGCAGCTAAGGTAACGAATGCAATCGGAATCTGCAGCTAAGCACTCAATAAGGTATTTTACCTTAGAGTAATAACATTACGTTTAGACAGCTTTGCAAATTGAAGATAGAGACCGGTAAGCCAGCCGCAGGGACCAAATCAACGAGAAAACTGAGTCAGGAAAATATGACAAACCGGGGCCATCGCGTCGATACTATGCAATATCTCGGCTAGGTTTCAGTAAATCCGAAATCAAAAAAAATCCACTTGCAGGGCATGCAAGTTATTGGTGTTGGAAGATGGAACATAGAAATACATACATATATATATATATATATATATATATATATATATATATATATATATATATATATATATATATATACAAGCAAATTATAAACGTAAACATGTAAGTATGTTTTTGAAACAGTGCGCGAGTTTGAAATTAGAAATTAGAATTTATAAGCTTTCTCCGTATTTTAGACTAAAGAAATTTCTAGCCTGATAGTGGGGTTTATAACCCCCGGAGAAATGGAAAAAGATGAGTGTTGCCGTACATGGCAACACTCATGTACGGCAACACCCATCTTTTTCCATTTCTCCGAGGGTTATAAACCCCACTATCAGGCTAGAAATTTATTTAGTCTAAAATACGGTGAAAGCTTATAATTTCTAATTTCTAATATATATATATATATATATATATATATATATATATATATATATATATATATATATATATATGATAATAAGGGCGCTGCGGAGTTGCAAATGGGTTACCTATGAAAAATGTTTGTCCTTCATCAGTGATCTTCCAACCATCAAAGGCATTTCATCGCTTTAAAGACCATATACCTCCGGTTGGTGCGAGCAACAGCTAAAAAAAGTCGTTGGGACACGTAAATAAAGGGGACGCGAGGCTAAACAAACAAAATGGTGAAGCAACAGAAAGTGAGGAAGAAAGAGACAAGTCCCAGATTTCTATGAATTTAAGTTCGGTGAAATCGTGAACGAGAGAATAAAGACCATCAAACCTGGTTGAAATGTGAGCAAGCAAGGAATTTCGCACAGGTCTAACGGGGGGAAGAAGGGGTCTGGTCTGCGAATTCGGTAAACATAAGTTCTGTGAAATTGTAGACGAGAGAGAGAAAAAATTCCGACCAGCTTGGCCCAGAGTGCCAGAGAAAAGAATTACTCACAGGTCAAACGGGAAGAAAGAGGAGGAGGAGAAGTAGTGACAGAGAATGAGTGAGTGAAAGGTGAGGAAGAGGCTAACAGAGAGAGAGACTGCTAGAAAGGATAAAGATACATAGAACGAAAAAGACGTGTAGCAGCAGAGGAAAAAATATGTGTAAATATGATAATAAGGGCGCTGCGGAGTTGCAAATGGGTTACATATGAAACAAGTTTGTCCTTCATCAGTGATCTTCCAACCATCATCGCTTTAAAGACCATATACATCCGGTTGGTGCGAGCAACGGCTAAAAAAAGTCGTTGGGACACGTAAATAAAGGGGACGCGAGGGTAAACAAACAAAATGGTGAAGCAACAGAAAGTGAGGAAGAAAGAGACAAGTCCCAGATTTCTATGAATTTAAGTTCGGTGAAATCGTGAACGATATATATATATATATATATATATATATATATATATATATATATATATATATATATAAAATATAAATATTTACACATACACCAATTAAACAAAGTCACAGGTATATATGTGTTTTGGCAACTTTTCACGATGTGGCTCATTGGAGAATTAATAAATTAAATAATCAGAGCAAAATACTATAGAGTAAAGTATGTCCAGAGAATTATTTGATAATATATATACATCATCTCTACTCCCAATCAGCATAATTATCCACACAAAAAAATTATTAGACCAGGCTATAATAATAAAAGGCATATATGAAGAAACAGTAAATAAATACGCCACAGCAGCGTCTTCGCGGCCAACCGCTATAGAATATTTACCCAACATTTCAACAGCATGTTAGAAATGCTTATATACATACCAGGATTAAATCCCTAAATCCCAATTTATTTATCCCAAGGGATTTAGTGATTTAATCCTGGTATGTATATAAGCATTTCTAACATTAATTCTTACCTAATTATGTATGGTTGACCGTATATTTAATTAATTTCCACGTGCTGTTGAATACTGTATTATCTCATCTTCCCTGTTCAATCCAAACATTGCCCTTCATGGTATATTTAATAACGTATTTGATAGATTTCACGGAAGAGCACACCTCTACGTTTATGTGGCTGTTAAACAGTTTTAACAGTTTCATATTGTAGGGAACCACCCATTCCGAAGTTATATTTCGGTTTCCCACTCCTTCTTGGTGCCCCTCAAATCCTCCCATTCCTGGAGACCGTCTTCTGTACACAGGATAAGAGTCCTCCCCACACAATGTATATTCATTGAAAGGCTTAGGGTACCGCTTACTGCACGTTCCATCTTTCCAGCACGGCTAATTGTTAAAGCAATCTGGACCGTGGATCATGTGCTTCAGCACCAATTTATGACCCTCTGGGTCTTTGTTTGGACCTGGTATTTCGGCTTGAACAAATTTATCATATTCCTGCGGTCTGGGCTTGGAGGCTTCATTGAGCCATAGCAAACAGTGAACATGAGGAAGACATCGCTTTTCATATTCGACTGTCAGAATGTAAGTTATGCACTTGCCAAATAGGTCATCTGCTCTAGTAAGATACTTTCTTAACAGTTTCCGCTTCAGGTCAATCAAATACTCTGGCAATTAAATCTGGCCTATCATGTGGCTTCTGATTCAGGAATAAGTTTTGCCGGATTTCAGGCCAGTTTGGATTGCATGTTATTGTGATGAAGAACGAAGGATTGCCGTACTTCCGTATGTACATCATGGCATCCTGGCATCGCTCCATCATATATCTCGGTCCACCGACAAATGTGTAAGAGAGTATGATTCGCCTGCCGACATTGCGAAAATCGTAATCATCATTCAATGCGTCAGTAAGGCCTTTGTCTGTTGTAGATCGCAATGATGTTTGATTCATTCGGATGTATTGCAGCCTATCTCCTTCAATCTTCCCCGCCATGTCAACCAAATATTGCTGAAATAAACGACCGCCTCTGAGAAGTTGGTTGAATTCATTCTCATGGTTCATTATTCGATAGGCATAGTAGCGCATTGGCGTCAACTTCTTGTTGTTGCTCATTAACAGCTCATGATGCTATCCGTCATCGCCAGAACAAAAGCAAAACATAGAACATACTGCAAACTCTTGTAGGACCGATGGGACTCTGAAATTATTTGCAATTGTCCGCTTTTTTCTTTCAACACAATGTGCCGTGCTTTTGCTTGAAGTTCGGTGCTGTTTTGTATAATAACGGCAACTTCGTTTGCAGTTTGTGCATTGAATCTTCTCTCATGTTCCATTGCTGATCTCCTATCAGGATCAATAATAATCGAAGCTTCGCGAATATTTTTAATTTGTTCTTTTGCCATTCGAAATGATGCAACGTAAGGGTTATATTGTCTGAGTATTATTTCCAATAATTCAACTATGTCGCGCTGAATGCCATCGTTATGGAGTATCCTGATCCTCAAATCAACACTATTCTGAGGATCCAAGAATTAAATTTGAAGAAATTGAGGTTGTTCGTTGGGATTAAGGGATCAGGAACCAGTGTAATGGTGAATTTGACCATGAATAACGATAGAAGGATTCCATCCACACCTTGAGGAACGAACTTCTTCGGCCCCAAAAGATGTCATTTGGAACAGGCAGTTGTATTGTCTGAGGTTCTTCCTGAACTCGTTTGCCCTAGGTTGATCACTACTAAATAAATTGTGAGTTCCTGGGGGTAAATGCTGCAAATTCACCAACCTGACCTTTCAAATTCATACAGCAAAAGTTAGCAGTTTCACGATGAAAACGCATTGCATGACAACAGACAGAGATCTTATTCATCTGTCCAACATCAGCAGAGAGGTCACGTCGTTGAACTGTCCTTGCTCTATCCCTAATGTTTTGTTGGCAAAACGTTCAGTACTCCGAGCGTCCGATTCATGGTCTCTCCTTCGTCTGTTCCGCCTGACGCTCAGGTCTCCGACCATCCGATTCATGATATCTCCTTCTTCTGTCTCCTTCCCTCTGTTACACCTGACGCTCAGCTCTCCGGCCATCCGATTCATGATCTCTCCTTCTTCTGTCTCTTTCCCTCTGTTCCCCCAGACGCTCTGTTCTCAGACCATCCGATTCATAATCTCTCCTGCTTCTCTCTCATTCCCTCTGTTCCGCCAGACGTGCAGCCCTTGCTTTATCATTCTCATCGATCCTTCTATTCGTATGCCTGCTCCGATCTTGTTGGCATTGAACACTATCTTGTTCACCTACTTGGGCTCTCCTTAGCCGTGCTTTCTTTCCACTATCGATAGACCAACCAGATGTTTTCTTTATTCTTCGCCGAGGTTTATTTAAGAATCGAAAATTGTATTCACCTTAGAAAAAATTCCTATTACCTCAACAAATATTTTTTTTAAATCATCATTTAGAAATATTTAGAATAATGAAAATATTGTCTGTTTAAACAACTCATATTTTTCAAATCATATTCACTTAAAACATACTTATTAATAATTAAAATATTCTGTTTAAATAAAGCTGAAAATAATTCGTATTTTTTAAGTCATATTCATTTAAGTGTATTTTTTAAATATGCCAAGAAATAATTTTTCCACCGTATTCACTTGAAAATAATTTTTAAAAAATGAAGATATTGTCTGTCAATAAAGCTATTTGTGAAATCAAATTCACTTTAAAATATTTCTAAATAATTGATATATTCTTTTTACCAAAAGCAAAAATATAAACACCTCCTTTTTAACACCAACTGGTATTTTTCAGTGATATCTACTTAATGCTATTCTGTTAATTAAAATATCGTCTGTTTAAATAAAGCTCAAATATAGATACTTGAAGTACAAACAACTTCTAGTTTTAAAATCATATTCACTGAGAAATCACTGAAAAATATTTTTTTAAATAAATATTAAAAATATTTCTCGAATGATGAGAATAGGTTATGTCGATTTACATCAAACTTGTTTCATCCCAATTTCAGGGTTACATCACTTACCATTTTTCCATTATGCACCGTTTTGGCTATTTACATAGGTATCCTACACACACACACAAATATATATATGTCTCTAACTTAAGTACTGTTACACACACACACACACACACACACACACACACACACACACACACACACACACACACACACACACACACACACACACACACACACACGACACATGTCTCTAAGTACGTAAACACATGCACTGGCACATACAGATACACACGGTAGCAGTAGAACTGTGAAAGAGAGAGAAAGAAATAACGTTATAGATAGAGGGGAGAGTTAAAATAAATAAAAGTTAAGGACGCTGTCTCTTTCCCTATCTGTCATCCCCTCTCTCTCATCCCCTCACTCTCTCTATTTCTCTCTCTCACCCTCACTCTCTCTTTCTCTCCCTCACCCCTCTCTGTCTCTCTTACCTACAGAATAGACAACCAAAAAACAAACGGATTATTTCTTTCGATATTCATTATAAAATAAGGTAAATTGAATTTAGGTGAATTCCTTGCTATTTTTGGAAAATTGAAAATATTTTCCATGTGCGATTTACGCCAAACTTGTTTTATTTAGAGTATTTTCTCATTATGCAATGTTTTGGCTATTTACGAAGTTTTGCAGAGGTATGTTAATTTCGAGGTATTTTCCCAGTATGCATCGTTGTGGTTATTTACGAAGGTACCCCCAATACACGCGAATCTCGGGAACCCGGGGTCAGATTTTCGCGAAACTTGTTTCATTCAATTTGTATTCCCATTTCAGAGGCAGCTTGCTTTCAAAGTATTTACCCATTATGCGCCCTTTTGGCTGTATTACATAACAGACAAGCAAGCACACAAGATCAGAGTTTTAGTAGTATACTAGACCACCCGTGATCCGTTGGGTCATGTTCACTTAAAAATAATTTTTAAATAATTAAAATATACACAAAATGTATATAATGTAAAATGACATTGGAAAGCCAATATATATATACGTGTATGTGTGTGTCTATATGTACGTGTATATATATATATATATGTGTTTGTGTGCGTAGGTGTATGTGGCCTATATACACTGGTTACAGACACACACACACATACATCCTGTCCTAACACAAGTTATAAGATACATATAACTTAACATTCAGTCACCAAATACAAGCTAGATACAGTAATACTGTATACAATTCTTTGAAGTCACCTGTCATAATTTAATTCACCACACCACCAGCTCTCTCCCTCTCTCTCTCCCTCACAACCACTATCTGCGTATGTATTCACATTTCAATGGTACCTTACTTTCAAAGAATTATCCCATTATGCGCTGATTTGGTTATTTATAAAGGTACCCGAAAAAACCCGCGTATCTCGGGATCCCGTGGTCCGATTTAAGCAAAACTTGTCTTTTCACTGTATTATCATTTTTCACTAATAGCTATACAATCACTCCACTTCAAAATTCTTTTTTTCTATATCTCTATGGATGCTTGACTGTTTGTTCTGAAAGATTTTTCTGCTTAAAAAGTTGCAATGTTAATGAACAGCTGGTTTTATTTACAAAAATGTAAAAGAAATTATTCTTACTTGTCTTAGTTTTTCCTTTTCCTTTCATTTTCTGACGTCGGAATCAACATTTTCTTATATTTACGATGTTACAGTTTGTTCAAAAGAATGCTTTTGATGAAAACATCGTTAGTTTTGATGAAAATATTTTCTTTCGTTTTCCGCGGCTAAGGGCTACATACAGTTGACCGTGCAGGAATACAGGTCGTTCCAGATAAACCAAGACGTTTTCCATAGTTTGTCCTTGTGCTTTATGAATAGTCATAGCGAAACACGATTGAACTGTGAATTGGCTTCGCTGCAAAGGGATATCCTCACCTTCGGATAGATTAATTATTATTCTAGGTATCATAACGATCTCATTTCTGAAAGCAGCAGTGTTGATTCTTGCTACTTTGAGATTGTCGTGCAGTTCTTCCATGATTATCTGCGTTCCATTACAAAGGCTTGGAGGATTCAAGTGTCTCGAATGGCGTCCGACTCTCTACCGATACTGCCAAACCAAATAATGGTAGTTAAGGGGGGATTAAATCACCATAATTGTTTATTGCATTATATATATGTTTCTGTTACATGGTTATTCATGTGACTTCGTCTGATGCTTACACAATTATCAGTGCAGTTATGCAATCATTGTGATATGCGGTGGCCATGCACGGCCATCCAGTAGAGAAGTGGTTCGGCATATGTATCTTCTGTATGTTAAGTTCTCTTAATTTAAGTATTAGTTTTTTCATTGGTTATTCTAGTCTTTAAGAATGTTAGACTTTTTGACTGGCCTGTGGTTACTCTCAGCATGTGGTCTATCGGCTCATCTGCATTCTATAATTATTTTGTTTTCGGACAGGCATCTTTATGTCTGGGGATATAGGTAGTTCAATATTTTTCTTTTATGAGCACTCTTCAGCCTCTACTAAGTCAACCATGACAAAAACAACATTACCAACAATAGCAACCATGACACTGATGTTTACGATATTTATGACGATGATAGTTGTGCTAGAATATATGTAAATATAGTCATTCACCCGCACTCATATATATATATATATATACATATACAGATATATAACCCGCATAGACTCACACACCCATCTATATGTTTATATACAAACAAACATTCACATATACACCCATAAATATGTATATATATTTTTCGACACCATTGAAGATAACAGCAACAACATCAACGTTGGTTACATCATTGGTGATGTCGAACCCATACTACCTAATATTTAAACATTATCCATAAAACATATCTACACACACACACTCTCGGTCACACAGGCGTATACATAGACAGATACATCCATATAAAATTCTGTAATCACAGACATATAGATTAAAATAAAATAGTGTATAGGATGAACTGTGATAGGCAAGATGTAAAGAACATATTGAGAATATGAATGTGAAAACTATAAAATGTATAAACATATAGGGAATATATAAAAAAATATATATAAAAATAAACAAAAATTATAAAAAAATAAAAATTATGTCAGCTGTTTCGGATCACATAGAAATCAATATACTGATTGTGGACTTAGTGATGAGGACCGTCTCCCGCATGTGCTACCTTACAGATTTAGAGAGACACATACAACTCCTCAACCACCGCATGCAGTTCACTGGCTAGAATAGAGAGACAAGGTCAGGGTATATAAAGGAGCCAGAACCAAATGGGCTAAGATTATAGAAAATGATGCAAGTGGGACTTGCCCGATATATAGGAGCACATTTTTGAACAGACTAGAAAGGATTAGGAATAAGGCAAATAAAATCAACTCATGGTATGATAGCAATAACTACCAGAGTGTAATGTTCGTCAATACAACCCATATGACGAACTAGCTTACATATTTAGAAGGGGTCTAGATGTGCTCATATTAAAGATTAAGATATTTGAAAGACCAGTTATGCCCATAAAATCCATAATTAGTAAAACATACCCATTTCAAAGAACCCCCTGCACTGATAGGAAATGCTAAGAATTCAGACTAACTGCAAAACTAGTAACGTAGTATATAGCATATGATGTATTGAGGGACAGTTTAGGAATAAAAACAAAACGTAGATAGGTGAAACAGCCCGTAGCATAGGAGAAAGATGAAGTGAACACTAGCTAGAACACCAGGATGGGAAAAATGCATCAGTACTCAACCACCTTGCCAAAATAGAACATTGAGATAAACATTATATCCACACACAGAAAAATGCAATGCTGAGACATATCACAGAGGGGACAAACATAAACGAACTCCAACCGACATTAAAAATGGGTGCAATAGCAACATCACAACTAGTAATTAAGGATAAAATGAAGCCACACGGAAGCCACACAAAACAAAACTAACAAAACACATCCGACAGAGAGAACAAATAACCTGCAGTGACATGTAAATAAACACATAAATAAATAAACTCTCACACACACCCGGAGGTAACGCACGCGCAAACTAAGCACACAATACACAGCAAAGACATGATGGTGTAGGACAGCACAAAGGAAAGACGGAAAATAAAAGCCCATTCACTGTGGAGGTCATAGAATGTGTGACGAAAGAGCTTTGAAAATATATCACAACCATCCGGTTATCGAACCAACCAACCAACCGGAAATCTATATATAATATAAAAGAGAGATATTTATTGGTTGGTCGGTTGAATCACACGAAAGCTACACACACAGAGACACACAGATACACACACACATACAAATGCATACGCACACATCTAAATAGAGAGAAGCACGAGGGAGAGGTAGACAAAGCGAGATAGGCCGTTATACAGAGAGAGATACAATAAAGTGTTAGATATTCAGAGAGAAATAGATAGATATATATATATATATATATATATAGAGAGAGAGAGAGGGAGAGATAGAGAGAGAGAGAGTGAGAGGGAGAGAGTAACGTCCCACGAAAGTCTAGAAACGGCTTAAACTATAGATCCTTTAACAATATTGTGTTAGCTTTTATAAAGTTGTTTTACAGTTTTTGATTTTACAGAACCAAGAAAAATTGATACTATTTGAAATTAATTGACCCTCCAGCTGTTATCTATATACTACTTACAGACAGTACTAACGAGGTTAAACACTTCAGAAGCAATGTTATACGTTTATTGCTGCGTTTCATATGACGTACTTTGGAGCCCTAAAAGATCACACTGAGTATGGCTATTTGACAACATTTAAAATCCAAGGTCAATACTACCATTTAATCGGCAGTTTACTCCCCAGTCTAATAAGGAAGTTTTATGATTTTTTGTTTATGTCTCTCTCACACACGCTCACACACATTACTGTCTCATCTCATAATGTAAACCAGACAACACATCCAACACATCTTCTATCTGTATTCTCTTAACTATTCTCCCGGGCGAAGCCGGGTACCTCAGCAAGTTTATAATAAATTGAAGTGGAGACTAACAGATGTGTGTATGTTTATTGTCAGCATGAAAATATATTTCCACACACGTTTTTAGATAAGAATTATTACAAAACAAATATATATATATATATATATATACAAATATAAATTAGCGAGAATCGTATTTCGGCTTTGGAAATTAGCGAGAATCGTATTTCGGCTTTGGAAATTAGCGAAAAACAACTTCCGAGATGTGTAGCAAGCGCTCAATAATTCTAACGAACCAGAGCTACAACTTACGTTAAAAGGCCAAACACACTGAGACGATTGTTAAACCATTATCCGTACAGCCATAGAAACGACCAAGTAATTCGGGTCAAACAAATAAAAAAATATATGATTGAAAAAAAAAATATATATATATATATTAATAAAAGGAATTCCGACTTCGTCTGATTTACTCGTTTTATTTACAATCCTTTAAAATGTATAATGGTATTAGAATGAAATAGTATGGTAGAATATTAAATCTCAAGTGTTAATTGAAAAAGTACTTTCATGCTTTCGCAATCTTCAGGGTCATATTCTGTGGTGACAGTCAAGTTTGCAATTTTATCAGACAAACTTGGAATTCCTTTTATAAATATAATCTTCTATACACAATCATACACACCCATGTATATTTATATATATATATATGTGTGTGTGTGTGTGTGTGTGTGTGTGTGTGTGTATACAGACAAACACACAGACACACACACACACACACACACACATATATATATATATATATATATATATATATATATATATATATATATATATATATATATACATAAATTTATACATTCATATAATGCATACATACACACACACGTATATATATATACATAACCCACTTACCTTTTCACCTGTTTCAGGTGAGTGACTTAGGCCTTGCTAGGCAACGCCATTAAGGTATTACTGGAGCGTCTCGCAACACCGATTCCATACACTCACATGTGGTTTAGAACTACAAATAATGTAGTAATCTTTTTGTCTTAATATTCCAACCAACCGAGACTAGCCTGTGAATTTCATGATAGAAGCCCCTTTAGAAGTGTTTCAGTGATGTATACCAGCAAGGGATAGAATAACATTTCCCATGTTGTCCTATCGACACGATCTACACTTATTGCATTATTTTAGAATAGTTCAATATTCTTGGATCAAACATAGTCATAGGAATTCTTTCTCCTGCTTACTTTCATGTATCTGAACACCCCTAAAAGGTTGTTTCGGTTTTGAATTTGCAAGAATAGTTTCGGTTGATTTACCTATTTTCCCAATTGCTATATTCAAACATCCAGGCACTAATTGTAAGTATACACTTTATGCAAGCACTTTTCCTTGACATTTTTACCATATACGTACACACAACCATACGCACACACACGTACGCACAAATACACACACATATATATATATATATATATATATATATATATATATATATATATATATATATATATAGAGAGAGAGAGAGAGAGAGAGAGAGAGAGAGAGAGAGAGAGGGAGAGGTGGACATGATTGAAATATTTGTACTACTTTTGATGAGATTTTATCATATTCTGGTTTAGCATATTATACATTGCCATTTCTACGAATGTTGTTTTATCTGAGATTAGATCATTTTAGTTATTCCATGAATCAATTCTTCAGAGCCGCCTTGTTTTCGCGTTATCCATTAATGTTTGGTTACAGAAGGTAAGAATTATATCGCTTCAACTCCTAGCGAGTAGACACAAACTATTGTGGTGGTTGTTTATAGTTGAGTAATGTCCATTTTTATGTTGTTAAATTCTCGTTTATTTGTGTTATTACTGGATCAGGTATTTATTGTCTGTTATTATGGAGATCAGGATGTCGACTTTCTAGAAAACGCAAGCTATAATATAGGTATCATATATTGAATGTTGCCAGTCTATGAAGTGCATGTACTTGAATTCACAATTGTATTTCGTTTTATAGCATTGGTTTTGACATTCTTCAGCAGTACTAAATATGTTTAAGCATAATATGTTATATTAACTCTTGAATAAGAAAATATTAATCCGATGAAATTATTATTGGTTTGTATATGCAATTCTATTCAATGAGATTTGTAAATTTTGGTGAGTTCTTATTCAGTGTTTTATTTTGAGGCAATACCTTCGCCTTTTAGAAACAAAATGTCTTTAAGTAGGTTGAGAAAGGTATGGAAACGAGGGAAGAAGGGGGGAGGGTATAATCCAGTCTAAAGTAAGTTGAAAAGCAATACAGAGTGGTAAGATAAAACCTACAGTGAAGGATTGTGATGCATTAAACAGTCTTTCATAAACATTGTAACTTTCACAGAAAGCTTCATAGTGGTGAGGAAATATTCTATAAGCATATTTATTAAAGTACATAGTAACAGACACAAAATGCATAACTGGTTAAGGGGACGCTCCATTTAAAGAAAGTTTTAGTTAGGTACTTTCGGGAAGAAATTAGTTGGGAGCGGAGATAGCCAACCGAGAAGTATATTAATAGGAAATCCGTGGGGAATGAAGATGATTTCTAAAAAATACGAGGGAAACTTTTAAGGTAGGAGAGGAGATAGATTGACTCTTAATATCTACAGAGCAGATGTGGGTCGATAAGTGCATACGTAAATGAATCCAGTGTCCGGCAGGGGTGAGGGTGTTTGAATATAAAAGGATTAAAAGGACGATAGCAGTGAGAATATGATAAATAGAATGTTCAAGCATGCATAGGGAGGCATGCTATATACAAAGGTAGCTTGTATATAGCATAAAATTGTTTTTTACACCAATGCTACAGGACCCACGACACCCGGTGGCACAAAATCGGTTTTTAGACCAAGGCTACAGAACCCACGACACCCGGTGGCACAAACCGATTTTGAAAAACCGAAAATAATCAATCTTTCCAATACAAACCTCTCAGCCCAACAAGTAAAAATTCTCCCCAAAGGACTGAAATTCACACCAACACCACAATACGTTAACCTCAATGAGATAAAGGACGATATCTCACACTTCTGTAGAAAATTACGTCTCTCAGAGGAATTCTTTGACAAGGAGAATAACAACCAATCAACTGTACGGAATAAAAGCAGCTACAACCCAACAAAAGGTAGAAACAGAGTTCTGGACACATTTTGTGACCACATAGCTACTTTCCCATACCATGAACTACCGCAACCTAAACCCAAACCCAACACGAGTCGAAGGGAATGGGAGATTATCCATGAACTAAAAAACAATACGGACAATGGAAGTACTGTTGTCATAATGGATGCGGAAAAAAAAAAAATTCTATGTTCTCTCTCTTACAAAATACTAATTACTATGAAAGAGTAAAAAACTACCAGCAATCAAAAACAATGCGCAGATTAAACACACTGATTTGTCGATACTAGGAAGACTTAACTAAAAAGGAACGCGATTATTTAACGCATTTTGAATTCAAAACCAGCAACCTTTACGGATTCCGAAGATCCACAAGTGTAAAACAATTAACGATGCCTGTAAACAATCCATCTCAGCTTAATTAACGGCATCAATTACCAATGGAATACATCCAAGATCAACTCCCATTTTCTGGACATCTTGATCTTAAAATAATACACAAATATTGAAACTGACATACACTACAAACCAACAGATTCCAATCAATACCTGCTATTCACCTCCAACCATCCAAAGCACACAAAGACGAACATTCCTTATAACCTATCAAGAATAATTTGTACAATTGTCTCCAATTATGAAACGCAAAATAAAAGACTTCAAGAATTAAAGGAAATTCTACTCGAAAGACAGTACCCACCATTACTAATAAATAATGGAATAGAAAGGGCTAAAGCAATAAACATTGATGAATTATGAAAACAGAACCAAATTCAAGGTGCGTCCAATATTCTATCATATATCTCAACACACAACCCAAGAAATGCGGAAGCTTACAACACTATTCACAAGAACATCCGACTACTGAAACAAGACCCAATGATGAAAAAAAAACCTTGAAACAAAGTAATCAAAAGCAAAAGACAACCGAAATCACTGAAAACATTACACACCAATGCCAAATTACTTACCACAAACCCACAACCAATTGTCAAAAAATGTGGTCGCTCTAATTGTGGAAGCTGCAATCACCTCATTGAAGACAACACGTATACATTTAAATCAGGTCAAAATTTTGATGTAAAAAATCACTTCACTTGCTCATCAAAAAGTCTACTTTATGCCATTAAATGTAAAGGATGCAATGAAGATTATATAGGACAAACTAAACTCACACTCAGAAACAGAATGACAGTTCATTGCCAACAATTACGAGATTCAACCACGAGACATATACCACTAAGCGCATATCTAGAAATATGCGCAAGTAATAAGACACCCAAATTCCAAGTCTTCCCATTTTACCTTTGCACTGACAATACAACAGAACTAATACGAGTAAATAAGGAAAATATGTTTATTCAAAAATAGACCAGCATTAAATATGTTTTAGTATACATTATGTCAACACCATAACATGCTAACCATCCAAACAGACACATACACACACACATAACACATTCTACTTTAGAAAATAAAAACCCGATCTAAATAAACCTTAACATACATTTGCGCTGAGAATACAACAGAACAAATACGAATAAGTAAGGAAAATATGTTCATTCAAAAATATTCCTGCTAACGGAATCATTTTCCTACACACACACTCAAACACAATATATATATTCTCTTTATCTTAACCTACTAAGCATACAACCACACATATATATATAATACAAAGTTGTAGCTTATGTGATGAAACAACAAAAAAACAAATCAAAGAGTACCAGGTAACTTACTTTTTCCAATTTGCACTGTTTAGCCCTCTATCCCATTCCATGTTATATATATATGATATGTATACACACACACACACACACACACACACACACACACACACACACACACACACACACACACACACACACACACACACAATATATATATACATATAAGTTATACCTGGTTGAATACAACTTTGTATTATATATATATATATATATATATATATAATACAAAGTTGTATTCAACCAGGAATAACTCATATATATATATATTTGTGTGTGTGTGTGTGTGTCTATATATATATAGAGAGGATAACAATATATCGTTAAAGGTAATCCGATAAGAGGTTGTGAAAATTATTTATCATTTATCATGGATAGTTTAAGCGTACGGCATTGTGTGACTAAACAAGAGGTTTACGTGGATGACGAGTTAATGACTTGACTTGGATTCCTATCTAAGTATATATTGTAGTGATAAAATTGAAAAAGTGAAGAATAACATGATCAACAGTACAAACAAATCTAACAATTGTTTACAGTCTAACAATTGTTTCTATGATAGAGTTGTCTAGAAATTGCTAAACACTGAAGTCAGTGGCTCTAGATTACATGCAACAATCGTCATTTCTTCAGAACTAAGAGAAAATACAAAATATATGCGTAACGGTAAATTTATAAATTCAAATTGCCACATCAGTAATAATATTAATAATAAAGATATAGAGTGAAATAAAGGGAGGGGGTAGATGGAAAGGATGGAGGGAAAAGAAAGGCGAACGAGAAAACGAAAATACAGTTATATGCATAACCGGCAAAATTACGAAATCAAACTATCACATCAAAAGTCTCTGACAAAATGATAGAGGTTGCATGTGTTTTAATTTGAGTGCCACTGCCTTCAGTGTTTAGCAATTTCTAGATATCTCTACCGTAGAAACAATTGTTAGACTGTAAATAAATGTCCTTGTTTGTACTGTTGAACATGTTATTCTTCACTTTTTTCAATTTTATATATATATATATATATACAATATGTTGAAAAGGTAACACACCAGAGATAGATACAGTGCGCCATCAATAAAATAGGGAAAAACCACCAGTGTATGGAATATATAACCTATGAAAGGCAGAATATAGACACGATCATTTAAAATATAAATTAAAGCGTAAATAAATACCTCTATAAATATATAACACACGTACAAATCCAAAGTGATCCAAAGTGATCTGTTTCGCCCATAAACATGCTGTGACTTCTCTCTCCCACGTGTAGTTGGACGGCCGCTTTAAAAATTCTCTTAGTGTTGTCTGAAATGTATAGCCCAACACAAGCTGATGAATCTGGGTTATTCCATTTCCGTCAACAATTCACTGGCGAAACAGATCATTTTGTATTTGCACGTGTGTTAAATAGTTATAGAGGTATTTATTTACGCTTTAATTTATATTTTCAATTATCGTGTCTATATTCTGCCTTTGGTGGGTTATAGATTCCCATACACTAGTGGCTTTTCCCTCTTTTGATGATGGTGCACTGTATCTATCTCTGGTGTTACCTTTTCAAAATATAGTATTTTAAATGCCCAGGATTTCCTCTCCTTTGTGCACATTATTTACAGGGAACGGCGAGAGTCTATGGCTCCGTTAATGTATCGTGATATATATATATATATATATATATATATATATATATATATTGAGTATATGTTGGTTGTTTACCGACACCTCAGTATGCAGAGTGGAGCACTCGACGAAGTTCGCACGTTGGTTTGGTTACTCCAGTGTAATGTAAAGTAAATAAAAATAAATAAGTCAAATATTTAAAATTTGGCTTCGTTTATTACTGCTATATATATTTCGGTGACAGCCATCTTTCGCTGTAGTCCTCAGCATTTCGGGATTTCGACACCCGGGTTATGGGCTATTACACTCCACCATTGTCTCACATGCTCTTAATACACAACGCACCGTGATAGTCTAGAGATTGATTCTGACACAGCCTTTCTAATTTGGTCAAAATTTTCCAAATCTTTCTAACTTTGAGATTGGTTATAATACACACATTTTATTTGAATATCTTATTTTATTATTTTATCATCTTATTCCTTCTACAATTTTATCATTTTTCTGTTTACTTATTTGCTTATATTATATTATTTTATTTTATTTTATATTATTTTATTTCATTTTACTCTACTTTACTTCTTTATTTCTTTATTTTATACTTATTTTTTAGTCTTTTACCTTTTCATTTCATTCTATTGTTCTCTTAATTTCTTTTTTTTTAATTGTTTTATTATTTTTTATTTTCTTCATTTTATTGACTTTTATTCCTTCATATGCTTGCCCCCCACCACAAGAAATAGTGGCAGGACGGATGCCAACACACACACACAAAACCTTCTAAAATCAGTAGCAGTAAGACTTAAGCTGACTGCAGCACCAACACCAATGCCAACATAAGGGTAGAGGTCAGGTGTACTTAACAATAGCAAAAACAAACACTACAGATCGCCCCACTTCAGAAAGAATTTCTAAAAACTTTTGACTGAGGAATGCTCTCACAACTGACCAATGGGAGGAGAGGATCTTCCAAACCTTTCTAACTTTCAGATTGGTTATAACACACACATTTTCTTTGATTATCTTATTTTATTCTTTTAACGTCTTATTCGTTCTACCATTTTATCATTTTTTTTTGTTTACTTATTTGCTTACATTATCTCCGGTGGATTGGCAGTATCGGTAGAGGGTCGGACGCCATGCTTTCCAGCATAGTTACGTCCCTTTACGATCTGAGTTCAAATCCCGCCGAGGTTGACTTTGCCTTTCATCCTTACGGGGTCGATAAAATAAAGTACCAGTAATGCACTGGGTAATTACTGGCCTAGTGCCTAAAGTAGAAACAATTATCTCATATTATTTTATCTTATTCTATCTTATTTTATTTTATTTTATTTTACTCTATTTTTCTTTATTTTATTCGTATTTTTTAGTCTTTTAATCTTTTCGTTTCATTCTATTTTTTTTTTTATTATTTATTATTTATTTTTTTTTTTTATTATCTTCATCTTATTGCCTTTTATTTCTGCATATGCTTGACCCCCCCCCCCTCCACGCCCCCCAGCACCATCACGACAAATGGTGGCAGGTAGATGCCAACACACACAGGCCCTTCTAAAATCAACAGCAGTGGGACTTAAATCTGACCCCAGCACCAACACCACTACCAACATAAGATGTACTTAACAATAACAAAAACAACCACTACAGATTGCCTCGCCTCAGAAGGAATTTCTATAGACTTTTGACTGAGGAATGTTCTCACAACTGACCAATGGGAGGAGAGGATGCCCTTTGACGCTGAAATTCGTTTGTTTAAATTCATATGATTCCAGTTCCTCATAGAAACAACAACCCAACTAGGAACTGAGCATATCAGAGTATTGACAAAGTTAAACAACTCAACAACATGTGTACTCCTCGTCTCTACCCCACAAATTCGGACTGCCTGAAGAGGTCACAGCCAAAGATGGCTCCCACCGAAATATATATATATATATATATATATATATATATATATATATATATATATATATATATATATATATATATATATATATATATATATATATATATATATATATATATATATATATATATATATATATATATATATATATATATATATATATATATATATATATATATATATATATATATATATATATATATATATATATATATATATATATATATATATATATATATATATATATATATATACAGGGCGATGAATTGGCAGTATCAGTAGAGTGTCAGACAGCATAGAGTTATGTCCCTTTATGTTCTGAGTTCAAATATCGCCGAGGGTAACTTTGCCTTTCATCCCTACCGGGTTGATAAAATAAAGTCCCAATAATGCATTCGCATAATTGTTGACCTTGTGCCAAAAGTAGAAACAATTATATATATATATATATATAATTATATATATATATATAATTATATATATATATATATATATATATATAAGAAAAATGGAGTGTTGCGTGGTTGCACGTGGTTTGTATATGAATAAAATTAGTCCTTCATCAGTGATCTTCCAACCTTCATTGATATTTCATCGCTTTAAAAACCATATACCTCTGGTTGGTGCGAGCAATAACTAAATAATTTTATTGGGACAAGTAAAATAGGGTGAAACGAACGAGACATGTAAACAAACAAAAATGGTATTGCAACGGAAAGATAGAAAGATACATGTATATGATATCTGTAAGCTTAAGATTGGTGACATCATGGACGAGAGATACAGACCATCCGACATGGGTAAGATGTGAGCGAGAAAAGTATTTCACACAGGTCAAACGGGAGGAAGTGAGAGAGGGGGAGAAGCAGAGAGTGAGTGAGTGGAAGTGTGAGGAAGAGGACAGCCGAGAGAGAGTGTGACTGGCAGAAAGGGTAAAAAGAAGGTGAGAGATACAGAGAGAGCAGAAGCTGTAAGAAAGAAACAGACACTCGCAGCTGAGGAAAAAAATATGAATATAAGAAAAATGGAGTGCTTCGTGGTTGCACATGGGTTACATATGAATAAAATTAGTCCTTCATCAGTGATCTTCTAGCCTTCATTGGTATTTCATCGCTTTAAAAATCATACACTTCTGGTTGGTGCGAGCAAAATTAAATAAAGTTATTGGGACAAGTAAAATAGGGTGAAACAAGCGAGACATGTAAACAGGCAAAGATGGTATTGCAACGGAAAGATAGGAAGAGACAAGTACATGATGTCTGTAAACAGAAAATAACAAAGAAAACGGCACAACGTAATGAACAAATATATTATTTTAATGATTTATAGTGTAGGAAAAGAATCTTAATATTTGGGATACTAGTCCTTCGTAAAGTGATGGATTGAGAAATAAAATATTAAATAGAAAGATAGAGAGTGAGAAGACGAAGGAATGGAAAAAGTATTGAGAAACATCTCATGTGTATATATTATGTATGAGATGCGTGTGCGTGTGAAGGCGTGTAATTGAGTGCTTAACGTGCGAGGCCAACGAACATAAGGTCGTAAGTTCGAATATCACTGGCTCAATGTGCTCCGATTAAACCACTATTTTCTCTATTTTACTCAGCTGGCATATTCATTAACGGTTTTCTACTAAACTTGTATTCATATACACACAAATAGATTCTGAGGATGTCAAACTAGTTGAATCTGGGCCTGATGGTAATCGTAGAAAATAGGATGAAGACAGTTTCTCTACTCTTCCGCACAGTAATAAATCATGTTTTCTTTATTCTGCTGAGCATAAACATTTTTCTAAAGACATTTTTACCGTCAAGGTCTACTTCAATTCTGGCAAGATCAGCAGGTGAGATTATAAGTAAGTCTGTTTTGTGATCTTTTAGGATGATAAATATGACACGTTTAGCTAAATATTCGAGATATTTAACTATGTAAAATTTGCTACCTAGCTATTTCTAATTAGTGTTAAGGTCATGGTATGTAGCGAGACTGACATTTTTATCTGTTAGTTATACATTTATGTAAAAAGATGCTACGTTTAGTATTATCTGGCTCAAATAGTAGGTTAGATTGTTCAGATAGAACAAATGTGTTGTTTGATGATCTATGTTTTCAAGTTATTTTATTTTGGAAGTTGATAAGGCCCTGCCAAAAGGACATGTAGGCAAATAGGTGGCTAAGTCTAAGGCGTAAATATCTGGAGCCTACGTTGCAGGAATTGTCTGTTCCGGTGAGGTTTAAATATAAATATATTTCAATTAATTTTACATACATAATTTGAGCAATCTGGTCGAAAATAATATGCAGTGAGTTTTAATGAAAAAACAATTTAACATAATTAACATATTTCTTATATAGACACAAGGCCAACAAATTCGGGGGGGGGGGAGTCGATTAAATCGACCCCAGTGTGTGACTGGTACTTTATGTTATCGACCCCGTATGGATGAAAAGCAAAGTTAACCTCGGAGGGATTTGAACTCAGATCATAAAGGGCCGTAACTCTATGCTGAAAAGCATGGCATCCGACGCCCTACCGATACTGCCAATCCACCGCCCTAAAATCAATTTAGCATAATAACAAATGTTTTGATGATCCAAAAGGGACAAGGCAGGGTTTGCTAACTTCAATTTGTTATACATGTTATAAAGATCCTTTTTATATATATATATACCAGGTGCGCTTTTCAAACCCCTTTTTATCGTTTTCATTTCATAAGGTGAACGTGATATGTATAGAATATTTTCTAACATCTACACTTTAATTCCACTATATATATATATATATATATATATATGATGCTGCAATTCAGATCTTTAACCCATATTATGATATATCCTTCATGATCATAGAGCTTTTCATTAATTGCATTATTTTTCTATATCTGTATTCACAGTCTCACGGTGATATAAACTAAAAAAATAGTATTCTCACTCTATAGATTTTTTTCTTGTGATAATAACATCCAGTTTATTATTCCAGTAGGTTTCAGAGAATTCAATCCATAATACGATTTATAGTCTTAGAAATTCTTCGTAAGTTTAGAAAGAAGTTAAACAAAGTTTATCGTCCGGAAGTATGACAAAAACTTACATTCAAGATGGACAGTATTTCCCTTGGTTGCTGTTTACTTATGAGGTAAACTGAACTACCTCACACGATGGCTGACTTTGTGGCTATTAGCTATTTTAGAATCAATGGAAAAAGCCGATTTCATGGATTATTTAAGCATGAGAAGAATCTTGCATTTATTAATTTCGGATCGAATTCCTTTCTCAAGTATTGTAATATTCTATATTCTAACCCCCTTCTCGCACAACCTAGAAGCAATAGATGTTCAACGTTTGGTATTTAATATATCCATGCTGAAGCAGATTCATATTTGCTTTTCTTTTGCAATGAAAAACTTGCTGCTTGAAGAATATAATTGTGTCCACTCCTTCATTGCTTTTTCGCGTACGTTGAACAAAAAAAAAATCGAAAGACAGATTTACTTTACTGCTATCAATGAACCAATAACATGTTTCATACACCTTTCTAGAAAATGAAACAAAACTCCCTACAAAGGAAAGATATTAATTTTAGTTGTGCGTTTTTTTTTATGCCGCGTATTGCAAAGAACTATGTTTCAGTTTTATCGTTAATAGTGAAGAATCATTCTTAACCTCCCAACATATTAGATATTTTTCAATGAAAGGGAACTTCGAAAAATAAAAAAAATAAAAATAAATAATAAAAACTGAGTACAGGATCAATGTCAGCAGCTATAACTTCTGTTGTTACAACATATAACTTACGTTGTTGCAAAGCAGTGTATATTCCTGATATTACACGAGTGAAAAGAATACAATAAAATAAAAATAAGTTGTTTGTTAGGATGTTAGGAAAGTATGTCATTGGGAATTCTATTATAGAACAATAAGTCTTGAGTGATGAATGATATGCTAGATTTCCACTGGGAACTCATATTAGTGCCCATTTTATTTATCGGAAAACGATACTGAAAATCTGAATTCTCGAACATTATCCGACAAAACCTTATTAAAGAAGGCATCTAAAAGAAATTATTATTCCAGTGGACAAACATTTCTCATTACACATTTTATAGTTATTTATTACACGTTCAATCTGAATCACATGTTCATACATTTCAAAAATGTCCACTGCTTGATAAAATTACTCGCAGAGTTAAAACCACATCTGGATGCATTTGGGATACACATCAAATATTGATCTTCCGCAGACACTTTTAGAACTGTACTGAGAAAACACTTATAAAATATTTCGACATACGAACTCATTTACTGACTTGCAACTGGAAAGAAAACATGCCCAAATGCACATCATGTATATATATATATATATATATATATATATATGACTAAAGAAATTTTAGCCTGATAATGGGGTTTAGAACCCTCAGATAAATGGAAAAAGATGAGTATTCATGTACAATAATACTCATCTTTTTCCCTTTAACAGGCTAAAATTCTTTTAGTCAAAAATACAGTGAAAGCTATTTTATTTTCTAATTTCAAACCTGCTCACTGTTTCAAAACATACAAACTTGATATATATATATATATATATATCATCATCATCATCATCATCATCATCATCATCGTTTAACGTCCGTGTTCCATGCTTGCATGGGTTTGGACGGGAGTTTTCCCACTTGAGGCAAGACTGGTTGTCTTGCTCGCATAGGACTGTCTGGCGGGTTTTCTACAGTTGGATGCCCTTCCTAACACCAACCACATTTACAGTGTGGGGCTGGGAGGTTTTTACCGTGTTGCCTACAGGGCCACATTACAGCGTGGATTGTCTGGCAGGTTCTCTACAGCTGGATGCCCTTCCTAACACCAACCACATTTACAGTGTGCGACTGGGACGTTTTTACCGTGTTGCCTACACGGTCACATTACAGCGTGGACTGTGTGTTTTTTTTTTCGTGACACCTACACGATCTCATTTGTTTCGGCCTGGATTTTGTGGCACCAACATAAATTTACATTGAAAGGGGCGGTGTGGATGGGGTGGGGGTGGTGGACGGGGGTGTATTTTGTTAGAGATGCCTACTGACTGTAGTAGGTTTTACTTTGTATTTAGGTAACGCGGGTCTTCTCTGTTACTGAGTACCGCCAAAGGTCACGGTCCAGTGACATTGTCTTGGAGAGGTGTAAGTGTGTGAGGTCGGAATTTATCAGCTCGTCCCAGGTTTTTCTGGGTCTGCCTACTCCGTGGCTACCATCTATCTTTATTGCCCTGCACTTTGTTATACAGCTGTCGTCTTTCATGCGCGTCACGTGACCATACCAACGTAGCCTTCTCTCGAGTAAACAACATCTGATCCCTCTTATTTCTAATTTTTTCCTTAGTTCGTTTATGCTTTGCCGTTCGCGTATATTACTATTACACATCCAGCGGATCATGCAAGCTTCGTTCCTCTCTAGTCTGCGTATATCCTCTGCACACAATGTCCAGGTCTCACTGCCATGCAACATTGCTGTTCGTATGCAGGCATCATACAACCTGCCTTTCACTTTTAGGGAGAACCCTTTAGCAGCTAATAGTGGTATAAGCTCTCTGAACTTTTTCCATCCAGTTCTGACTCTAGCTACTGTACTTTCGGAGCACCCTGCCCCACTGCTGATTTTGTCACCCAGGTAAGGGAAGCTGTCCACTATTTCTATAGAACCCTCTGCGCAGTTGAAAGAGCTAGTATTTCGTGGGCACTTGCTGCTACTTATTGCACCAGAGCACCGGCCACATGTAAAATCTGTGTTCTTAGTTAGCTTACCTGTGATCCCACTACATCTTTTATGCACCCATACTTTGCATTTGGGACATAAAATGGAGTTTCTACCTACGCCTTTCCTACACACTGAGCATGGCCATTTCCCGGAAGGGACCGGGGCCTTATTTTCTTTCCTACAAACTAGAACTTTAGCCTTAGCCATGTTAATTTTAAGTCCTTTTGATTCTAGGCCGTGCTTCCATGTTTGGAATTTCTTCTCTAGCTCGGCCATTGATTCAGCTATGAGCGTTAGGTCATCTGCGTATAGGAGTTCCCATGGGCAGCCGGTCTTGAACTCCTCTGTTATAGCCTGAAGAGCAATAATGAATAGTAGGGGGCTAAGAACAGAGCCCTGATGGACACCAACTTTTACGCTAAACTCTTCACTATATTCGTTGTTAATTCTAACCTTGCTGACTGTTTCTTTATACATGGCCTGTATAGCTCTCACAAGCCATTCGTCAACACCTAGTTTTCTAAGAGCCCACCAGATAATGGAACGGGGGACTCTGTCGAAGGCTTTCTCCAAGTCGACAAAGGCTAAGTATAGGGGTTTACTTTTAGCTAGGTACTTCTCCTGTAGTTGTCGTACAATGAAAAGAGCGTCTGTGGTACTTTTGCCTGACACAAACCCGAACTGCATTTCATCTAGATCGATTCTCTCTCTGATTAGTTGCACTATTACTTTTTCCGTGACCTTCATGACCTGGTCGATTAATTTAATCCCTCTATAGTTACTCCTATCTAGGGCGTCTCCTTTACCCTTGTAACAGTTAATGATGATGCTGCTACGCCAGTCCTTCGGAACAACCCCATTCTGTATGACGTGGTTTACTATCCGGGTGACCATGGTGTGTCCCACCGTTCCAGAGGCCTTCAGCATCTCAGCGACTATTTCCGAAGGCCCAGCCGCCTTACCCGTCTTCATATCTTTGATCGCCTTACTTATTATACTACCTTCAACTAACACTGCTGGTCCCTCTATTGGATCGATCTGGGGGAGACTATCCTTCTCCCATTTATTCTCCTCATTTAGTAGCCTCTCGTAGTGACACTTCCAAGCGACCTTCTTATCAGCGTCAGTGATGGCGAGTACGCCATCATCATTTAGTACACACTTCTCCCCAATAATATCACGGTTTTCCTTGACACATTGCCTAGCAATCCTGAACACCTCACGTTTTTGGTCATCGCGTTGTAGAACATGCTTGAACTTTCTTTCCTCTGCTTCCCTTCTTGCAAAGTACACTTGTCTCCTAGCTTCCCTCCTGGCCACTTGATAGTCTTCTCTACTTCCCCCATCCCGCCATATTTTCCAAGCCTGCTTTTTGGCCTTAATCGACTCCTCCACCTTACTGTTCCACCACCATGTTACTCTCCTCCTGCCTATAGGCCTGCTCCGGCCACAGACTTCGTCTGCCGCCATCAGCAGGTTTGCTTTCAGGAATTCCCACTGTCCCTCTATATTGTCCGACTCTAAATGCTCTTCCTTACTGTCGAAAGCGTCAAGTATTATGCTTTGAAATTTATTTCTGGCTGTGGGGTCCTTTAGCTTCCATATTTTTCTCCTGAGGATAGTCCTCTTCTGCTGTCGAGTACATCTCGTCCTGACTATGAGGTCGCTAATTATCAGTCTATGTTGGGAGGTGCATTCTTCATGGGGGAGGGATTTAGTGTATATATATATATATATATATATATCATCGAAATATATATAGCAGTAAATAAAGGATTATGAGTTCATGCAATTGACTTATGTTTCGTCACTATATATATATATATATGATGATGATGATGGCTGACCCCTGGTTTTCGAGTATGGCCATTGCAGGATATAACATTATTAATAATTATCAATTAATTCTATCGTGCAATGCCTGTGCGTGAAGATTTTCTATCAAGTTAGGAAAGACTGTGCACTGAGCCAATCCGACTCTCTGAGCAACAGTAGCTATAACACGAACAGAAGGAAATATCAACATCATCGGTAAATATTGAGCCGCAGCATTTATGCAGGAGTTATCTCTGTTTCCTGAGTTGCACTCTCCTAGAAGAATGCCCTGGCAAAGACTAGGGGTCCATCACTCCCAGTGGTTCAACTGCGTGATATATATATATATATATATATATATATATATATATATATATATAGATAGAGAGAGAGAGAGAGAGAGAGAGAGAGACACGGAAGAGAGGGAGGGAGAGAGAGTTTGAGTGTATGTAAAAGAGATATACAGCCCTTGTGTGTAGTCCCTTGCAATTCACCAAATTTATCGGTTAATTTATCAAAACAATATGTATATATATAACTGTTTCTACTTTAGGCACAAGGCCAGCAATTACCCAGTGCATTACTGGTACTTTATGTTATCGACCTCGTAAGGATGAAAGGCAAAGTAAACCTCGGCGGGATTTGAACTCAGACCGTAAAGGGACGAAACTATGCTGGAAAGCAGGGCGTTAGACGCTCTACCGATACTGTCAATCCATCGCCCTTACATATATATATTGAACACATTCAGTAAGCATTTATGAAGTCATTTTTACAAACTGTGCGTATTAACCCCCTACACACATATTCACATACACACACACATACTCGCACGCACGCACGCACACACACACACACACACACACACACATATATACATATATATATATATATATATATATATATATATATATATATATATATATATATATATATATATACACACACACGCACACACACATTTGTAAGCGCATTTATGTACACATTTCCTTTTTTTTCTAAATATCAGTTGTGGCATATAATATAATGGTTTACTTTTGTCATGTATATCTTGATATAGATACAAACTATATGTGTTCCGTCTATTTTTAGAACAAGATATATACATGCTTATATAAATACCGTAATCTATTTTATTTCTTAGGTCATTTATACATTTTAACCACTGTCTATACAAAATACAAACTAATATATGATTTTAACTAGATGGCCTTACTCTTTTCTGATATATTATGAAATATGTTTTCACATCCAATTATTGCTGAAAGAATTCTAACAGTGTCTCTATATTTTGCCCAACAGCTAATTAAGTTGGAATATAACAAAGTAATTCTATGTTTATACGCTGTTGTTTATTCTCTATTCAAAAGTAATCGGCACATGTGTTATATTCAAAGTGATGTTCTGTGTTGGTAAATAAGTAGTTTAATATAATCCTCAATTGAGAATGCTGTTAGCGTTTGATGTTGCCTATTTTCGTCGGGAATACTTTATATTATTTCCTTTCTATTGGCAACCCAACACAGAATTTTCCAAACTTTCCGCTTCTAAGTAAATAAACAATACGCGCAATCGCTTTACACTTGTTCTGAGGAAACATTCTAATCTGTACTCTATAAAGTAGTAAAAGAATGTTTTTGTAAACGACACCAAAGAGGCTTATTCACTGGATATTATATATAATTGTACGTATCCCTTTATATATCAAATGGTTATCTGCCAAGTCTTGGCCTTTGTTAGTATCTCCATTCACAGTTAAGGCACTGTTTACTTGAGCTTTTACAGAATAATATATCTTCATTAGTGAAATACGTGAGCTATTGATTGGCTCGCTTAATAGACTGACTTCCTCTAGAGATTCCGATTCTTTCGCTGCATTTAGAATACAGCTAAATCCATATTGATCCAGCGTTTTACGCCTGCATTTCTTTGTTCTTTTAATGGAATTTGGAATCCGGTTGCTTTAATGTGTGCATTCAATTTCGTCTTTATCAAGTATTACTTTATCGATACAAGATAGAATGGATAAACGATTTCCTAGTTTCCCTAGCGAAGCGGTTTCTAATCGCTTTGTGAATCCTCCGAGGTTTTATTTTGAAGGGTATCTTTTCACTTATTGCTATCTGACGCTGCTTTAATTAACTTGTACATATATTTCATCATCACTTTACAATGATAAATGCATAGAACCTGGGTGTTTGTCTTGAGACACATGACGTTGCTCACTTGATAATGATTAATTGGATCATTTATTGATCTACAGAATATATAGTGTGATCATTCCCTGTGAATTGCAACGTTCAAGGTAATATTATGGCTGTAATCGGTCGCTAATGTGGTTAATGATAAAATTAATCTAATAGGGGTTAACTGATAGCTAAACTGAAATTAACATACACTAAAGAGACAATGATATTCAGTGCCGTTGAACGGCAGATATTAAGTATGCAATTGTTGTTGTATAATCCCATGACAGATGTAATCGATCAAGACAGTAGACGAAGGATTTCAAGCTGTAACAATCTTCCCTGGGGCTAATTTGTGGAATATGTCTTCATATTATGTTTATTACAAATGAGTGTGGTTTCCAGGATATTTCCCTCCATTCTCGGGTGTTACTCTGTAATGACTTCTTTCGTATTTCAACATAGAGTAGCTAACAATTGTTAAATACACATTCGAGGTTGAATGTATGAGGTTAGGTGCAGACAATATACATGAATTAAACCGAAATAAAGTCCATTACTATCAAGGAACAAACGCAAAGCAAATTGCAGATGGATTTTAATTAGTATTGTTTAAATAGGTCTATTTATTAATCTAGATCAAGCTTTCCTAACCTTTATTGTCGAGGACCTCCTAAAACATTTAGACACTTTCTACTACCACAGACTTTTAAAACTTTGTAGTAAATATAAAGGCTGTAGTTAAACCGAAAATAAAAGTTAAAAGGCGCACTTTTTATTAATATGGTGAATAAGAGATATAGCAATTCGTGCTTCTTAATTGTTAACTATAAATATTCTGCAGCTTGATAGTTATGATGAACAAGAGGGGCTGAATAATGTTGGTGGACCTGTTCTTGTGGGCGAACTTGCGTTGAGAATTAACGTCAGTGAAATAATTTTAAAAGGTATTATCCTCAAAAAATAAAGTGGAACATTATTCATTTAAGATCGAAGTTGGAATCAATGTTATTGACATTCACCCCTTCAAAGACTACATGATAGTTGACATAGTCCTTTAATTTGATGTTCATATTTGATCAAAATTCTGTTGATGAATTCGTTCCAATGTTCGGATAATCCTTCAGTACAACGTTCACGTTTCACAGTAATAGAGTAAGGTAGAAATAAGAATGGTACATGACACTAAGCTTGGTTTGTAAATTCAGGATTTTGTTTCTGAAGACACGATGGAAGTGTTTTCCAAAAGTGTCATAGCAAGATCGGATCAAGTTCTCGACGTCTTTTGCAGTGCTACATAGAATGGAGGAGGTGTTTCTGAGGTATCTGAGTTGGCCTTCTTATACCAATGTTGTATTGGAGATGATTGCGTTAAAATATAGATTAATTCTGGGTGGAGCAGGCTATCTATGTACTTTTGTTTTCCGCGGGAAATTGCCAGATTGAAGCAATCAGAGGTATTTTGGAGCTGATAACTGCATTTCTATGAGAAAAGCGCTGGCTGGACACTCTCGTCGATGTATTACATAGTTCAATGATATACATCTTATTGGTTAGTCATTGAGATCTGAGTCTGGACAGATTGTAGGGTACACCATCGAAGTGATACTTAATCCTTACACCAGGGTTGGTAGGTGGGATTTGGTGAAGGATTGCTGCAAGATTGCTGGAGAAAACAGTTGGAGCAAGCACTCTTCATTGTTTTAAGACATTGGTGTTTGAGAAATCCTATATGTTTTTTAGTAAGTCAGCTGTCCTGCCATGCCACCTTAGAATTACCAGATGAGAGTCACACCAAGATCAGGACAACCGACTCGTTTCAGCAGCACCCACATAACAGAGTGTGGTACGGTGTCGAAAGATTTTTTCAAGATCTCAGAAGACAAGAGAGGCTTCTCTGCATATTTCTTGCAGTGTCATGCACAGAGAATCATGTCAATTGAACATGTAGAGGCTAGAAAACAACATTGAAACTCCGGCAACACTTTCTTCGAGATGACTGAATAGTATTTTGACAGGGAAAGGAGAGGAGTAATAGAACCTAGTAGCTTCTGCAAATGTTACGATCTCTCTTAAAGACTGTACCGAAAAGGGCCCCTTTTTTTTAGATCTGCAGTTACTATTTGATTTTCTCAAATTTTCAGGTTGAGGTTGAGTAGCCTTTTCCTTAAGGACTAACCGCCATTGTGGATGGGTTCATGGCCTCACTGTTTTCATGGCATTGCCGAATTCACAAAATGGTGGAGGGTTGAATATCCATGGTTGAGGAGGATGATGCGAAACTGTTTGAAGAAAACCATCTACTGCAGTGAAGTCTGTATCTACAAGAATGTAGGAGTTCGGGGTATTTTGACTGACTGCGAGAGTGGAAGCGTTGTCGGTAGTCCTCAAAATATCTGTTGTTTCTCGGGTTGAACCATAGAGATCTTAGGTACAGACATGGACATTTCT
>OZ024740.1:127011948-127039448 GCA_964016885.1 Eledone cirrhosa
CTTAATGATTAATTGATTAATTTAATTATACAATTTTATTGATGGGTTAATTGTTTGTGTTTGTTTAATACCATCTAGTTGAGTAATTTATTCGGTTTGTGTAAGGGAATGTATTCCTTTGTTAACATTTGAATTTGACCGCCAAAACCGGGGGTTACCTCCCTTCGGGAAAATCATGTGACTACTGGTCGTATTTACTGCTAATATTCACAACCGGGGCAGACTAAAACAAAAACTTGTTGACAAACTAAATTCCACTGTTCTATCTTCCAAAACCAATAACTTGCAGTCCCCTGCAAGTGGATTTTGTTGATTTCGTATTTACAGAAACCTAGCGGAGATATTGTATGTTATATGTTATATATATTATGTATTATATGTGATATGTTATATATAGTATCAACACGATGGTCAGTTCAGTTTTTTTCGTCGCTTTGGTTACTGCGGCTAGCCTATCGGTCGCTTGCTTCAATTTGCAAAGCTGTCTAACGTAATGTTAGAACTCTAAGGTGATACTCCTTATTGAGTACTTAGCTGCACACCCCGATTGCATTCGTTAGCTGCTGCCAGAGCTTCGTTTATTCTGTACTAAATTTGGTATATATATATATATATATATATATATATAGTTGTTGTATAGTAAGGTCTATTATTGGTTGTGTCATATGGTCCAATAAACTTTTGTTAGTTAGCAATATTAAGTTCTCCACGCTTTTGTATATCTCCAATTCCGTTTATGGGAACAGCTAGATGGTGTAAAATGGAGTATTTGTATCAGAATAAAGATCCGAAGGCATGGTATACATTTCCAATCATTTTAATCACCACACATGTTTCAATAAGAGATGGATCTATCGTGTGGTCATGATCTATTATTACTGATCTCATCAGGTGAATAATGAAATGTCTTCAAATCTTTGATATGAGGGAAGAAAAATATCGATGTTCAATCACTAGAGTTTTGTTCCCCATATGAAGATTCACAGCAGCCAAAACACGCCAACTGCTATAGTCATCAGTCAGGATCATAAATCTATCAAGTCTCTATCTCTCAATAGCTGTAAAAGTGGCTGGACAGGTCTAATCTCAGCATCAAATCTGTAGAATTTCGGTTGGTCACAATTAGTGTGAGTGAGTACACACACACTCACACACACCGACGCGAGGTCAGAGAAAACATATATATAACAACACAGTATGCACCGAAAGTTAGGTTACAAAACAACAAATGTTATATTGGTCAAATCTCAATTTTAACGATGTAAATTAGAAAAATTTGGTCAACCACAACCCTATACACACGCAAGTAACTTCCGTTCAACGTTCTGCTATACGTGTATCGATTGAATTGTAACACCCGTATCTACTAAATAGTGTATGTTTTGGTATATACATATCCATGTGTAGAGCAAGTAGTCAGCTCGTATCGAACTCTGTATGTGCCGTTGTCCCGTTGGGAATTTGAGTCCCCGAGTCTGTGCGTTCAAGCACCCGCCATGTAGGTCACCAAGGGGCTCCATGTAGGATTGGGTATTCGAGTTAAGGTGTCAGTGTGTGCGTTTTCTCGTCATATGGGCCCTCGGGCTTTTGAGATAAGTTTGGAGTGGTGAAGGTGTGTTACCCAACACAAAATAAAATAAAATAACAAAACCCCGAGGATTTGTGTAAGCCCATTGATGGCGTGTAAGTAGTATTGCCCATTCAGCAATCGTGAGCACTCCATGGTTAGAGGATCACAGGCCAACAACCTAGTGTAGTATTCATCTGATAAGATCGTGACTAGTCATAACTGTGGGAACTCCGTGTCTAAAGAAATCGGGTACTGTCTGTAGAATTATGCATAAGGAGCGTAATCTGTCTTAACTGAGTGTAAAATACATCTAACTATTTACTAACTGAGAGAACTCTATGGTTAGTGTATTCTAAAGTAATGGGGAATGCGCGTAATTGGTCTTAACTGAGTGTGTAATTGTTCTAACTATTTACTAACTCGGTATTTTTAGGTAATGGTAAATGTGCACTCAGCTGTGAGAACTCTGTGGAAACATACCGAGTACTGTGAGTAAGTACGCAAACAATCTTAGCCGTCTACTACCTGAGTGTGTGATTGTCTATTTTTTGCTAATTGAGAGAACTCTATGTCTAAGATAAAAAGCGTGGAGTTAGTGGTAGGTTACTTTCTAAAAATCCTGAGGAAGATTTTCGAGGTTCTATGCTGGCAGGTGTTGAAAAAGTCCGCTCTCCTATTGATTAGTAGGGGGCCGCCTATAATTATATTAAAGGTTTCAGCTATACATAAATTACAAACGCCCATATGGCTGGGCTGAGCAAATTATGGACCAGAATAAGGAGTGCTCTATATTCTGTTGTTTAAGCTTCCAGACTAATTCAGAAAGCTCCGTGCTATGTTTTTATCTAATCTATTAAAGGTATAGCGGTGATTGTACCATCTATCCTTAAATTTATGTGGCAGTCGCCCCAACATACATGAACGTTCTATCTAAAGTGGAGACCTTACAGTCATAGACTACGTTTTTGGTGAGGCATTTCCCAGCCAAGGGCAAGTAGTGGTGTTCCTGCAATTACGTTTTCTGCTACCGACCGGGGTGGTTCCTGAGGAACCACGGTACCTCTGGTGTCGTGTCTCAGTCCTTGTCTGCACTATCTGTAAGTTCCCAGGTGTTGGAGTGGCCCGACTCACCTCACACGTATGAGTCCGTTCATGCATAGAATTGCCATTAGTTCTGCCATGCCTCATCCCGCCCTGAGCTGTCCTGAGTCTATTATAATTCATCTTAGCTATATTCTGAGCTATGTTACTGGTTGTGGAGTAGGACAGCTTGATGGTATTCCTATTGAATATTTTATAGTATTTGTGTGATCTAGAGAAGCATTTGTCTAAGGCCCTAAAGAAAAGCTTAGCTATACTAGTGGTCAGGCCGGTGGAGTATGGGGCGTTGTACCACAGGATTTTTTTGTTCCAATGACTCTTGTTCTTATCATCTATACTAGTGTTACCTTCCTCCTTGTTTGCTACTGGTCTATTAGAACTGACAACTGCCTGTGGGTCGATGATGCCCCGAGGTGTCCAGGTGGTGTTCGGAATCGTCCCAAGTCTCTGGATCGGTGTACCCCGTGCAATTATTGGAATTACTCTCGATGGCCGGGGTTATATCCACTATGCGCCTACTTTATTTTTTTTACCTCTACCCGACCTCTGTTCTATTTTACGTTCAATGGTTGTTTTATCAGCTCTACAATTAAGGTTACAATTAAAGTTGCCGCTGGTTGTACGGTGCTCGGACACGGTATTTGTACCTGGGTGGTTATTCTCATTGGTACCGTCGTCATTGGGACTAGGAGGCAATACAACATGAAGTCTATATTAATACTCCTTCGCCTCCCGCCTGCTGTTAACTAAAGTGTGACTAGTTTGGCCTAAGCTACGCAGACAATATTTCTACTACTACCTAATGGACGTTTGAATGAGATTCCATCGCTATGCCCCGCGCGTTCCAGGGCCCTATTATCGTAATTTGAGATCCTATCGAATGTATCTTCATTGGAAATAGTCCTGAAATTCTACTAGAGACGCTTTTTGTAATACCGTTAGTGACTATTCTAGGGTGGTTCGGTTTTGCGTTGACATAATTTAAATTCTCGTTGGGTTAGTGGTAGGGTTGGAAAAGTCCTGAATTGAGGTTAACTGTAACATCTAGAAACTTACGATCTTCAGGTTCTTCTTCAAACACTATACTTAAGTCTATGTTGTTGAAGAATTTGCTTAGTTCTTTCTTCACCCTCTCTACCATACTATTATTATGATACGACACAGTAAACAAAACGTCGCCACGGTAAGCCTCACCTCCCAAGTGAGGCATTTCCACTCCAAGAAAGTCGAGGATGTAGAGGCCCACCAGATGCGTCACCTGGGCCGAATCCGTGGATCCCATGGTGATGTCAAAATTGTCCGGCCAGTCACTCCTAGTACACAAGTCTCCGTTGAACGCAATTACGGTCTTTCTAGCTAGGAGAACAATGTTAATTTCTTCAGATGTAAGGTCGGTGTGTAAGCTAGGAAAGTGTAGGGCCTTACCTAGAAGCGTTGGAGAGATCGAAGATTAGTAGTTAGAGATATCAAACTGTATAAACTTAGTGCGATTTCTCAAACCAGTTAATTACATCACTAGTTCATGATCATAATTTAAGCTTCGGTCTCCTAACTAGAGTGGGGATTATTTCGTCAAGGATGTTTTTACACACGATTCCTATGTCCGATTTCGAAGGGGCTAGGTATTAGAGAAAAACACAATGGAAAGCATCCAGCAAATAGCTAACTCCATCCACCACAGTATTAGAGTTACTATAGACTACCCAAGCAAACACCCCAACCATCGATTACCTGTACTAGACACAGAGCTCTGGATAGATACCATTAATAACACAAAAACAAATCCTCAATTCCAATTCTGCCAAACCCATGACTTCCAAATATCTGATCCACCGAAACTCAGCTGTTTCGACCATACCAAATACCAGAGTGTAATGTTCATCGATACAACCCCTAGAGGTGAATTAGCTTACAAATTTAGAAGGACCCTAGATAAACATAAACACAATATTAAGATAGTAGAAAGACCAGGTACCTACATAAAAACACTTATTAGCAATACATACCCTTTTCAATGACATCCCCTGTATAGATAAGAAATGTATAATCAGTAAATTAAGCCCCCATATTAACTGTAAAACTAGAAATGTAGTATATAGCATAAGATGTACTGAAGGACAATGTAGAGATAAAAATATAGTGTACATAGGTAAGACAGCTCGTAGTATAGGGGAACGGATAAATGAACACTGGCGAGACCTTCAACATAGTAAAGAATCATCTGTACTCTATCAACATGCTAAAATAGAACATAAGGGTAAATTAGTGAACATAAAAATGAAAATAGAATCTACACACAGAAAAGACGCAATGTTTAGACAAATCACAGAGGCAATAAACATAAATGAACTCCAACCAAAATTAAATAGAAAACATGAATGGAACAGCAACATCACAACTTACAATTAAGGACAAAATGAAAACACATACGCACATAGAACAAACAACCAACCAGTAATATGTAAATAAACAAATAAATAAACAAATATAAACACACACGGACACCCGGATGTAACACATGCACAAACTAAGTACTCAACACACACACAAAAACAAGATGGCGTAGAACAGAACAAAGGAGAGGCACAAAAACAAAGAAAAGAATCCCCAGTCACTGAAGAGGTCACAGAATGTGTGACGAAAGAACATTGACAATATATAAACAATCATCTGGTTGTGGAACCAACCATCCTCCTGAAAATTTATAAATTCCTAAATTTATAAATGTATTATAATACATTGAAGTGTTACATCTGGTGCGTGTGTTTCTTATTGGCAACATGACCCTCCCAAAGTATAACAATATCGGCTTCAACACACATTTTCAGAGAAAGAATCTTGCTAAACAAATTCAGAAACGAAATATATATATATATATATATATATATATATATATATATATATATATATATATATATATATATATTTATACCAGTGATTTAGCAATGTATCATTTGCATATAGTAGAGTAAGTTTCTCCGTTCATGTCCGTCCATTCTTTTCAATATGACGAATTACTTTCTTCATAATATCTTACATATTTTCATCTTGCCTTGGGTTCATGTTTCTCGTCCGACTCAGATCCACCTGTGACATAAGTATCACAACCATCAGCTATTTCTTTGAAAGTTGATCACTGCTACCTCAACATTTTTTTTCATATTCTTATTCAATATTTCAAAACTATCCTCTGCATTATATGAACAGTAAGAAACAGGGAATCTCGTCCCTTGTTACACTGATAGGTATTTGCTCAGACAAATACTCCAGCCTTAATTTAAAAGGCAGCTCTGGTTACATTGTACAACAGAGCGTATGTATTTTATAGCGGGAATAGAATTATTATTTCTTATTTTTCCATTATCTTGACATCATTCAGTGATACTGCATTATTAATGGTTGAAAAACTCTCCCCAAACAGTGAAATGTAATCATCCAATTACCTGGATTCTACTCACATTTGCTTCCTCGTATACACACACACACACATACACACACACATACACACACACATACACGCACGCACACACACAACCACAAATATACACACACACACACACACACACGCACACACACACATATATATATAAATATATATATATATATATATATATATATATATATACATAATATATACATAATATATACATAATATATATATATATAATATATATATATATATATATATATATATATATATACATAATATATACATAATATACATAATATATACATAATATATATATATATATAATATATATATATATTTTATATATATATATATTATATATATATATATATATATATAGTATGTATATATTAAGTATATTATGCATATTATGTATATATTATGTATCTGCCTGTCTCTCTCTCTCTATATATATATATATATGTATATATATATATATATGTATATATATATATATATATATATATATATATAGAGAGAGAGAGAGAGAGACAGATATATGTGTAAAAGAATTTAGTCGTTTAATCGAAGCTACGTTATCCGTCTTTCGTTTTGCATCTCTGTCTCGGCTCTTCACACTCACATACGCACAGCACCCTCCACACACTCGTAAATATTATATAACTGAATACATAAACTCGTATACGTTTGCCTGGAAATATATATATATATATATATATATATATATATACATATGTGTGTGTGGGGGGGGGGGTGTATAGCATTGATAACGACTTAATGATAACAGCTAGTTACTTTATCTCTAATATGTTGCTGATAGCAATATATAAGAATGTATTCCTGTTACTTTTGAAATCTATTACTATTCAGTTGGTCTGTAAAGATCTTTCATCATACAACAACTGTGTCCTGGTTTAGCAGCTTGTCACTAATTGGAGATGTCAGCAGACTAGGCTTCTCTATAAATGCAACTCTAGCCGGCAGCATTGTACATAGATTGGCATGGCCTGTCGGTCTATATCGTATGTCCGTTAATACTAGTTGACATTTAGATAAAATGTCGTCAGAATAAGATTATTTTAAAATATTAACCAACAGTCCTTCGGCCGCCAGCAGTAAGATAATATTGTCAGAATATCTATGACAAGAGAATGCCTATTTCTCTATGGTGAAATCATTACTTTTGTTTAAGCTGATTAAATGCGATAAGTAATTGTGGAATATATTAAAGATTCCGCAATGTAAATGATAAATTATTTACAACCAGACAGTATTTTAACGTGCCCAAGGTAAGAGAACAATGGTCAAGAAAATGGGTACGATTATATCGTTTTATTTTTCCTTTGTCTTCGAATGTCAGTCAAGGCGCTTTTGGTTTTCATTCATCATAGATTAATAAATATACCATATAATGCTATCATAATTTAAATATATTGTTTCAGAAATAACATTCTGTTACAGTAAATATACATGATGTGCAGATTGTGCCGAATATAATTGCTCGATGAACAGTTTCTACTAGTCAGATACGATAAGTAGTAGATCATGAATAATTGTCTGATGTTTCTGTGTGCTTAATTAAATATTTTAGGACATGCATTATATTTGTGCTACCACAATAAGCGTGTTGCGCACCATTTATCAGTTCTCCTTAGAATGAGACCAACGTCTTAAAATATAGAATAACAAAATATCCAAAGAACAACCCATATACTGCAATAGAGTGAGAGTTAAGAACCATACTGCATCGTTCTTCACGCGGCTTAAGAAGGGACGTACAGTTTCAATATCATCTATTGGAACGTTAATGAAATTAAAAGAATGGACACCAAAATTTGGAAACATTTGACTTGTAATATGATACATAACCCAAAAGCATATATGAATCGAGCTCTTATAGAGAATGTCGAAAATTGGATTCGATCAGTTCCATAAAATCCCAGATGACAGAATAATGAAAATGGTTGCAGATCAGGAAAGGAAGAAGAGGTTACATTCAATCAAAAGTTAAGTATAAACTTTGCAGAAGGATTGGGCATACACTTTGAAAATGATGATTCTGAAATTCAAACCACAAAATAACTTCAAAGGTTTGTCAAAACATGAAGGTCAACAGAGAACTGCAGTAAATGAGAGCAAAAACCACTCCATTGGAGTATGTGCTGCATAGAAAATAAACTGATGTAGATCATCTCTCACCCATCAGTTGCTGCGGAGTTCCTGGGTTGCATGGAAGAGAGGCTTCATTTTGACTGACCAAGTCAATGTGATACAAGCACTGGAATAGAGCCAATGTTTCGATTTTGTGATGAGCATGTTGGGACCATTGATCATCTGGTTTTTATCTGAAAGTATTAACTGTCCCGGGATATAAAACGAGTCATCATAGAGTGGGACATTACTTACAATGGGTAATCTGCAGATTTTATTGTCTGAAAACGGATGGAAAATGATACAAACATCATTTAGATGCAGTAACAGGAGGCGAGAACGTTTCAGTCCTATGGGATTTCTTGTGAACACTAACAGGACTGGTGTAATTGTAAATATCATGAAGTGAAAACATGTTTCTTAATTGCCCTGCATTCCATCAGATATTAACATTGCAAAATAATTTGGGAAGCTCAGTAATATAAAGATCTATGAATTAGAATTGAGAAAATGTGGTTTCATGAGACCTATTCAATACCAGTGATAGTAGTCGTAATTTTAATGATAATAAGAGGAAACTGAAAATATTTGAATCTGATATAAACTACGTAGACTTTACATAGAATACTTAAACCTGAGGTGACCCTTCGACCCACACATATAACTTTTGGCCGCCGTCCTTCCGCGCTTATGGGGAGTGGAACTCCTTCTTCAAGGACAATGATGTTTGGGATAGCCTCGTTACATTCCGGGTTAGTTTGGATTAGTATTTGAATTCCAATATATGACCACTTCTCCCACCCTATCACCTGCTCTTGCAGCGTGGCCGTCCTGTTTTCAACTCCGGTGAGGACAGACGGGGCCAGCTAAGATGTGGGCACGTCGAGCGGGACCTAGGTTACTTTGACCCTCACAATCTTCTGCCTGCAGTAGGAGAGTGCCAAAACTATCTCTTCACTCTTAAGGTTTACCAAAGAGTGAGACTTCGCCACTTGTTGGTGGCAAAAAGTACGCTCTGGGTGACATATTTTTGCCTCGAGTGATGTGCGTTTTCTTGTGCACACACGCACCACAAGACCTCTTCAACTTGAGCACCCGTGGCTCTCTCCACCCGATGTGATCTTTTGCTTACAGTGCGGTAAGACAAAAGTCCACAGCAGTGGTCCTTGAAAAATAGAGTGGACGATTCAGGGAGTATCGATTGGCTTTTCCTCCTCCACAACTATCACTCTATCTACATTTCTGGCTACGCCCACAAAGAAATGGTCCCTTCTTCAGCGACCCCATTGTTGCTGCTGCTACAGCTGTTACTGGTCTTGTTTGTGTTTCTGCTGCTACTGCTGGTCTTGCTGTTGGTGTTGTTGCTGCTGATACTGCTACTACTGTTGTTCTAGCTGTTGCTGCAGCTGCTGTTATTTTTTTCAGTATTTTGGCTGTTCCATCTAAAGACTGCCCACCATTTCGCTTAGTGGTGGTGCTATTGTTGTTATCATTTATGTTGCTGCTGTCGTGTGTGTTTATTTTGTTTTTAGTTTCCGCTGTTGCAGTGGCTGTAGAGGAGGGTTGTTGCCTATGGTGTTGGCCACGCCTGCCGTCGTTGTGGTGAGGGTGGAGGCATTCAGGATTGTGAACATTGGCAGACTTTGAAAGTCTGCTTAGTATTCACGAAACAAATTATCGTCGCTGTTGCTGCTGCTGCTATTGTTGATCTTGTTGTTGCTGCTGCTGTTATTGATTTCAGAATGTTGGTTGTTCCATTCTAAGGAGCTTTCACCCCCTTGTTTATCAGGCACAATAATTTTGTCCGCCATCTTAATTTTCGTAGAAATTTGAGGAGTGTGTTTCAAAATCAAACACAAATTTGGCCCTTAAGAGCTTCAAGTGGAGTTAAACGAACCAGCTCACAATAATACTGGCTTACTTATCTTTAAAACGACATCAACATTTCAGTGCATAATGTTGAATAACAGCGTAAATAGAACAAACTTACAGGAGCAAAGTGAACCACGTGTTGACAGACTGAACCATAACAATGATAATAATTGTTTCTACTTTTGGCACAAGGCCAGCAATTATCCCAGCGTATTGCTGGTACTTTATTTTATCGATCCTGTAAGGATGAAAGGCAAAGATAACCTCGGCGGGATTTGAAATCAGTCCGTAAAGGGACGTAACTGAGCTGCAAAGCATGGCGTCCGACCATCTACCAATTCTGCCAATCCACCGCACTCACTATAATATTAATAATAATGATATTTCTTTTATTGTAGGCAACTAGAGGTTGAAAACACAGGACAATAAAATAGACAAAGACAATGGGAATTTCCATATAATGAAATGTGTAAACAAAGCGAACGGATAACGGAATACCAGAATTTCCAATTGCTTATATACGTATGTCAAATGTAGGCCCACTCATTGGGGCCATGCTTATTAAATTCAAGCACCTTATACGAAATGAACTGAGGACAGCATTTCCTTCACCATTTTTACCTTTTTCAAGTGGAATGTGCCTGCATTATGTTAGTTCAGTCCTGTCCATCACAAAAACGCTTTCGCTATAACCACCAGACATTTGCAATCATAGGAGGGTGGCCGGCTGATCATCCCGCAGCTATCTTCATGCATTTAATTTATCATCCGTAAAAAACGCACACAACATTCTGATATTAGCTCTAAAACACTCGCCAATGAATAAAGGGGTTAACAATTTCATGGTGACTTTTGAATTCATACACATCATAGGCTTTTTTCAAAATCATTGTCAACCGTATCAAGCAAAATACAAAAATAGGTGGTGACAGATTTACCGTGGAAATATAACTCTATTTAATTCAATAATCCTTAAGCTTCTTCCAAATGCTGTCAGTTCTGAACTTACGCCTGCACACATTTGGTTCAATTGGTAGGACAACATTTTCTTAAAGATTCTCATACATTAGTTCTGCGATTATTCTAATCAATACCATTAATACAAGAGCTAAACATGTTATCGGCCTGTAGTTGTCTATTACATAAGAAGGCATACATATTTCAAAGATATATTCATATTAATGTAAAATTTAGGGTTCATCCAGTGCTGTTGACTGCTTAAGCGATATATTTACGTTTTTTTATACTTTTCGCATTAACCATATTTAAGATTCTTGTCTATAAAAACTGCACCACTATATTCGTTCGATCTCAAAGATGCACCATAATAATCAACCATACAAATATCACGTTAATAAGATATGTTCAAATGAAGATCAATGGGTTATATATTTAGTGCCTTGAGTTTTAAATTTTTGTCGGATACAAATAGTACGCTACGTAAGAAATATAGGAGAATTTAATCGAATATGTTTTATTGAAGTGGAATCAATTATTTTATATACATTATTATAAACGGGGAGAAACATGCACACGAAAAAGCACATGCAATCCTATTAAGAAGCAACACGAATGCAAAAGAGATGCACATGCGTTCTGTCCACGAACCTCGAAAACATACAGTGTGGGATTACTGTGGTGAACTAGAATGGTAAATAGAAGCAACATATTAGAAATGATGCAATGTAAACAAAATTGAATAAATACAAATAAATAAAATTATCAAAATATAGTATATAATAAAAAGAATTAAATAAATAATATGTAGGAATATTATACCAGAATAAAAAAAGGGAAAAGAAAAGTAAAAAATGGTTGCAATTTATAAAATAACAAACCTGAAAGTCGTGACAAAAAGACATTAGTATTTAAACACATACATTGAGATTGTTCCTCCTGTGTTTTCTCCTACAGTCGTTGAAACGCCCTACGGGTTGTATTCATGCTGGTAAATAAGGCTAATTCTGATAAAAGCGAGCCTAAGGGTTTTTTATATTTATGGATCTTTTATTAGATCCGTAACATTACGCAGATACTCAGAATAATAACTTAATTAAATAAATAAAGACATATGCAAATGAACAGAACTGATAAAAAATGAAAAAAAAACGATATGCAAAATACATTACAAACCATTAGTATAAAAGGATATTCATTTCTAGTGATATACATACATCCTCACGCACATGCATACTCACATAGATAGATACATACATACATATATATGTGCAAACTTGCATACATACACGCATACATATATATGTGTCTTAAGGTGTTGAAAATCAGGGATGTGGCTACTGTAGTGTACCGATCGATTGATGGTGAAATATATTTCTTTAATGAAATATATACAAGGAAGATTAAGCAATTTATAAGGTATCTATTTCTAAAGTTCTAGTTAAACTTAAATTAGTTACCTACCTAGCTATGTTTGCTTACACACTTTTACACATTATTCCCTGAGATTGTTTCATATGTTTATTTTAGATATATATATATGTCAATCAATTTCTAGTTGATATAAAATGCTCGGATCTATTCATTGGAATCTTGGAGCATATTCTACAGTAGATATGGCGCATGTCTCTCTGACATGACACCCTTAATTTAATTTGGGATATATTTACGGCCCCTTAATTGTGGAACTAACTCAGTTGATAGGACTCGGCTGCTATTTCTAGTTGTCGATAACCCTATTCATGCCACTGGGATGAAGCTGGTATGATGTGTGTATTTTAAAAAAATGCAACACGTGCTGCTAGTCATTCGCAGATTTGAATGTGCGGTGTAAACACAGATAGTTAAATCTTCTCCCTTGTTGAAAATCCGAGATTTGGCTACTGTGGTTTACCGATCGATTGATTGTGAAATATATTTTTTTAAAGAAATATATATAAGGAAGATTAATCAATTTATATGGTATCTATTTTTAAAGTTCTAGTTAAACTTTAATTAGTTACCTACCTAGCTATGTGTGCTTACACACTTTTACAAATTATTCCCTGTGATTGTTTCATATGTTTATTTTATATATATATATATATATATATATATATATATATATATATATATATATATATATATATATATATATATATATATATATATGTGTGTGTGTCAAGCAATTTCTAGTTGATATGTGTATATATATTAATTTTATTCGTTTTTATTCTAACTTTAGCATTTTAACTCTCTAATGGGATAGAATCTTTGTTTACATTTATGAAAATGTCAACGAATCATTGGAACTCATTAACATGTGTGGTGACCGGGCAATGGGAGTGAAGGATATTTTTACAATATCTTTCTAAATGAGAAAAACTTTGAAATATAACCCGCGTTTGATGTGGTTACTAGTCATCTAGCTTAGTCTTCTCCCCAGACAATAATCACTGTAACTTAGTGAGTGGTGTTCGTGTTGTACAAGCGTTTTCCACTATATTCCAATGATACACAGATGTCTCTTTTGTGATCTTCTCATATGTCATTTTATCAGCAAAAGTCGTGTGTCGATGGGGGAGTTGTGATATGTGCAGACCTGACCAGTAAGAAACACACAGTTGCAAATCCGCACATAGTTATCAGGGGTCTTATAATATCGTGGTTATTACTTCCTGTGAGAGGGTCTAACTCTGGTGGAGACTCCTGTGCTTGAACAGCCCTATCAGGGAGAGCACTCTTCACCCAAATTCTCAGGAAATTTGTAGAAAAGATGCATTGAAAATAGTCTGTCACATCAACGTTCAGTAGTTTACTGTGGCTATCGTCGGTTCATTCAAACAGGAAAAGAAAAGGACTAGTGCATAATAATATTTATGAAATATCGATTGAAATTCAATATTTTCTGTTGGAATGCTAGAACCGTTCTGGATTAAACCTCATCAAACAGGCCAGAATGAAGAACCACATGGCTAACGAAAGAGGTCCAAATATTAAATATAGTTATTGCAGCTTTGTCAGAGACACGTCCGTCAGAGTGGGATCAGTTGATTGAACCATCATCAGCTTTCATACTTTTCTGGGCATGGAAACAATAAAGAAGAACGGTGAAATGTGGTGTAGGTTTTTCAGTGCAAGATACACTAGCACATTTCGACTGTCCCTCTAGAATCAATGACCGCATGTGGGTCATGTGCAACAATTGTGTCAGTTTATGCAACAACTCTCCAGGCCAGTAAAGAAAGTATTATGACGTTCTATGAAACCTTTCTTACTGCAATCGCATCTGCACCAGTCGAATTAAAAAGTAATAAACGATGGTGATTTCAATGCCCGAATTGGCAAAGATCATGAGACATGAGATGCTGTTATGGCATCGGTAAGATGAATGTCAATGATTTGAAGCTTCTTGAGCTCTGTTCAAAAATCAACTTAACCATATGCAATATATTCTTACTCCCCAAAAGAAGCATACATTTAGCTGGATACACCAAAGTTCAAAAGATAGATTCCATAGTAACCGAAAGAAGCGACTTGAATGATTTCTGTAATGTGCGCGTCAGGCATAGTGCAGAATGAAACACACACCATAAGATGGTTCGGGGGAACTCTAAGTCATGTGTTTGTAAAAAAAAGACTCGCATTTGTGTTATCAAATCACTGAAACGTATTGATGTTGTAAAGTTAATGCAGAAAGAGATACGTGATGCATTGAAATTAACGTTCGGATAATATTGAATCGATTGTATGCAGTAAGAGCAGAAGAACTTGGATTCAAAGAGAAAAAAAAAACCTATAGAAACTGATTTGATGATAATAATCAGGTTTACAGACAACTATTAAAGAGATAAATATGCTCTTCATGAAAATTGTTTGGGAGTGTACCCTACTACTCGAACTGCTATTAAAAGGGAATACAAGGAATATGAGGCCACCTTACAACACTAGCTGATGAGACCTAAAAATAAATGTGCTTAAAGCACAATGGATTCAAATCTACTTTATAGCATTTTGCGTCCAGTATATGGTCCAACACATTCGTCTATTGTTCTTCTAAGGTCCAACACATTCGTCTATTGTTCTTCTAAGGTCCAAAGATGAATGAGCCATCACCAAGGAATCTGTAAACATCCTTAAGCACTGGTAAAACATTTCACTGATTTATTTGATAATCAATCATCAGTTGATCACGCTGTGCTAGATAGTATTCCGCAATGTTCTGTACGTTTTGAAATGGATCGGTTACTAGATTATAATGAGGTTAACATGGCCACCAACCAGTTAAACACCTGGATCAGATGGACTCTCTGTGAATGTGTTAACGATTGGTAATAAGAACATAACACAAACTATATTCCATCACATCACAACATTACTGGGCTGGCGCAGAGGAACAATTGTTATGAAGTTCTTTGCAAAGCAGGTATAGGAGAAATATATTGAGGAGCAGGTTCCTCTGTATCAGATTTTTGTCAATCTGACAAAGGTCTTTGATACGGTGAACAGAGGTGCACTTTGGAAAGTACAATGTAAAATAGGGTGCCCACCAAAGTTGATTAATATGTTAATCCGACTGCACAAAAATATGAAGGCTCGGGTTGCCTTGAATGTGGAAATTTCCAATGAAATCGAGTTGATAATAGCGGGAAGCAGGGAGATATCCCGGCATCCTCACTGTTTTCACTATTTTTTTGTTATGAAGTTGTCGCATGCATTCCAGGGGTGTTAGAACTACAGGAAAAATATTTGATCTAACAATGTACAATTACTAGTTCAAAGTGTTCCAAATACTAATTAGAGAATCCCTGCATACATACAATGTTGACTATTTGGCTAACTCTCAAGATAACATGCAACACATTATGGATTTTTTTGCAGCTTCTTGTAATGCATTTGGTATGAACCTTAATCTGAAAAAGACTAAGTTAATGTTCACCTTATCACCAGGCGAAGCATATATTGAGCCAAATATAATAGTTCATGTAACAAGGTTTCGTGGGTTTGACACTTTTGTTTACCTGGACAGCGCATTGTCGAGGAATTGTTCGCTGGATGCGCATTCAGAATGCTTCTGTAGCCATCGGAAAACCTGAAATGTGAGTATGGGTGGATCATGGCATCAATATATTCAACAAAATTAGTGTCTACAAGGCTTGCTTCATGCGTGCTATGTTGTCATTTTCGAAACGTGGGCAGTACATCGTAGACACCTTAATTTGCTTGAACACTTTAATCAAATGTGTTTAAGACGAATCCTAAATAACAAATGGCAACAACAATACCCGACCCATACATTCTCATAGATAGTTGCGCCAGTATTGAATCTGCCATCATATCCTCTCAAATTTGTTAGGTAGGCCATCTCGTGTGCATGGATGAGACAGCTATTTTATAGTAATTTGCACACGGACTAAGGCCATCAGCACAAAAAATATAAATATTGCATAAAAAAAACACCCTAAGGATCTACAGTCTGAAGTTCATAACTGGAAGTGCTTGCATTAAAGAAGGTTGCATTGAAAGAAGATGTGAAGGAAGACTGCAGAATGTTTGAATAGAGACGCCTTGTCCACGAAACAGTTAAACGTCAGCTTCGAAAAAGCCGCAGTATGAAAGTCAATAAGAAAATAGGGAGCTAGCTGGGGTTGTGAAATGTGTGGCCGTCTACTGCACTCTAAATTTGTGTACATCATACACATACGCACACACATACACCCACAAATATATATATATATATATATATATATATATATATATATATATATATATATATATATATATATATATATATATATATAAATATAAAGGTATAGGACTGTCCGATATTCCGTTGGTTTTTACATTGGCTTTGTCCTGTGCGCACACAATAATTAATGTGTATACATATCAATCTATCTATACGTATGTATGTATTGCTGTTTGTCAGTGCGCGCGCGCGTGTGTGTGTGTGGTAATCCCAGGTTAAATCGGGGGTATCTACAGTTAATGAGGTACAAAATAACATACTAGAGTGTAAAGATCAAGTTCAATGAATAATACAGGAATAGAATCGTTTGTTTCAAAAGAAAACATCAGGATGTAATTTTTTAATGAAACATTTCTAGACATGAAGAACCCATTTATATACTAAATTTGGCATATATATATATATATATATATATATATACAAGCCTGGAGCATATGCTCTCGCGTCATAAACTGGGAACGCCCTGGCTACAGATCAAACCAATTATAGGGGACAACTGTTCTATGTTGTGTTCTATTAAGACATGTGAGAACGGATGTATTCAAGGTCATCATTTTGACCTTAGAGCCGGTGCCCATGTGCAGTATGTCCATGTATGTTTTACTCCTCTTATTCAGGCGCCAACAGTCCCGCCCCCTGATGGCAGCTCAAAGCATATACACAACCGGCTAAACACCAATCCCATGCAGGGTGATGTCTCCGTCACTGTCATAATAGTCACCAATGGCAACACTGTTCCCAACTACAACAATGTGATTTGGACCGCTCTCCGGTTCACATAATCAGATCCACCTGCAGACCACCGTCCCAAACCCTCACCTGACTCTCTTTCGTTATTCATGTCCTCCGACTAGGATATCATCTCTGCTCCCATGGCTTTTGCTGCCAGCAGTAGAGGATTACCCGATGATCCCCGATATTTAAGGATATAATTAATACAGCACTTAAAGCTAAAAGAAATTCTAGTTTAATAATTCGAATATCACTTTGAGAAAGCCTTTTGGAAATAGAGTTGTTGAAGTGGTTGAATCGTAGAAGTGCCATAATATAGAAATGAATATTTTAAGCAGCAAAGAGTACAATACCCAGCAAAGCCACACACACAAAGAAGAATAAGTTAGAAAATGGATGCATTCGACAGTTCTTTCTTGACGTCATTCTGCGTCATTTTCCTGTTAATTAATTTCATGAACAGGATGGATTTCTTTTAGCCGGATTGGAATTGGTATCACAAATAGCTTGTGAAAAATCAGTCGGTCGGAATTTGCAGCCGATATTGTGTTACTTAATCCGACAGAAGGTGATTTGAGACATGCACGTGATAGAAGTGCTGCATGGCTGGAATGAAAATCAGTGCTGCGAAAACTGAGACGCTCGTCCTCGAACAGAAGGCTGTGTTGTGCACTCTACATGTGAATTAAGTTCCACTAAAGCAGGTAGAGATGTTCAACTATCACGGGGCCACATTGACGAGTACTGGATAGCAGGAGGCTAGGTTAAGTATAAGAAATGAAGCTGGTGCCTAATATGCCAGATTCAGCATGCACTAATCAGAAGAAAGGAGATAGTTGTAAAAGCCAAACTCGCTATATTTCATTTGGTTTTCGTGCCTACCATTACAAATGACGAGGAACCTTGCGTAATGACATAAAGAATACGATCGCGAATACAAGCGGCAAAAATGGGGTTCCTCCGTAGGATCTTTTGAGTAACTTTATTCGATAAAGAGTATAGCACGGAGATGAGAGGGTTACTCCTGGTAGAGCCAAAACTTCTCCAATACTATGGAAAAGTGTTTAGAATGTCTCAGGAAAGAATCCCCGGACAGTTTTACGGGCAAAACCAACCGGAAGATGACCCTGGTATACAGGAAGATGTTTAGATAACATCCATAAGCTTTACTGGTTACGCTTAAAGCCATTTCAGCTCGAGGTTCTTGACATGACCCGCTGGAAGGGGTGTTTGAGGACTCTGCCCTCACGACCCTCGCAGTAATAAGTGTTCGAAGAAGAAGAAGAAGAAGAAGAAGAAGAAGAAGAAGAAGAAGAAGAAGAAGAAGAAGAAGAAGAAGAATGTTACCTTTTGATTAAGGGAGCTAAAATCACTGGAATCATTAAAGCTAGAGTTACATCCATGGAAATGTATTACTCAAATTGCCATATAGAAACACAAATCAAACGGAAACTCGGAAAAATGACTTCCAAAAAAAAAGCTTAATGCAAAAACTCATTAGATAAACAGAATTTTTTTAGGGAAACCTACCTTCTTATAAACATACGCACACACACACGCACACTCACTCGTACACACACACACATACACACACATATATATATATATATATATATATATATATATATATACTTTGTTTTTGAATTTATATTGCAAGATTTCTTATCTCAGAACTTCTTTTGAAACATATATTTATGCATTGGGAGAGTCATGCTGCTAATATAAAACACAGACTCCTGTGGGTGTTCTCTTCTATTTATTGCAAAATTCCAGTTGGCTGGTTTATTTGTTTATTGTCAAATCTCTTTATGTCACAGATTCTGTGACCTCCTTAGCGACTAATCTGTTATTTTGTGTCTCTCATTTGATCAGTCCAACACGATTTTGTTTTTGTGAGCTGTGTGCTGTGTACTTGTGTTGTGCATGTGTTATATCCATGTGTGTGGGTGTATGTGTGTGTGTGTGTTTTATATATATGTTTATTTACTTGTCACCAGTTGATTACTTGATCTATCCGTGTGTGTCTGATTTGTTTTATTAGATTACTTCTTATGTGCCTCTGTATGTATTTATCTTTTCCGTATTCACTATTTGTGATGTTGTTGGTATTCCACTCATAGTCTCTGTTTAATTTTGGTTGAAGTTCGTTTATGTTTGTCGTTTCTCTAATCTGTCAGATTCTTGCGTCTTTTCTATGTTTGGATGTGATCTTATTTCTATGTTCTCTAGTGTGCATCCATGTTCCAATTTGGCATGTTGGTGGAGTACTGCTGAGTTCTTCCAATTTTGGAGATCTCGCTAGTGTTTATTTATAATTTCACCTATACTATTGGCTGTCTCACCTTTGTATGTTGTTTTCCTATTCTTACACTGTCTCTCCGTACATAATGTGGTATATAAACTACGTCCCTAATTTTGCAGTTAATTTGTGTGATTAAATAAGTGCATTTTCAATCAATATTTTCCCCCTATATAACGTGATTTGTATAGGAATCATTAATTTACTAAGGGTATGGAAATATATGTGTGTTCATGAGTCGTTTGAGGAAGTGTCCAGATAGATACAGGATTATTTTATTGAGAGTGGAATAGTAATGAAATGTATTTATCGCAATGTCTCTAAATGGCATTTTAAATTCCTGACGTCTATACCCTAAGGATATTTCAGGACACAACTGCGCATGAAATTTGCGGTTGCATTGAAATGTTAATGTAAATACAATATCAGTAATGCCTTATCCAGAATATATTGTATGATGCGGGTACATATGGGAACCAATTTTCATATTGAAATCATTGATAATTTACAACCGTATTTCAAAGAACATCTTATTATGCTTATATTTTTAAGTACATTAAATACACGGAAATACAATATTGTATATATAATACAGAATAAAGCCAAAGTCGACGCACAGAGGAACAAGAATTTTCATTGAGAATGTCACAAAATGCTCTAATAATTTGATAACTATCCTGTTATTAAACTAAACGAGGAATGGTTTAGTTACCCGGCTAATGATAACGTTGCAGTGAAACGCAACGGGTGCGTAGGTTTTCAACGGCGGCATGAGCTTCTTGAACTAGAATAATAAAGTAAATAGGTTATTCAATTTTACACATTTCAAATCCGTTTCACTAAGCATTCCTCACATATTATATAGATGTCGCCGCCTTGGTGTTCTTGGGAAGTAAGTGCATTTATAGGTGTTAGAGATCCTGGTCGGGATTCAGTTTTCTGTAGACTCATTAACTAATGAATATGGTGTTGAACCTTTGATCATTAAGACCTAAATAAGATTTCATGACTTAGTGACAAAATGTATCATTTGCAAGTCACATCATTTCACTGTGTTTTTGTTATAAGTATGGGCACCCTAATATAATATCTCAGAAAGCTCATATAAGACGCAACCCATTAGAAGCTACCTACACTTATAAATATGTGAACTCTAAAGATTCCTTTATTTCAATTTCATTCATATTTTACAGAAGCGTACATTGTTTTGAAAGCGTCGGGTAATTGAAATCAAAAGCACTACATATGAACCGAAAAATGGATTAAGGAGCAATATTCCAAGGCTATAATAATCGTTCTGCCAATACTCCTCGCTCAATTATACAGTGTCAACAATTAAGCAGTGCAAGGGAGAATTATAATTGCTGCTTCGGGCAATGTGGATATTATTATCGCAAATCCGCATTTTTATGATAAAGTTAACACTGGTAATGCCTGAAGCCATTAAAAATCAAGAATAATGGTTATTTAAATCATGAATTATTCATACAGTAAATATCCTTATTAACTAGAAGGAGATCCATCAAGTAAAAAGAACACACAAGGAAAATAAAAACGTAAATTTATTTCTCCTTCTCATGATAATCTACGTAAAATGAATGCGTCGAATAATGAAGAGAAGGAATTCATTGACAGCATAATTTATATTTCAATGTAACATAGCAGTTTAATTTTATATAGTAGCTTTAATAAAGTCTATTAAACATCCAATCATATTTTGTGTATATAAATGAGATATGCATGCGCAATGTGGTGACATAATTTAGTATATGAACTATGCATCATTCATAATGTGTAATGTTGTGTAACACACAAGAATTGATGCTCCTAAATAAATGTGTGCGTTGGTTTCCAAGACTTCAATTTTATCCAAACGAAAGTTCATCAAATTAATGCTAGTAGACTATCATATAATTATATATTATCTTTATTACGGATGGCTATTTCATCATCAGAAATAATTAATTGTCAAAGTGAAGAGTCTACTGGTAAATATTTGAAAATAAAATACTTTCAGAGTAATAGTAAGATACGATCACTTACAAAATGTTGTATTGCCCCTAAATATACACTATGACCACATTGAAAACTATTGCTAATGCTGGGGATGGTTTAAAAAATACTTCCTTACGTACATGACAATATATAAATTCGAAGAAGGAAGCGATTAACATTATTCTTGAAAACTGTTCTCAACAAATGGCTTATTAAAGTACTAAAACACATAGTTAAACTACTGCAAACACTGTTCTCATTAAGGAGACGGAGAAAGAGAATATTATTTATACATGCATTATAAGTGAGAGCCAATTAATGTGATGGTGAAAACAAATGTGGTGAAACTATTAATATTTCATCTAGTTTATCAGGATTAATGTCATCCCGGGAAATCCGTACAAAAATTCGTGATACCTCAACAAGAATTCACCTCCGGATTATTACACCCGGACAGATGCAGATGTTGATTATGTAAGTGCCTAAATATATAAGTAAACATGGCATAATACATCTAATAATATATCTTGCCAGCTGATAGTCCTTTCTCAAAAGGTCTTCTTTTTACATTAGAAACGTATGTGCACGAAAGGTTTTGAATTCGATAATCAAAACTGGGTAGATCTCTTATGTTGACACTAGACCTGCTTGAACAAAAGATATAGACGTCATTAATCATATTTCTTGGAGAAAAGAGAGCTAAAAATATTTTATTGGCTAACATCTATAACCTTTGAAAACCCTGCCATTTTAGTGCAAATTTAGGAGGTTCTTTTTGCTAAATGACTGTAGTTGAGTGAATACAATATATGGCCAAACGTTTAGTGCGTCATCTGAACAGTAATACGTAAAAATAAAAGGGGCAATTACTTCGGCTACGCTTTGATGAATTCTGTATGTAGCTGCTTATAAATAGGACATAATCTCAGGAAAAAGTAGCATTCAATAATAACAATGATGTAGCGTTTAACATGAGTAATATTTCACTTTCCGTTTTATAGGTCTTTTAATTATAGCAGAGGCAATGTTCCAAACATATCAGCAGTACTCCAGTATGAAGGTAGTGGTCAGCAACACAGTTAGACTGAAATATGCCATGTATCTAAATAGGGAGTCACATTTATATGTCACTGTTATATACGTGAATCTAACATGAAAGAACCCCAAGATTGCAAGAACTAGCTTTGGTGAAAATAATGGTGTTTATAACAGTTTTTCAAGCATATACTCTTTTCTTGTTATGGATGGTTGTAGTGCTTTGAAAAGCACAAATTTACCAAATATCATAGACGAATATTGTCCTGAGGTTTGTTCTGGAATGAAGAACTCTTATGGCATGAAATGTGTATATGAATTACAATAGTGTGAGTAAGGTAAAGAAATGAAGATTAGTATAAATAACATCTGTTGAGGTGTGTCTCGGTAAAAACAACATAGGAAAGATACTGTAAAGAAGTCAATATGCAGGATGGTGGGTGATAGCTGAACAATAGATGTGAAGTTGACGTGTGTTGTAGTGAACAAAACTGACAAGAAACATCTTATAATTTGATTATATTACCCGTAAATAAGAACATCATTAGAGATTATGCAATCGCATTCTTACTGTGAAAGTAGTATTTCTTTTAGTTTCTATATTCTTCCCCCTTACTTTCGGTTTTCGTTACCATTGCTAAAATTGTCTGTTCAAGTCTCAACGTTGCTAATAGTTTCCTACTTGTTCCCACTCAACCCACACTTAGAGTATAATAATTTGATGTATATCGTATGACAAATCTTAGTTTTCGATTGATTGACTGAAGGCGTTAGTATTATAAAGGTGGAAACAACCCTCTCAATGCAATTTGCTATGTCATTCAATTAACGAAATATCCAATACCATTTTGTACAAATCTGAAACGTTCTATGCTTGAAGAAAATTGTCATTATTGTAATATTGAAAGACGACTAACTGTTCACACCTATATACACCCTGTCTTAACTCCAGTAAGATATTATTCGGCGCGCACATAACACTTCATCCCGTTAAACGCATAGAAACATATTTGGTTTTCCTCATATCTTCTCGACTTAACCCCTTACCAAACAGTGTGCTTAAAACATATCTGCACCATATGGTAAGCCAAAATCCTATTTTATTCACGCACATCCTTGTTAAAAATATGGCATGTTTTTTGGTTCAGGCATATCTGTTCGTCTTGTTCACCCAACACATTATTAGTTCTCATATACCTGATCCTTTTGTTAGACATATATTATGTCATTTAGTTTAACCTTATATGCTCATGTTAGCCTCATAACGTATCATTTTATGCACCCATATTTCCTCCTCTCATTAACTCCATAACGTATTCTTTAAATGTTCATATATCTGACTCATGTTTAATCCCCTTAATATATTGATAGATTCACACACATCTGCTGTATCTGTTAGCTCCTGAACTCATTATTGGGCCCAAACATACCTGCTCCCGTTGTCAAACCCATAGTATATTACCTGGTTTAAACATATCTGTTCCACTTGTTAACCTATATAATATTATTTAGTTTAAATATATATTCTCTTTCTAACGAGATAATATCTTATTTAGTTCAAATAGGGCTGCTGCTGTTAAACCCCATTAGATATATTTTAGTTCATACATGTCTTTTCTTGTCAGTCTATAAGTTACTATTTAGTTTACAAATATCAATTTCTCTTATTTTCCATTTTTTATGATGACTTCAGTTTATATTACAGAGCGGTTTATACAAAAACAAAACACACTACAAAAGGGAAAAAGTAAGGAAGAAAAAAAAGGGAATGAAAAGAAGAAAAATAAATTAAAAAATCAAACTACGAAATAAATGGAGTAAGGGATGAACATACACATCACCTGAGACTGAGCGATGCCTCAGTCATGACCTGCTCACAAAATGGCAATGGTGTTACCGCGGAGAATAGCCAAAGACAACCGTTGCAATAAGCAACCTACCGCACGGTGCTCACTTTCAAGTGTGTGGCTTCTCCTCTTGTTATTAAAACTGCAACATTATTTAATTCAACCCTATAATTTATCCTATTCAACCCTATAATTTATCGTTTAATTCACACGAATCTCCTCCTTTGATTCACCTCTTACCATAATCGGTGATTGACATATATTTACTTCTGTTGTTAATTGATTACTATGACATGAGTTTCACATATATCTACTCTTCTTGTTAACTTTATATCATTATTTAGTTCAAATATATCTGCTAACCTTGATAATCTCATATTTATTTAGTTCATATGTATACTCTCTTGTTAACCATATAAAATATTATTTGGTTCACATGTATCTGCGCCTGTAATCCTCAAACGAATTACAAAATTCCCACATACGGATAATTGCCCCCTTTCCCCGGGCTATTAAATCCGAATCTACATACATTACTGTCCATGTTGTTAACCTCGTAACTTATTGATAGGCTTACGAATATCTACTTCACTATTTAAACCCATGATATCATTTCCTTTCAAACATACCTGATCTTTCTGTTATTAGTCCTATAACTTATTAATTTCTTCACTCACATCTGCTTCTCCTATTAACCTGACGATATACTATTTAGTTCTCACATAATTGCTCCTTTTATTAACTTCATAATAGTTTTAGTATGTACTTCGGATAATCTATTCTCTCAGGAAATATATTTTGCTGGAAAATATTATCTTTTGTATTTTCATTTACAATTATTGGTAATTGAATATTGCTTGGAAATAGGTAAGGATAATACACTAGCTACTCTTTATTCTCCTCCTCCTACTTTCTCTTCTTCTTTTGTCACCTCTCTGTAGACTAAGAAGCAAAAGTAATTGATATATGAAACAATTATTCCAATAACTCTATTTCATATCGTTTTGATTACGGAACTTATTACAGAAGAAGCAATATGTAGTCTCGGCAGTTATGCCTAAAGAGAAATTATAGCTGCTTTCAATCTGAAAGATAAACAAAAGCCGAAACATGTAAATCGTTACAGCAATAGATTTCATCAGATGTAATTTATAATTTGCCACTAGCAAACTATTTTCATATGCTGATACCTTACTCTCTTTTGTTTGATATCGGTTAATTTTCTTTGCTATAAGAATATTTATTCCACTTTAAAATAGTTTCATCTTACTTACGTTTCCAGTCATCCTATACAGTTTTATATTACAAAAGAAACAATACGTAACAAAACAATACAGGGAGCAAATACTGTTGTGTGGTTAAGAAGTTCTCTTAGCAGACACGTGTTTCTGGATTCAATCTTGCTGCGATGCGTCTTAGGCTAATGTTTTCTACTATAGTCTTCGCTTGATCAATGCTTTGTACGTAGAGTCGGTGGACGAAACAGCAGAAGGCCTTCATAGACACACACATATACACATACACACACACATACACACACACAAACAAACACACACATATATATATGGGGGGGGGGGCAGAGTTGTGGGTGTGTTTACGTTGCAGCTGTTCGCTAAAAAATGAGTAGACATGCATAATCAATTAATGGAAATAATATGAACGAATAAATCAAAACACTGCCCCAACATCGTTGCAGTTTACTACCGGAAACCACGAAAATAATGTTTTTAATTATATTTTTTATAGATCAAAGTCGAATTTTATTTAGTTTCTGTTATATGGTGTCGATGGCACAGAAAGTGCTGTCTTTAATAAGGCCATATTTAAATACAACCGTAAAAGCAAGCGATTCACAGAGATCAAACATACATCAGCCTCGCTAAATTCTAATCTATTTAAACATAAATCATCTAATCATTGATTACCACACCTTATAATTACCTCAAACGCGCACCGTTTGAAATTTACGAATGCATTATACATTGATAACCGTAGAAATGTAATTCGTTAGCGGCATAAACCATACGTCTATACGGGATCTCAAACGCCATACCATACAGGTAAAGGATGGTTCAATTCGATACCCGTCTCCAGTTAAACCAACCATTGATCAGCACGAAACACAGGTATGAGGAAGACGGATTTGATCACACTGTAGCTGTTACATTATTTAGTCTCGATATAAATGGTTTCTTATATAGGCACAAGGCTATCAATTTTGGGGGAAAGGAAAGTCGATTAAATCAACCCCAGTGCGTAATTAGTACTTTATTTTATCGACAGTGTAAGGATGAAAGGCAAAGTTAACCTCGGCGGAATTTGAACTCAGATCATAAAGGCCGTAGCTATGTTGCAAAGAATGGTGTCCAACTTTCTATCGATACTGCCAATCCACCGCCTTCCATATAATAATTGTTTCTACTTTTGGCACAAGGCCAGCAATTATCCCAGTGTATTACTGGTACTTTATTTTATCGACCTCGTAAGGATGAAAGGCAAAGATAACCTCGGCGGGATTTGAACTCAGAATGACAAGGGCCGTAACTCTATGCGTCAAAACATGGCGTCCTACCCTCTACCGATACTGGATCACTCGTACGTCCCCTTTCGGTCACGAATGATCGTGGTTTTGAACCAACCGAAGGCAATGGTCGATTCAGTTTGGTACCTGTGACGTCGCAACACATTTCTGCAACTGAGTGAACAGAAGCAACGTGAGTGTGATGCTCAATAACACAACGCAGAGCACGTCCCGGGATTCGAAATCACAACCTTACGTGTTT
>OZ024740.1:127044448-127061948 GCA_964016885.1 Eledone cirrhosa
ACAGTGACACACACACGCATACACACACACATGTATATATATATATATATATATACATTAATAAAGTGTTGAATATTAATGAAAGGAAATGATCTGAGTGGCTAAGCCGATCTCTATTACGCGTTTACACAGATCAGAATACAAAGTGAAGACGGAAACATGATGTTGCTTCAAAATTCGAATGTCTATTGCAAATCTAGAGTTGAAAATTCGGATATTTGCAGGCATGGGTATATGAAAGAAATTTCATATGCAATTATATGTATGTAATGTATGTATGTATGTGTGTATGTATCTATGTATGTATGTATGCATGCATGCATATATATATATATTTTTTTTTTTTGTGTGTGTGTTTGTATGTATGTACGCTTGTGTGCATGTATGTAGATATGTATGTAATTATATAAATATATATATATGTGTGTGTGTGTGTGTGTGTTTGTTTGTATGTATGAGTGTTGTTGTGTGCGCACGTATGTATGCGTGTGTGTGCGCGCATATGTATGCGCGTGTGTGTATGTCGTACGTATAAGTGTCAATAAGTGAGTTTTTTTTTTTTTTTTGCGCGGGGATATAGAAATAATCGTGCTGGATGCCCGATCGTGCAGTTAAACGACTGGGAGTGAAGAACCCCTAGCCCTTGTTAAGGCATTCTTCTAGGAGAAAGCATCTCAGGAAACTGGGTTAACTCCGGCATAAAACCTGCGGCTCAGTAGTTACCGATGATGTTGATCTTTTCTTCTTTTCGGGTTAGAGCTACTGTCGCTCAGAGAGTGGGATTGGCTCAGTGCACAGTCTTTCCTCACTTTAAAAATATTCGTCACGCACAGGCATTGGACGAGTGCATTAATAATTATTAATAGTGTATGAATATTGTTCTTTGAGTCTCAGTCATTGATTTTAGTTAACTGGAAAGTTTGTTGAAATGAATATCAAGCCACTACCTGCAGCCTCAGATATTCAGGACGTATCGGAGGGTTCTTGCTGTTCCCAGCAAGCATGCCTTTTGAAGCGTTCCAAAAAGCGTGGCGCGGCCAATTTTCTTTAACCATTCCTGGAAACTTTTTAAGATAGTACCTAGTACGCCTATGACAATCGGGACCACTTTGACTTCATGGCAGTTCCAAATCCTTTTTATCTCCCACTTTAAGTCCTGGTATCGGTTAATATTCTCCCTCTCCTTCTCTTGCACTCTCGTGTCGAATGGGCAGGCCACATCCACAATCAGGCACGATCTTTTTTCCTTGTCCAAAACCACCAGGTGAGGTGTATTGTGTTCCAGTTTCTTGTCCGTCTGTATCCTAAAATCCCATAGCACCTTCACCTGATCGTTTTCCATCACCGACTCTGGCTTATGCTCATACCACTTCTCAGAATGTGGTAAATTGTTTACTTTGCATAGGTGCCAGTGGATCACCCTGACCATCACATCATGTCTCCAGCCCTTATAGTGAGTCTGGGCTAGGTGTTTACACTCGGATACAATGTGAGCCACAATCTCCTCTCTCTCTCCACAGATCCTGCACAGTGGGCTAGCCTCCTCCTTGTAAATATGGTGTTTCAACCACTTCCTTTTGAGGGCCTGCTCTTGTGCAGCCATTAGCATTCCTTCTGTAGCCTTTTTAAGGTCTCCTCTTTTCAACCAGTTCAATGTCTGTGGATCTCTGAATTCAGTTTTCTCAAAGAAGGTACTGTGAAGGGATTTTTCATGAAGGCTGCTCTTTCTCCTTGTTGTTATTTCCTCCTTGGACATCCCCTGGTCTATTGTTCTCTCCTTCATTACAATTCTGAGCATTGGCTCCTTACTATCAGTCATGTATTTGTGTAGGTTGTTTTTCTCCATCTGAACACAGTCCTCTATGGTGATAAGACCTCTTCCACCTTCAGATTTCCTTAAGTAGAGTCTATCGACATCACTCCTCGTGTGGAACATGTTGTAGATAGTCAATAGCTTCCTAGTCTTCCTATCCATTTCTTTTTGTTCAGCAACATTCCATCTCAGAATTTCCGCACTGTACCTAATAATAGGCACAGCTCGGGAATTTACTGCACTTATGGCATTCCTACTGTTCAGATGTGACTTTAATACGCTCCTTACTCTCCGAATGTAATCAGATCTTATCAATTCCTTCATTTTTTAGTTCTTTGTGTCATCTGCCTCCAGAACACCCAAATACTTGTATACTTCTTCAGTGTCAATTTCCTTTATCATCTCACCTGTCGGTACCTGGATTCCGTTGCTTCTGCTCAATTTACCCCTCTTCATCACAAGGACTCCTCACTTACTAATACCAAATTGCATACATATATCATTGCTGAAAATACGGACAGTGTCAACAAGCAGATCCACCTCCTTCTCACTCTTCCCGAAAAGCTTAAGATCGTCCATGTAGAGGAGGTGATTGATGGTAAGGTCTCGCTTTCCAAACGTGTATCCTGCTCGGACTTTTCGCAGTATAATGGTCAGGGGCATCAGGGCAAGGACAAACAACAGAGAGGACAGACTATCTCCCTGGAAGATACCTCTCTTGATCTTCAGGCCTCCCAAGGATTCTCCAGCTGATGTTAATTATGTTTTCCAGGACTTCATACATTTGCCCAACAACTGTCTGATGTTATCTGCCAACTTGAAGATCTCTCGGCTATTGGTGATCCAAGAATGAGGCACCATGTCAAATGCCTTTTTGTAGTCTATCCATCCCATGGCAAGACCAGTGTGTCTCCTCTTGTAATTCCTCATTACCATTTTATCAATAAGTAACTGGTCCTTTGTACCACGGGACTTCTTTCGGCATCCTTTGTGTTCGTCCGGTAACTAGTTGTTTGTGGAGGTGATGGTAGATTTCCGCAGACATAGTGCTTGTCAACAGTGTCCACATTACGGACAGACATGTGATAGATCTATAGTTGGTAACATCATTACCCTTGATTCGGTCTTTCATTACCAGAACTGTGGTACCTTTTCTCAACCTCTCTTGTATCTCACCTGACATCAAGCAGTCGTTGAACATGGTTGTCAGTTTCGGGTGGAGGGATGTTATATTTTTATTCCAATACCCCTGCACACCATCTGGGCCTGGTGATTTCCAGTTGGTTAGTTTTTTGGCCTGCCCCTTAAGAGTTTCAACTGTGATACTCAAATCAGTTTGTTGGTGTGCCTCTTCACTAATCTCCTTTTGTACTGTCTCAATCCACACTGCCTGGTGATTATGTTTAACATCCTGCTCCCATATTCCTCTCCAGAATGTCTTAGTTAGTTCCGCCTCGGAGATCAAGTCGTTGGCTCTTTCTTTCCCTTCAAACTGTCCAAACAGCATCTTCTGGTTGTTGGCAAGCATGCGGTTCTGTCTATACTGACTGACTCTGCTCTCGTATCGCCTAATTTTTGCACTCTTTGCTGCAATGCGTTGCTTCAGTTCCTCTATGATAATATTTAGCTTTTTCCTCCTAGCTTTGTACTTTATTTCCAATCTATTTTTAGTGTCTTTGTTTTTACTGTCCCATTCAGTAGGGACTCAAGCTTTCCAATGTCATTTCTCATTTCCCTGATTTGACCATTCAGTCGTTTCTTCCACCAAGGTTCTGATCTTTCTTGTTAGTTGTTTCCTCTCGCTTTTATGCAAAGTAATTTCCTCACCCCATTTGCTGTTGCTTTGAGGATATTGTTGCACTGGTGAAGGCTCCTCGCCTCAAGGTATAGGATGATTTTGTTTACCTTAGCTGGTGTTTCTTTTAACTTTTTCCTGTCTACAAATCTTAGGTTCATAGGTCTCCCACTATCATTGTTCAATTCATCTACCACAAAGTTTAGGATATCCACCAAATTTTGTCCTAGTCCGTCAGCATTCATCTCCTCAATGGCCGTATCTCTGTTCCAGGTATTATTTATTTCAGCATTCAGATCATTGTCTGCTTCGGATGATTCCTCCGTTCTCTCAACCTCTTCACCTTCATTTACCACTGGCTCGTTTTCCTGGCATACTCCACCCTTCATTTCCAACCTAATCTCTCTGCTCAGTTCCTCCAGTTCCAGCTCGCTTTTCTACCCATTAGTTCTTATTACCCGAGCCTGCCCGACCAATTTTTGTTCATCTAATTTAAATAGACCAATCTCGTTCCAGATGTTATGCATCCGTTTCCTATAGCCTTTCTCCTTGGGGTTACTCTTCAGGTAACATTGCATAACAGTTCTATACAATTCTTTCGTCCAGTTGGTTCTGATCCCTTTCCTTCTTCTTCTTCCTCCGACACCAGCAGTATTTGGTTGACAGCCAGGTCCCTGTTGCTGAGCCAGGGAGCACCTGCTGGGTGAGTGTCTGTCACATGACATTCCAGCCTCCACTTCACCGTTATTCGAACTATTTAGGTTCGACATTTAAACACTCTTATCGAGGATTGGTGGATGTATGGTTACATAACCACCAGTGATTTCATCACCCCCGGTGATTTTAGTGTGGCACTATCACGCTGTAGACGAACATAAATAAACAAACAAACAAATAGGTAAATAAAAACAAAAAAGAATAAGCATAAGTTTCATTGTAATGTATTTTTTTTTCTTTCCCTCTCTGTCTGTCTGTTTGTTTTTCTTTTCATTTTTCTTTTCTTTACGTTTTTCGTTGTTGCTGTGCTGTTTTGTTTTTGATTTTGATTTTTGTTTTTTTGATTTTTGACCGGGTCATCAAATCAGTCTATTTATATCTTTTGATGCCTTCCTCTTTTAGTGGGGACACTACGATGCATGTCTTAGCAGGAGGTAGTGGTAGAGAATAGCGGCGGTAGTGATAATGAGGCAGTGATGGTGGTGATGTGATCGTAGTAGTGTAGTGATGGTGTTGAAATTGAAGTAGAAATAGTTGAGGTAGCTTGACTAGAGTTTTTGGCGTGGTAGTGGTGATGGTGGCGGTGGTGGTGTTAGTGGTGAAATTATTCGCCTGTCTGTCCACTTAGCCATTTAGCTATTTAGCGATTTTGCCATTTTCCTCTTTTTCGACTATAACATTTCTGATCCAAAATTAACTATTACATATTGGGGCCCTATGCCTTAAAGTGATGCGTTATTGCTTGCTGAGCGTAAAAATTGTAATAAGAATTATTTTATCACAGAATAATGTATTATTATTATTATTATTATTATTATTATTATTATTATTATTATTATTGAATGCCATGGTTGACGGAGGTTCGGCTCTATAAGGTACTGTAAATTTTGACCGCTATAACAATTGTAAATTGTTTAAAACTTTAACCAAACTGTAGACAAAAATACCCTTCTCCTCGTGAGAGGGTTCTTTCTGCCCGTTATTTGGCCCTTCGGGGTTAAATAACCGCTTATTGGGGTTTTGTGCCCAATGTTTATTTTAACCCCCCCCCCCCAATGGCTAGAAAAAAGAATTTTCACAAGTCATTCCCACTCATTCCGTCTTCTTCTTCCTCAATCATCACTACAGCAGAGAGAAGATTGTCTCTCTCCCTCCCTTCTCTAAATGTGTCTCTCTCCCTCCCTTCTCTTTCGCAAGCGACGCCAGTAAAGAAAAATAGTTTCCAAAATCACGTGCATAACATGGAACATTTCTCCACGACGACGACAACGACGAAAAAGGTGTGCAGTAAATACGAAAACCCATTTCATTCGTCTGACGTCATGAATAATAGCAGTAGCAGCCGTAATAACAGCAGCAGCAACGACAGTGACAAGGAAAGCAACAGTAGCAGCCGCAACAGCATCAGCAGCAGCATAAACAACAATAGCATTAGCAGCAACAGCAACAACAACAGCAGCAGCAGCAACAACAACAACAACCATCACAGCAACAGCGGCGGCGGCAGTAGTCATAGTACCTGCAGCAACAACAAAAGTAACAGCAGCTCTGACGACAACCACAACAACAACAACAGCAGCAAAGAAAAACCAATCTCGTTTGCAGGTATCGCAAAGAACCTGGAAATAATCCTCATAACAAATGAGGAATTACAGGAAGCAAAGAAGATGGTGACGAAAACCGGACACCGAGCAATCTGCAAGGCAGCCGAAAATGTTTTCGAAACCCAACAGCACTGTACGGTCACGTACCGTACAGTAAGCACAAAATCCCGTAGGGTTGAAAGAGCCACAGAGGCTCAAATACAAAAAGCCTTAGGGTCTGTGTGGCAGCGGAAAACGCATATCACACGAGGCAAGAAATATGCCACCGTAGACGTGCTTTTTGCCACACCCCAGGAGGCAAAGGCTCAATCCTTAGTGACCCTAAGGACTGAGGAAATGCTGTTGGTGCCCTCCTACTGCGGGCAAAAAATTGTGAGGGTCAAACTGACCCACGTCCCCCAGGGATGGCCCCTTCTTCGCTGGCCGCGTCTGTCCTTGTCGGAATCGAGGACAAAACAACTGTACTGCAAGTACAGAAAAAAGTAAGAGAAGATTGGCTCGGCACCTCCATTGAGATGTTAATCCAAATCAACCAGGAGTGCATCGAAGCTATCCCGGATGTGATAGACTTCGATAACGGCACTCAACTGCCCATAAGTGTTGAGGGAAATCGCCCGAAATGCTTTCACTGTGGATCGAACACTCACCTCAGGGCCTTCTGCAACGAGAAGACCCTGAGAAAGGAGAAAACCCCCTCCTTCCGAAACCTACTCCACTGCTACCAGCAACAGGACAAGCAGCAACCAGGAACGATAGGTGCGTGGCACCCATATCCACGCCACAGAAATCAAGAACAGCAGCAGCAGTGGAAATATTAACAACAACAACAGTAAAACCAACTGCAGCTGCAACAGAGACTCCACTGCAAACATCACCAACAACAAGAAGTGAAAGAGTGGAGCTGGTACCCCTCCCCGACCTCACAGAATCAGACATGGAGTGTCAGGTGGGAGAGGGATGGCAAAAGGTCGCAAGAAGGCACAAAGGCAGAAGCAGCGCATCGTCGCCTTCGAAAAGGGAGGAAAGAAATGAAAAAAGAGTAAAGGCTACTGCAAAGAGACTCATAGCAGCAACACCACCAACACCATCACCACCCACACTAACACCACCATCACCACCGGCAACAACCCCACCGCCAACAACAACAACACCTTCAACACCACCACCACAAGCACCAACATCGCAAACACAACAACAAAACACACACACCCAGCAACAACGACAAGAAAATAGCAGAACCACACCCCACCTCCAGAAAAACAAATGCACGGCAATAAATACACACAACAAGAAATTAATGACTTACATAATTGAACACACAGACATTTCACAGCACGAATACATAATACCAGCACCAATCAAAACACCAACGAACATAAGACTGGTAAGAATAGCACAGAAACAATACACAAACATTAAAACGAAATTCCCCAACGCAGTTGGTGATTTCAGTGACCTAGGAGGGACTCTCAACCGGAGAGTATATTCGGACATACTCATAGAAGATCCGACGACCAGCCGAAGGGACGATTCAACGGTCCCTTCACCAGACGATCAAGTGAAAAGAGATGGAGAAACCATCCTTCCTCTAAGAAAAGTACAGTAAGTGGTCTTTCCCATCTTTTCCACTCCATTTCAACACTCAGAATAGGCAGCATAAATGCGCGTGGCTTGGCTCGTCATGGAAGCAGGGCCACCTGCTCAACGACCTAAGGTTAATAAACATAGATGTAGTGGCCATCAGCGAGACCAGAATCTCCGAAGCACGGGCCTTCGCACCGATCTTCGGCGGCTACGATGTGTACGCATCTCCCAGCCGTCCTGCATAACGGGGAGGAGTTGCTGTGCTTTTACGGAGAGGTTTGGATCTCACGGTACGGGCCATCTTCCTGGACCCAGAAGGTAAGTTGGTGGTGCTGGACGTGACCAGCGGAGACGGGCAAGCTTTCAGGCTAGTGGCCGTATATGCCCGACAGGACAGGGCGGCCTGATTTCTTCCGGCGTCTGGAGATCTTTCTTGGAACGTCCCGCTCTTTAGTGTTAGTGGGCGACTGGAACGGGATCTTAGATGCACGCTGGGACTGTGTGGGATAAGCGGATAGGGGATGAGGGTGCAAGAGCCTCACCAAACTGCTCAGGCGTTTTGAACTGTCTGACAGGTACCGATTGGATTTCCCGAATGTGCCAATGTGGACTTTGACAAATCGCATAGGGTCATCCAGATCATATCTAGATAGAGTACTTTGTAGGGAAATAGATAGGTCTAGAATAGGCTGTCCACAATTCAAGATAGTCAGCTACACGGACCACAAATTCGTAATCTGTGTGCTTGACTTAGATAGGCTTCATAGATGAGGACCCGGCTACTGGAAGCTAAACGCGTCCTTACCAGCGCGCAATGCCTACAGAGACCGGATTAGCGAACTAGTTAAGCGGGCGTTGACAGGGGCCGTCGTCAACAACAAGTGGTGGTTGCTCTGAAAAGAGAGATTAGAATAGAGTTCATTAGGTTTAGTAAGGCTTTAGCAATAGCGAAAAATAGAGCAGAGGGAGTACTAGTTCGAAAATTAGACGAGGCGCTTAGCAAAGGCATCGCGACCGACATACTTGCGGCGAAATTGGCCTTTGACCAATTCTTCAATGCAAAGCACGAAGGCTGCGTTGTCAGAGCTAGGGTATGTGCTCTCAGAGACGAGGGGACAAAAGCCGTTCAATGGGCCTGAGTGGCGGAGGCGCGTCGTGGCAACAAAGCCACGATCCGGTCTTTGGTGGACCACGACGGGCGCATGCTACTCGATCCCGGACAAATGTGTGAAGCTTTTCAGCGACACCTCGCTCAGCTGTTCGGGGGCAGCGGTGGGCCGGGTCGAGGGATGGACTTTAGTGTCTACCTCGACAGACTGCCGCGGCTCTCGGCCATTGAGGCGGAGTGTTGCGAAAAGCCGATAACAGCCTCTGAAGTACGGGAGGCAATGACTGGCTGCACAAGGGGTAAATCGATGGTTTGGTTGGTCTGCACTATGAACGTTACGTACAGATGCCAGACCTGTTCGGGGGCCTCTTGGCGGACGTCTACTGCAACTGGCAACACAACGGGAGAATTCCCAGCTCTGTGAGCCGAGGAGCGGTGGCACTGCTGAGAAAGGATCCGAACAAGGGGGATGACATAGATAATTTCAGGCCCATAACTCTGCTAAACACAGATTTCAAGATTTTGTCCAAGGTACTAGCAAAGAGGTTGGCGCTTGTCGTTGGTGGTCTGGTGGGAGTGGCGCAGACATGCGCCATTTCCGACAGATCCATCCACGACAACCTCCACCTCATGCGATACATCATCGCGAGGGTAGCTAGGGAACCTGGCACGGGTGGGTCCTTGATCAATTTAGATCAGTTGAAAGCTTTCGATAGGGTCGACCATCGATACCTATCGGCAGTCCTGAGGGCGGCTGGCTTTGGGCCCGTCTTCAGAGGCTGGATCGCTGCCATGCACAGCGACATCTGCTCTGTGGTCAGAGTTAACGGTCACCTTTCGGAACCGTTCCACATCATGCGCTCGGTCCGCCAAGGATGTCTCCTCTCGTCCCTCTTGTACGTATTGACTCTCGAGCCATTACTCCACAAACTGGAGACGTTGAGGGGCGTCCCGCTCGAACTAGGATGCGGAAGATCCGTGTCAGCATATGCGGACGATGTCACCGTAGTGGTGTCGAACGCCAAACACATCGAGGCGATCGGCACTACACTAAGAGAATACGAAGCGGTGACAGGAGCAATGAACAACCAGGAAAGTCAGTGGGCCTGCAGCTCGGCACCTGGAGAGGCAGGTCCATGCCGTCCAACAGTGTCGTCGGACGCTGGACGGACGGAGCGGTTAAATTGCTAGGGGTCGGTTCGGTCCGGACCTCCAGACGGACAAAATCTGGGACGAGGTGACGAGCAGGTTGGCTTCTCTCACTCAGAAATGGGCGGAGAGGAAGCTATCCCTGAAAGGTCGAGCGGAGGTGGCTAACGCGTACATCGCGTCTGTCATCTGCTACCGCCTGACCGTCGTACCTTGTCCTAAGCCCCGCCTGACTGCGCTGGAGCGTTTGCTGTTTCGCTTTTTGTGGAAGGGACGCGCTCCGATGGTCAGGCGGTCCATCTGTTGTCAACACCCGCTACGTGGAGGGCTGGGCATGCCGTGGCTGATGATGCGCAGACACGCGCTCAGGCTACAACATCTCCACCTTTTCCTCGACGGTGATCATGTGTGGTCGCCGTTTGCTAGACACGTATTTCCCCAGCTCGTTTGCTTCACGGAGCTGCAGTCCTGGGTAAAGCGAAGACCGAGAGGGAGCGCCTGGAGACTGGAATGTCTTCAGGCGCTCACAGCCCTCGACCAATCGGGCAATGTGATCGGTAGAAACTCCACCTCGGCGTTCTATAGAGGAGTAGTGGAGGGGAAGAGCGACGACGTACTTGGGGAAACTCTAGGCGTCGACGAAAATCAACTAGCCAATCTCTTCGGAAGAACTTTCGGGCCGGGGCTTATGGACAACTTCCAGAAATCTCTAGCCTGGCATTGCTACCGAGGAGCCTTGCCAGTTCGGGATAAACTCTACAGGCATGGAGGTGCCGTCAGCCGGGCATGTCCGAGATGCGCGCAGGGCGACGAAACCGTCCTGCACGCACTCGTCCAGTTTCCGAAAATTGCTGACTTGTGGGTTCATATCGAAGATCTGCTGTCGCGTGTAGGACGGATCCGGCTATTATCTGAGTCCACTCTGAGGATTGCCCCGCCCTCTTCCTTTAGCCGGGAAGGGCAGGCAGTTTTTATCTGTCTGGTGGCCATGGCGAAAGTGATAGTATGGTGGACACGTTTGAAAGGGCTGAAGACGAGCACTTACCTCTTCGGTGATGCCCTGATTGACTTTTTCATATTTCATTTGAAAAGGAAAATTAGAGTAGAGAGGGAAGTGCTCTCTTCCCAGCATTTTGTTGAAAGATGGGTGAGAGAAACAAGAATGGCCCGAGTGAATGGGCCTACTCTGAGTATGTATCTGTAAATTAAAGGTGGAAAACTGGGAGAGGGCACTTGTCTTGGTGGTCAGGGTCACTGTGGCCTTTTACTGGGCTTTCTCCACAAATGTCCCTCCGAAGTCTCCCCCCTATTGTGGAATTTTTCATTGTTATTTTTTTGTTACATCCTCTGTTTTTGTTTTTTACACGCAGAAATGCCCATTTGTACCGTCCTGTATTGTCCTGCACTGTCCTTAATGTCTACTTTATGTAAAGCCTTGTGGTTAATAAAGAAATCATTATTATTATTATTATTATTTTTACTATTATTATTACTTTTTTTTTTTTTTTTTTTCAAATTCAATGATGTTCCAGAACAATATAAAAGAGATAATTGGCAATAAGGGCAGGGGCTCCAGGTTATCACAGCCTGGGCCCGCTCGCATTTAGTCTTGGCTGCTGGAACGTACGGACGCTGCTTGACAGGGATTACTTGGAGCGTCCTGAACGAAGGACCGCTCTTGTTGCAAAGGAGCTTCGACGTTACGATCTTGACATCGTGGCATTTTCTGAGACGAGGTTAGCTGGAGATGGTCATCTTACAGAATTTTGTGTAGAATATACATTCTTCTGCAAAGGAAGAGATGAAGGAACCAGAAGAGAGGCTGGGATAGGATTTGCTGTTAAGACTGTACTTGTGAATAAATTAGAAGAATTCCCAGTAGGGATTAGTGAGGGTCTTATGTCCATGAGAATTCCGCTGGACAAAGGAAGATATGCGACCCTGGTGAGTGTGTATGCTCCAACTATGAATTCTGTCGATGAAGAAAAAGTGTCCTGTTACCATGCCTTGAAATATGTTTTAAGAAATATCCCTCAGGCAGACAAAGTCATCGTGCTTGGTGACTTTAATGCTAGAATGGGTAGGGATTTTAACACATGGAATGTAATCGGAAGGCATGGGATGGGAAAGTGTAACAACAATGGTATGCTCCTGCTGCAGATGTGTGAGGAGCTGGATCTGTGTGTTACCAACACCATGTTCCAACAAAAGAACAAATTCAAGACCACATGGATGCATCCTGCATCTAAGGAATAGCTTCTTGTGGACTACGTCCTAGTCAGGATGAGTGACAGACAGGATGTGCAGTGTGTTCGTGCTCTTCGTGGAGCTGAGTGCTCGGCGGACCACCGCCTGGTACGCGCAAAAGAGAAACTAATCACTAAACGTATAATCTGGCTCCTGGTGTTGCCCTGCCCAAAAGATTGAATGCTGCTCATCTTAAGGATAAAAATGAGAAGAGGACATTGGAAGAAGAGATGCAGGCTACAGATCTTGGTGAGGATTGGCAGACCCTTAGAAAGTCGGTTTATGATGTAGGCAGGTGTGTTCTGGGATTGGTGCAGAGAAAACATCAAGACTGGATTAATAAGAATGATGTACATATAGAAGACTTGTTGGCTGATAAGAGGCGTGCTCTGTCACGCTACTTGACGGCAAAACCACAGGAGAAGAATACGTTGCATGAGGAACTCAAGGATGCAAAATCACGTGTTAGGCGGAGTCTTTCTCAGATGAAGGATCAGCGGTGGAGTGGGAAGGCTGGAGAGATACAAACTGCGTCAGATTCCAATAACACAAAGCTGCTGTACAGTCTCTTGCGTGAGGTTTATGGACCGTCTTCTTCTCTGGTGACACCGCTTCGCAGCAAGGATGGCAAATAACTTCTTCGTGACTCACAAGGAATTCTACGAAGGTGGCGAGAGCACTTTGATGATCTTTTGAATCAGCCGTCTGTCGTCAGTGAAGATTTCCTCAGTCTCATTCCAGAAAGTCCTGTGAAAGTAGCTCTCGCACAACCTCCGACGCTTGCGGAGGTTGCAGTGGCTATTTCGAAGCTGAACAGTGGAAGATCTCCAGGTATGGATGGCATACATGCTGAGCACCTACAATATGGTGGTGAGAGACTCGTGCAACATCTTCACTCTTTGTTTGGCAGGATATGGGCTATTAAATCGGTACCTGAGGACTGGAGAGATGCAGTAATGGTGGTATTGTACAAGGGAAAGGGTAACAGGAATGATTGTGGGAACTACAGAGGTATATCATTTCTTTCTGTCGTATGGAAAGTTGTACGTAGGGTGCTTCTGGACCGTCTGCTGACACACATTGCAGATTGTTTTCTTCCTGAAAGTCAATTTGGTTTTCTTGCTGGACGCGGCACTAATGATATGATCTTCTCAGCTACACAGCTCCAGGAGAAATTCATTGAAAAAGGCGTGGATCTGTATCAGGTTTTTGTCGATCTGACAAAAGCTTTCTATACTGTTAACAGAGATGCATTATGGAAGGTTCTTCAGAAACTTGGTTGCCCTGATACGTTCCTTGCTTTAGTTAGGTCTTTCCATGACGACATGAAGGCTTGGGTTAATGTCGGGGGTAACATGTCGGAGCCTATCTCAGTAAAAAATGGAGTGAAACAGGGGGATATTCCAGCACCGACCCTGTTTGCCATATACTTTGCAATGGTTTTCTGTATTGCATTCAGGAATTGCGAGCATGGTGTTTACATCCGATATCGAACCTCAGGCAGCATATTTAACATCAGGCGCTTTGCTGCAAAGACAAAAGTATTTACATCAATCATAAGAGACCTCCTGTATGCAGATGATTGCGATCTTGTATCGCACACAGAGAGTGATATGCAGCACATTTTGAATGCATTTTCTGACGCTTGCACTGCCCTAGGATTGACTGTCAGTCTCAAGAAAACCGTCGTCATGTACCAACCTGCCCCTGGTAAGCAGCACACTGAACCAAATATCTATGTGTATGGTAAACGACTTGGAGTGGTTGATCAGTTTGTCTACCTGGGAAGCACTGTCAATCGATACAGCAACCTTTCGTTATTATTATTATTGTTATTAATGTATATGTGTGTGTGTGTGTATATATATGTGTGTATATGTGTATATGTATGTGTGTATATATATATATATATATATATATATATATACATATATTTCTTTTTTTTTTTTTTATTTCATTTTTTTTTTCTCCTCGTGCAATGGCCATACTCGATAACGAGGGGGCAGCCATCATGTAATTATGTGTGCAAATGCTTGACAGTATTCCTTTCTGCTCACTGTTCTCTGAGTGCAAATTCCGCCGGCGTCAACTATGTCTTTCATCCATTTAATGTCGATAAAAATGTACCAGTGAGGAGCTGGGTTTAATTCTTCCTCTAAATCTCTTTCTCATTCGGTTTGATTCACTGGAACAAATCCGCTGTATTCAGATCTTGAGAGTAAAAGGTCTCCGCCTGGATTTAAAATGCCCTATAAATGCTGTGTCATTATGACTCACTAACAGCTCCCTCTGGATTTACTGGTCCATACATATATATATTTAATGATGTTATGTGAAAACATGCTTCGACACAGATTTTGACTGTGAAAATTAGTCTAACTAGTTTGGCATATCAGTCGCAGGATAAAGAAAAGGTGCATAGCGTCGCCTGTGAGATTTCATTTCCATTCTGCCTTATACTAGATGAAGATACTATCAATTACACCAAATCTTACATATTTTTCTCGTTACCTTCAGGTGTATTTTGTGTCTCACATACGAAGTCTTCCCCTTAATTCCCTCATATCTGGCTTATATATCCGTATTCCATATTTCATTGTCAAAAGCCTACGTCAAAAATTGTGTTTGAAATTCACAATTCGCTGAACGACAAATTATAAATATGCAGGCGGGGTAGAAAGAATCACCCTGTGACCACTTGGGAAAAGATCAAAAACCTTATATTTATGCAAGATGGGGGTCACTCTTCATCATTATCAAATTCTAGGACATTAGTTGGGTCATCGACGTCCACATAAATGGGCAGTAAAAAATCCTGTCTTGGCACCGAGCGAACACTGCTATGCGGGATGCGAGAAAGCATAGAGATCTCTGACTCAATTGGAGGGACGCATTCACCATGTACTGAACAACATACCACATGAAGTCTGTTGAGGTTATACACAGGCTATAACAAACACCGGTGGACAATACTGGTGCCTATGTAAAACTTGAACATTGCGTTTTAGTAGAGAAAGATAGAGAGAGAGAGATAGAGAGTGAGAGAGAGAGAGAGAGAGAAAAGGAAAATGGAAAAGTGAGAGACGGTGGTGTTTTTTAATGAAATTATAACAGGTAACTTCAAAAAATCGAAGAGAGCATTACGGTATCTAGCTGGAATTTGTATATGTATTATAACTTTGACCTCGTCAGCCACACAGTGAACGTGTGTCTGAGGATGTCAAAGAATGTGTTACGCAAGAGCTTTGATAATATATAAACAATCATCCGGTTATCGAACAAACCAAACAACCGAAAATCTATAATAAATTGAAGTAAAAACAACAGGTGCGTGTGTTTTTTTTTGGCAGCATGAGGCTCTCAAAGTATAACAATATTTCAACAATTTTTCAACACACGTTTTCAGATAAGAAATATTGCAAAACAAATTCAAAAACGAAGTATACATACATATATAGCGCTTGCCAGCATAACTCTGATTTTGCGTTTCGTTTCGCTTTTTCTACCCGCCGAAATGCGATTCTCGCTGAATTTATATGTGTATTCATCTCCCGAGTCTTACAATTAACCTGTTAATAATTCTATTGACAGATTAATTGCATAAGTTTATTTTAAAACTACCCGGTTGAGCGCTTATTCGATTTGTCGTATTTATGCAAAGTTTTGCATGATTTACACATACTCTATTCATTTGCCAAAATCTGGGGGTTTTCCCCTTGTAAGTTACGCATGTGCTTTTATAAAGCCCTACGTCTTTCACAAAGTTGGCGCAGAGCAAAATACCTGGATAACCGGGATAACTCCGACAACCTGCGACTCAGTAGTTACCGATGATGTTGATCTTTTCTTCTTTTTGGGTTATAGCTACTGTCGCACAGAGAGTGGGATTGGCTATGTGCACAGTCTTTCCGGACTTTAAAAAATATCTTCATGCACAGGCATTGCACGATAGAACTAATTAATAATTATTTATAATGGTATATCGTGCAATGGCCATACTCGATAACGAGGGGGCAGCGATCATATATATATATATATATATATATATATATATATATATATATAAGCAAGATGTATGGTAGGTCGTATGTGAATCGCGATGATCACGTCTGACCTACCAAATATGTGACGGTAGCTAGTTAAGCTCTATGCGTATACGCAGAGCAGAAATATTAGTGAAAAAGAACAAAGGAACTATTATGACATTATAACGAGTTTATTGCCGACAGCCGTTTCGTCCGACCATATGGTGGGACTTTTCAAGACATATAACATGTGATTGTAGGATCATTATTTACATCAACGTATCACTCAAGGCTAACAGTTTGAAATTGTGGTACACATCAGCAGCTCCTCTTGTATAGTTGGGGTCTATATTCTAAGGGGGCTCTTTTATATTAGTTGTCGGGGTCAGGGATTGAAGGTTAAAAATTAGATAATATATAATTTAGATAATATATAATTTACGTATTAACAGTAAACTAAAAGACTTGGGATCCCGTTGAAGCACCTTAAAAAATCCCTCAATAAGTGCATAAAGCTTACAGGCTCCAATAAGCCTAATATACTAGAAAAAATTAAGAGGCTAATAAAATAAAAAAATAAAAATATAAAGGTTCCCCAAAAAATATAAAGTTTCTTATGAAATTCCTTCGAGAGAAAAACATTTTTTTCCCCAAAGAAAAAAACTTTCTTCCCCCGAGATCACGTTTACAAATTTCTGAAAGCTTACGGAGTTTTGATATTCCCTACTAAGTTGAAAGAAACTAATCACTTAAAGGTTAATTCAAAGAGCCTTCTATAAATCTCTCAGAAAAGGCCCCTTTAATATTTTTAATAGGAACTTCCTCCGAGAGACCCTTCGAAGAATTAAAATTTTAGAGAGCCTTTAAGGATATATATAAAAACGAATTGAGGAAAATTATACAAGTTAAACATTACGGTATTTGGGATATCCGAGGAATTTTCAAAGGGCTGCTTCAACAGATACAACTTAGGCATAATAGATACAATAATTTAAGTAATTTAAGTAATTTAATTAGGGAGCAATTCAAAGAGTTTATCAAGTTGGGCAAGATTAAAGAAAGTGGTAAATAAGAAAATACATAAGCAAAGAGACAATAATTATAACATGTATTTTTAAGAAGGTATAAGGTACCTTCAGTAATCTAACAATGTATTATCACAAAAAATTATCATAAAATTATTGATACATGATTAACAAAGACATAATAATATACATTCCTGCCTAATTAACCAGTAATCCATACACTATTAACAGTCAGGCAAAATTAGCTCAGGGATATCCCGCGCTCGGATACTTTACACACATACAGTAACACATAGGATTAGCACAGACATAATGGTATATTCCTGTCTAGTTAACAAACAATCAATTAACAATTGATGGTCAAGAAAATGCACTCAGGGATATCCCGCGAACGAATATTTACATACATACAACAGGATGAACAGTACTGGTG
>OZ024740.1:127066948-127069448 GCA_964016885.1 Eledone cirrhosa
ATTTTTATAACTATTGATTTTTTCTGCTAGAGATGTTGTATTAGCCAGTGCGGCATTTTTAAAACTATGCTTGTGGGTATTAAACCTTGTCTTAAAATTGTTAGAAGTAGCTCCTATATATGAGCAAATAGAATCTTTAGTTTTAACATTACATTTATAGACTATGTTGTTAACAAGACAATTCCCTTTTAATGGGCAGTTTGCTTTGTTTCTACAGTTACAACCTTTCGTTAATTCTGTATTTGAGGAGATATTATGGTTAATTTGATGTATTGGTGGTATACTTATGGTTTTCTTACATTTATATGCATTATAGGCACTTATATTTTGTTTTATGTTATTTGTTGTTGAGTATGAGAATTTAACTGTAGACCTATTTAAGATTTGATGGTATTTGTGGTTTGGCGGGAAGTTTTTCTCTAGGATATAAAAAAAATTTTTAGCAATATTATCCTTAATTTGTAAATTAAATGGAGCATTATACCAAGTAACCCGTCTATTACGGTTTCTATGTTGTTTATTATTTTTATTATTTTTATAGGTTGTATCGTGATGTTTACTAGGAGGATTAATGTTAATGATCTCACCACAAGCATTTTTAGTTATATTTGTAGATTTAGGTGTTTTATCTTTTTTATTAGGAGTTTTATTATTAATATTTATTAGAGTTGTATGATGAGTAGTTTTTTGAGAGTTACTATATTTTATATTAGAAGATTTGGTATTTTGGGGTATAGTGTGGGTGGCATTTAGGTGTGTACTTTTCATTTGGTGTTTGTTGGTAATATTAGGTTGTATGCTTTTAGTATTTTTAGTAGAAGGTATATATTCTAATCTATTTTTGTGGCCACTTCTATCTAGAGCTTCGTTATAGAAGGTCGCATTTTTATCAAATACATCTTGGTTAGAAGAAAGGTTAGAAATTCTAAGTGATATATTATACGCAAGGTTTTTAAGGATAGATTTAGGGTGATTAGATTGTGAGTGTATGTAATGTAAGTTTTGGTTTGGTTTATGGTAAGGTTGGTAGATACCCGTAGCTAAATCTAAAGTTATATCTAGGAAATTTACTACTTTACTTGTTTTTTCAAAAGTAATATGAAGATTATAATAGTCTTTAAGGAAAGTTCTAATATGTTTTTTGTTTTTTTCTATTTCTGAAAGGCTAAGGTTGTTAGAAAGAAGAAGACAGTCATCACGATATAAACCACCTTTAAGGTGGGGAAAGGAGGCATTTATGTTGAAAAGGAGAAAGAGGCCCACAAGATCAGTAATTTGGGCGGAATCGCTTGAACCCATAGTAATATCAAATAGATTACTATATGTGTTTCTGGTCCAGTATTCATTCTGAAATTCAATAAGTGTTAGTCTAGCATGTGTAATAATATTAATGTCATCCAAAGTTAAGTTAGATCTATTTTCAGCAAATATCAATGCTTTGTTCAGGAGTATAGGTGATATAGAAGAATAGTAATTATCTATATCAAATTGTAGAAATGAAGCAGAAGATTTACATCTAATATTTTTAAACCAGTTAATTACCTGGGAGGTGTTTTCCCAGAGTGGTAAAATAACGTGTTTTCTTATTTGTGGGATGACTCTATCCAAAATTTTTTTGCTAATTATTCCAATATCTGATTTGGAGGGACATATAAGTCTTATAGAAGGATTTGAGTTAAAGTTTGATTTATGATCCTTCAGGTTGAAGTGTGGTCTTTTCAATGCCAAAGGTTCAGTTCTATCTTCAATGTTCAATTTTTTTACTATATTGTGTGTTTTGTTGTTGATGTTGGTGAGTGACGCATTATTAGATTTCTTATAATTTTTTCTGAGTTCTTTATATATGAACTCATTATAATGTTCAATATCCATGTGATACAAGTTACCAGTTTTGTCCGAGTGGACATGGATTTTTTTAGACTTTTTTAGACTTTTTTAGACGAAAGGTTGTAACTGTAGAAACAAAGCAAACTGCCCATTAAAAGGGAATTGTCTTGTTAACAACATAGTCTATAAATGTAATGTTAAAACTAAAGATTCTATTTGCTCATATATAGGAGCTACTTCTAACAATTTTAAGACAAGGTTTAATACCCACAAGCATAGTTTTAAAAATGCCGCACTGGCTAATACAACATCTCTAGCAGAAAAAATCAATAGTTATAAAAATAAGAATATAGAATATGATTTGACCTGGAGTGTGCTCAAAAGAGCCACCCCTTATCAAAATAATAGAAATGAATGTAGATTATGTTCCCAAGAACTATTTGAAATAATGAAATCTAAGGATATCCTATTAAATAAACGACAGGAATTAATTATATCGTGTAATCATAAACTAAAAAAAACATTTAAATATTATAAACCTAATTAATAACATTATTTTAGAAATTAATATATAATTTAATTTAAATGTTAGTTAACCTATAAATTTAATTTAATTAAAATTCTACTACAGATGAGAATATAAAATATTGTGTAATCATAAATTGTGAAAAAC
>OZ024740.1:127074448-127119448 GCA_964016885.1 Eledone cirrhosa
ATATATATATATAAATATATATACACATATATGTGTACATAGACACATACATACACATCAATATACACTCGTACAAAAATATACATACATGCAAAGAGAAAAGCGTGCTAATTGTAGTTATGGCAAAAAGAAGGTAAAGTAACATTGTAGTAGTGAAATGAGAGAAACTAGGATCTAGGATCAAATGATTGCAGCAGCTGAGAAGGAGTAAGATTGTTGGTAGATGAGGTATTTACAGACAATTGTGTGGTATAGACTTGTGAAGGAAATAGTATACTTAATGAATATATTTCTGTGGGTAGTAGGTATCCTAATTTAAAGCTATGTTATGTTGGTTCGATTCACGGAGGTTTGAATCTTATGAATTTAGTGGCTATTCTATGTCTGCAGAAGATAGATCTTTCTAACTTATTATTAAGTAGCCTTTTAACATTTCTAAGGATATACAATAGCTCAAGATCACACATAATGAAAATCTTGCCTACATTAGTTACAACTCAAATCACCCCAAATCCATAATTAAATCCATAGCACGTAGTATATCCCTCCGAATATCCCGCCTATCCTCAAACCTAGAAATCTTTAACGAACATGCTGACTATTATAATGCAGCATTAAGTAGGGCCGGTCATAAAGATAAACTACAGAATATAGTGAATAAGGACAACATAAACAATCCTAGTAATTTCTACTCCAACCGCTCACATAATAATAGGAATAGCTTGGTTAGACATGTAACACCTAGAGTAAACGGCCAAAACACTAATAACGTAAACCCTAGAAACAATAGAAGAAACAGACAAAGAAAATACCTATGGTTCAACCCAATATTCAACTCCTCTATAAAAACTAGACTGCCCTCTACATTCTTTAAACTAATAGATAAACACTTCCCTATCTCGCATAGATATCACAAAATACTCAATAGATCTACTATTAAACTCTCTTTCTCAACAGCAGCTAACATAGAATCACACATACGTAAGATCAACCACAGAAATATCTCAAGTAAATCAATTGCACCTATACATAAGCACAAACTCATCACAACATCACAACCACAAGCGCATACAAACGCGCAGCAGCAAAACCCCATGGGGCATATATCACAACCCACTTATAACAGGGTACTAAATAGGAATGTAAAAGCTGCACAAAATAGCGCCTCAAACTGCAACTGTCACCTCCCAGATAGGTGCCCATTGGCGAATAGATGTCTCGATTCGAGCCTGGTGTACATGTGCACTGTCATCTCGGGTAACTCCACCTGGAATTACATAGGATCCACCGCGGGTTCTTTTAAGAAAAGATGGTATGTGCACAGGCACTCAATGAAAAATCGAGCACTTATGGGTTCCACCACTCTCGCCAGAAAAATATGGGAATTGAAGGACAGCAACGCTAGCTACACTATCAACTGGTCGAAGTTGTCGGCTGCTAAAACCTATTGTACAGGGATGACCTATTGCGGGCTGTGTGATCTTGAGCTATTGTATATCCTTAGAAATGTTAAAAGGCTACTTAATAATAAGTTAGAAAGATCTATCTTCTGCAGACATAGAATAGCCACTAAATTCATAAGATTCAAACCTCCGTGAATCGAACCAACATAACATAGCTTTAAATTAGGATACCTACTACCCACAGAAATATATTCATTAAGTATACTATTTCCTTCACAAGTCTATACCACACAATTGTCTGTAAATACCTCATCTACCAACAATCTTACTCCTTCTCAGCTGCTGCAATCATTTGATCCTAGATCCTAGTTTCTCTCATTTCACTACTACAATGTTACTTTACCTTCTTTTTGCCATAACTACAATTAGCACGCTTTTCTCTTTGCATGTATGTATATTTTTGTACGAGTGTATATTGATGTGTATGTATGTGTCTATGTACACATATATGTGTATATATATTTATATATATATATATATATGTGTGTGTGTGTGTGTGTGTGTGTGTGTGTGTGTGTGTGTGTGTGTGTGTGTGTGTGTGTGTGTGTGTGTGTGTGTGTGTGTGTGTGTAGATATATGCGTATATTAATTCGTTAACTTCTGTATTAACTCTACAACTATTGAGCTTTGACAGTGGTCCCACTCATGTATACTGTTGAAGATGAAGAGAAAGACTGTAAAAACTAGCTTATCTTTATAATTTAAAATTGATACACACTACGATACTTTTTGCCTTATGACAGCTGATTTTCACGCCGTAACATTAGATACATTATATACCCCCCACCTAAGTAATGTCAGGGTCTCCTTAAATAGTTTATTGATAGCATTGTTGTAATAATTGTTGTTGTTATTGTTCTAATTGAATGCCATAACTACTCCATATTTTCTTTTCTTTTCTTGCCTGTGTATTTTCTTCATTCTCGCATGCTCCGAAGATCTGACTGGTTATAATTCTGTATTGGCGATCGAATGACGCAAAATTAGGCGGATAGCGATCTCTAGACAGACCAGTTCAGTGAAACAAATGTAAGCTATGTGAATAAAAACTTTTTTGTATAGCAAACCATGTAAACCTTCTTTCCTGATGTATTATTACTCCAAGTGTTTACAACATAGGAATTACAGCATACCCGCAGCATCACTATGAAAACGCCTTGTTGAGTCAAACCAAGCCAAGCGTTAATATCATCCACTACCTGGAATACCATAACTGGACTTCACCTAAGTGGACTGCATTTAACTATTATTTGTTAATCCTTATATATATATATATATATATATATATATATATATATATATATATATATATATATATATATTCTTTTATGTGTATTTGGTGTATACGTTCGTATGTGTGCGAGTACAGGTGTCACGCGGGTTTATATGTGTGCGCGTGTTTAAGTGTACGTGCATGTAAATGCATGCATGGCGGGTGTTTATGCGTATGCACGTGTATGTACGTATATGTGTAAATATTATTGATTTTAAAACCTCTGTTATTATCGTTCTACTAATCTATTTACATTATTCTTCACTCTGAAGCCGAGAATTATTCGGTTTCCTAAATAGAATATTAGTCTACGACTTCATTTATTCCATAAACATGGTTTTGTCTTTGCGTGTAATTGTTCTCAGAGATCTACATAACGACGTAATATCTTCACTTTTTTCCGTTCATTGCCTGGGAATGTCTTCATGAACCAAAGTATCGTCTTCCTGTTTTCCATCGGTTGTAACGTTTTTCAAAATATTTACTTCTGCGTTGACAAATTGATTTCTTTAGTTTCAGAAGATCGCTTTAAGGGTGACAGCAGCGGTGCTTTGCTTAAACTTTAATCTGCTATTTTAATAAATATTTGCTGTAGGGTTCTCATAAATTTGATATATATTTATCCTTACCGAACCCTCTTTGGATTTTAGTCTTCAAATGTATTATTATTACTATATATATATATATATATATATATATATATATATATATATATATAAATACGCACTCATATACACAGCCCCTTTACAGTGAAACCCAATATTAAACAACACCTCTAATCAGTGTGTCAATCACTCTCAAAATATGGCTTCTTTCACCCTAAACGATAATAGCTTTCTTAGCTTCACTACACACCACTACATGCCCTACACTCTCTCATTAGACCAACATTCTCCCTCTCTCACAAAACCACCAAAGTCTCTCCCCATAATCTATATGCAACTAGATATCCCACTCTCTCATTCTTACAAATCACACTCCCTCACTAAACTACAAACCCCTCTCACTCAGACTCAGAAGCTCCCGCGTCTTGCGACGCATGAGGCAATCATAGTGTTCCACCGCGTTCGGTCAGCAGCCAGTTGCACAGTGTCCCGCCATTGTCTGTTTGTCGCTCGCATATCCCTCTCAACTGTCTGGCGCCAGTTCATTTTGGGTTGCCCTCTCCGTCTGCTTCCCCTCTGCCTGTCTCTATATCCCACTACATTATTTACTCTGTTTTACTTACATAATTTACCCTTTCTCATTAAACCACTATATACGTCACTCTCTATAATTCTCATAATTCCCCCTCTCTCACTAAATCACAAAGCTTTCTGCCACCGTCACATACCACACTTTCTCTCTCACTCTCACAATACCCTCTAACTAAACCAAAACATTTTCCCGCTTTTTATATCCCACAACATACCTCACCCTCTCTCTCACAATCGTACCTCTCACGAGACCATCACATTATCTCTCTATATATATATCCCACTATAATATTTTTACTTTCAAACAACAAATATTTTCATCTTCTGTAAAGAATGACAACATTCTACCACCAACCCCACCTTTTGAACCCCTGAGATGTGAGAGATCTTACTTTTTTAGTTAGTGTCCTTTTGCCGAATTATTTGACAGGAGTTTAAAATATGTGATGGTGGAAGTTGCTGATAGTGTAGTGGTGTTGGTTGTGGTGGTGGTGGTGGTAGTTTGGTATTTTATTATTTTGAATATATCTATCTATCTATTTACCACCGAAACTGTGATTGTGTGCGTGTATGTAATTTAAAATAGACAAAACGACGCATAATGGGAATACCAATGGAATAAAACAACTTTCGCGTAAATCGGAGCTTGGATTCCCGAGATACGAGGTGTTTCATGGTTTTTCATGGAGAGAGAAAGCTAAAGAAAAAGTGAAACTGTTTGTAAGAGATTAGATTGAAAGAGAGACATACAGAGAGAGAGGGAGAGAGGGTGAGAGATAGATAGAGAGAGATAGAGTACACACACATATATATACATATATATATATATATATATATATATATATATATATATATATGTATGTATATGGGCCTTCCAAAGTTACGAGCTGTAGAACGACTTATCTCACAAATGGCAATCACACCTGTTCAACCTTTAGAAATATCTTAAGATGACATCCCCAGTGCATGTTTGCCTAATGTCAGCCCCGGCATGTCTAGCAATCCGAGTAAAGGGTGTTGACAGCAGATAGGCCATCTCAAATATGGAAATTGTCCCTTCCATAACGATTTGAAGAGCAGCCGTTCCAATTTGGTGAGGAATGAACGGGGGCAAGGGCACGATGGCCATGTAGTATTAGATGACGGACACGTTGTACATTTTCGCCTCTGCGGCCCATTTCTGTGTGTGAGTGACCACTCTGATTTTTACTTCGTTCCATTTCTCATCTAACTGGATATCTGTCCCAAACATTATTGCACGTACCTTCAAATGTCCGTCCCTACAGCATGTGACGGCACTGTTAAAATGCTTTTATTTGCCTCTCCAGGTGCCAGGTGCAAGCCTACTTATTTCTCCGGGTTCAATTTGCTCCTGTCACACATTCATATTCCTCTAAGTAGCTACCGACCAGCTTAGTTTCCTATGTGTTCCACATCATCACAGTGAAGGTATCCACATATGCTGACGCAGCCACGCCTCCACCGGTGCGATCGGGTTGCCCTGCAACTGCTCCACCGCCGACAGTAATGATTCCCGCTCCACTACATTCAGATGGGAGGAGAGAAGGCAACGATGATGGAACGAACGCGTAATCTGGAACGATTAAAATAATTGGTCGCTGACTTTGACCACTGAGCAGATGCCGCTGCCATTGCAGCGATCAAACTTCTGTAGACGGGACAGAAAACGACGGCTTTGAGGGCAGCCTCCATGTATCAATAGTTAACCCAATAGAAAGCTTTCAATTGATCCAAATTGATCAAAGCACCAGCAAATCCGGGTTTAATCGCTAGCTTCGTTTTGATGTATTGCATGGGGTGGAGGTTGTCTCCCGTTTTCTGCCAGTTGCACTAGAAGGCTTAGACGAGTTCGGAGAACATGTCTGACATGACTTTGTAAAACTTATGGGGCAGACCATCCAAATTCGGCGATTTGCAGCTTATAGAGTCAGCCAGAGCTTCCCGATTATCGACTGCTCTTAGTGGCATTTTGCCGCACCCAGCATCATTCGCTGAGAATTACAACAGGATGTCAAGTGAGTCACTGAAATGCATCACCGTCTCTGACCATCACGTACACGTTTCCGTCTATCAAAGACAGAATTCTACCATAGTATGCCATGTTGCGCATCTGACGGATCAAAGATCTTCCCCTCCCCACATACTTAGAGCACGCCCCTTATCTTTGACGATCCAACCTCCGTGATTTGTATTGAGGAAATTGTCTAGTGCCATTATCGCTGCTAGTACGTCGCTTGAATTGCCTCTACTAATCGCCTCATCAAGTTTAACTATTCTTCCTATCGCTACTTCTTCACACAATTCTATCGAATCCACTCTCTTGGGATACTATCCCATGATGTTTATGACTCACTCAGTCAACTTTCACTTAACTAATGTTCTAATCCAGTTGCTGTAGGATTTACGCGTCAGAAAATATGCGTCTAAGTGTTCTCTTTATGTTGACCCACAAATCACAATTTTTATTTTTGTCTGTAGAGGTGTCGGTATATAATTGGGGACACACTATGCTATCCCTATCTGATAATCTAATGACAAACATATCTATTTACTATCTAAATGCACCTAATTGATCAGTACACTGGCACATTTGGGAAATCTAATCGGTAACCGAGGGATGACTGGAACTGCCCGATCTGGTTCTTGACGCTTTTGTACCCCTCGTATCTAACTGCTACTCCCACACAATACCAACGTGCGTCCAAGATGCGGTTCCAGTCCACTGTTAATGGTAAAGAGCAAAAAGTTCCAAGAAAGGTATTTAAGTGCCTGAAGAAATGCGGCCGTTGTTTTTGTTATTATTGTCGCCTTTGTAGCTGTTGTCGATGGTTACCTTGTTTGTGATGTCTGCAGTGGTGGCAGTGACAATGGTAACTGATTGTTTTAGTTCCCTCTAAACATATCGCAGTGATTTGGTGGACTTAGTCCTGACCAGCACCAATCTGGTAATTCAGTTCAGAGAAGGTTAGACTTTTTTAGAGGCGGCTTTTATTCTTCTCATCGTAGCTACATCTCTGTGTTGTGAGAGTTTCCTTGGGAAGTGTTACTCATTGCCCGATTTTCTCCAGTAGTTTACCGATGTTGGTCCGGGATTGTTTTCTCGTCCGCCAGGAACCCGCTTATACAGCAACTAAACATCATATCTGGTTGCCATATCATTATCCAGCATCTGCGACCCGTTCCCTAACACAACATCTCTGCCGAGTATACATATTATGTCACTTTATATAATTTTACTCCTCCGTACATAAGTTGACATTATTATAATGCTTGTTTGATCGTTAAAAAGGCATATATATAAATAGGATCAATTCCAATATCTTTTACGTAAAGATCCTACCAATAATCAATTTGACCCATCTAAGTATAAACTAAATTCTTGAATTGGTAGGATCGCTAGAACATTTTGATAGAATGATTTATGGCATTCGTTCTGGTACTCTGTGTTGTGTGTTCAAATCCTACCATGGTCCACTATTCCTTACACCATTGTGTACTTGAAGATATGTACTAACCCAATTTTGGGGTTGATTCTTCATTTATATCGATTTAAAATGTCCTCTTCATCCTACTTCTTCCTTTACAAAAATCAGCTCTGCTCATACCTGGAGTGTGAATGGCCTCACCCGCAATTGAAATGTCACCAGCTAACTCTTAATCTTCCACAAGGTGTTATAGCTCCATACATACATCTGATACAAATTAACTAAACTCGCCAAATGTAATTATAACTTGTTTCTGAATTCCTAACACCTCTCAAACCCATACTTCACGAACGAAAACATATTGATAGGGCAATACGTCTTTAAAATTAGTTATTCATCTAAAATCCATTGCAATAAAAATGTTATATAGGTCTTTATAAAAATGTGTATAAAATAATTATGAATTTAATTTAAAAGTACAATAACCTCTATAATAGATATAGAATTACCAAAATTTAATTAAAATGTGGAATAATAAACTAACGGCCTTGACATTAAGAATTATTGAATACAATGCAATTTCATGTGCTTATTCATACATGTTATGCAATTACTATACCACTGATGCCATATTTGGCATTATTCCAAGTAATTGCACATTATCACTCACTTCCGTGCTTGCTCATTTCCCGTTGTAGTGTAAATGGTCATTTTAGATACTCTTTCTTCATTTCTCGATTTTTATCATTCATAATCTTATCCACTACACAGTGTTGGTATAAGAAATATCGCAGTTGAGTAGAATGTAGCCTACACCTTGAATTATTAAGCTTGCAAAAATCACTTAAAAGTTTCGCAGTAGATCCCGTGTGATTGATGGTGCCACATAGTTGTTTGATTTCAACTTTAATGGAAATGGTGGTTTAAGTTTACATTGGTATTTCCTAGACTTGGAACTACTCGGTTTCACTACACAATATGAAGTTTGCAAAATATTATCGAGGTGAGAACAATGCTTTGACATTCACGAAGGTGTACGATTCTTTAAGTATTGTGTAGGTAAACTGACATGGTTTACAATAACATATATAGCTGGATCACTCTGTGATGGTTGCTTCTGACATGACCCGCTGGAAGGGGTGTTTGAGGAGTCTGTCCCCACAAAGCTCTCAGGAATAAGTGATAGAGTGATAGAAGAAGAAGAAGAAGAAGAAGAAGAAGAAGAACCATATACGAAAACTAAGAATGAATATAAATCAGCCAAAATCTAGAGGCTGATCGAATACTGGCAGTATTAGTAGATCGTCGGACACCCTGCTTCGCAGCATAGAGTTACGGCCCTTTGCATTATCAGTTCAAATTCCGACGAAGTTAGCTTTTCCTTTCATGCTTACGGGGTCAATAAAATACAGTGCCAGTGGTGCACTGGAGTTGAATTGATAGACTAACCCCTCCCGTTAGAATTGCTGTCCTTGTGCCACATCTATTAATAACCCAATGGAAGTGTTTGAAGATTCTGCCACCTCTCAGGAAAACGTGGGTGAACAACGAAGGACAAGTAGAAGTAGAAGAATTTCAGTTGATATCAAATGATGAGTCATTCTACAATAAATATTTTAATTTCACCAAGTTGTCACTTAAAATTATATGTATATCTGTTATGGCATAATAGTTCTTCGTTATTGCTTTGTTATGAATTTTACTCAACGGACAATGCTTCGACTTGTTTCGCAGACGCTGGGATCTCCGGTGGACCACCAGTATTGTTGATAAGGGACGAGACTGACAAATCAAAGGCTGGGGTTCTGTGACTTTCGTTTGTCGTTTTCTCTTTGGAAATGATCCTAATTTTATATATATATAATTATATATATATATATATATATATAAATATATTAAATTGGTGTGGGATGCTTAAAGCGTCCGTATGCGGTAGGCCGTTTCAGCACTCCATGCTTTTACAGAACAGAGTATATCACATGAGAAACGGAGAATCAGTGGTGCGACGAATACAATTTATTCGTCGAGACGTATCTCAGGACCTTGCGATTTCAGAGTCAGGTTCGATCATTGCATCGATCGTGCCTCGAGCTGGTCGCCAGAAAAACGACTTTTTGTAATATGTCTAATAAATTTTATTCGTCACACCGCTGATTCTCCGTTTCTTACGTGATATATATATATATATATATATATATATATATATATATATATATATATGAGTGTGTGTCTGTGTGTCTGGTCGTCTGTCTCTTTTTCTCTCTCTCACTCACTCACTCACTCTCCCTCTCTTTCGTTCTGTCTGTGCGTCTCTGTCTGTGTGTGGCTGTTTGTGTGTATATGTAAAGGAAAACACAAGTAATGATATACAGAACAAGTGTGAGAGTGAATGTGATACAAGTAAACAGTATCATAACATTAACAGTACATTGAGAACAACTTATGCATTTGAATAGTTGAACTTTTGTAGAAAGAAACGATGGAAATTAAACATGTTGCCTAAAATATAATTGTATTACAAATGACGCAGCTTGAGGTTCAATAATCTATTTTCTTTGCCTTTATATCTCATTTTTGAAAGTTTTTCCATGCATATATTTGGAAATATAGCAATATCTAGAAGCGTTTCCTTTTTTAAATCATCTTTCGGCTTTTTTTCCTTTTTTCGTTCATTTCAGTTTATTGCACAAAGAATATTTCATAGAATAAACATGTCATGTTGTTGGCATTTCAGAAAAAATCAATCACTAAAATCAAAATAAATAGGTATTACTAACAACAAAATCAAATGGGTATATAATATTGGCCGTAACACTTTTTCTACTAGAAAAGTCTTATTTCTTTGTACTAGCATCTCCGAAATGATCATACTTATTTTACGCTGTTCAACAAGACAGGAAAATCTTCCTGTTTATACCTGCAGACTGCAGCATAGATTAGATGTTTTTGTAAACAAGGCAATATAACGTTTTCTGATTTATCAATTTTAATTTCTTCAGATTATCTAATATTTTTTAATGATATTCGCTAAGATAGAATTACTTACACCTCGTAACGTTCAGATTATGTTTGCCGCTAAGATAAAATTTATATTTGCAACGGTATATCACATTAGGAAATATATTACTGTGGTTAAGAAAGTGTGGTTACTGTGGTTAAGAAGTTTCTAAAAACAGTGGGAGGGTGGCATGAGTCCTTGTCTAATGTAATTCAGTTTATCATGCCACCCTCCCTCTGTTTTTAGAAACTTCGTTAAGAATATCAGTACCAGAATCTCAAACCTCTCCTCGAATAAGGCTATCTTTGACAGGGCGCACCCTACTATAACACGATCACGTACTCTCCCACTAGCAACAACACCATTAAGAAAGGTAAGCGCAACAATAGACAAACTATCTGGTTCTCTCTTCCCTTTTCACTCAACGTTAAAACCAATGTAGGAAAAAAATGTCTAGTCCTCTTAGATAGACACTTTCCCATAGGTCATAAATACTGATCCATCTTTAACCGACACAAAGTTAAACTAGGATACACCTGCGCTAAGAACATGAAGGCCCACATCACCAGCAGCCCTAGGAGAAACACCCCACCAGGGTGCTCTTGCCGTAAGCCTGAAGCTTGCCCCCTTCTACAGCAATGCAACACACCAGCTGTAATTTATGAAGCTATGGTCACTTCCAACCGACCAAACGAACCACATGAAGTCAAATCCTATGTGGGCATGGCGGAGGGCCGATTTAAAGAACGTTTCTTGAACAACCAGTCTACCTTCAGACACCAGGGCAGACGTCCATCCACGAAACTCGCGAGCCACGTATGGTCCCTCAAGGACTCAAGTATAGGCTACTCCATTCAATGGAAAGCCATCACTAAATCCAAGCCATACGCAAGGGCAAATCCGACCTGTGGCTTATGTATCGACGAACGAATAACTATCCTAAAAAGATAACGTAATAGTGATTGACTAAACACGAGAAGTGAATTGTTCACACGTCACCAAGCATCTATTGCATAACTACAAGGCTCCGGACTGATTCTTTGTAATTTTATTTTTAGGACGTTCGCAGTTATCTCCCTTACACCTCTCGCACGCAGTCCAGTATTGCTTCTGTGAAGTGACCGGGTTTCTGCGCATGCGCGTTCGTACGGTTGTCCTTCCTGTTCCAATAAACATGCCCATTCCGAGCTGAGGATCCGCTAAGGTGAAACAATTGTTCTCGGTATGGTGAACTAACTGTTGTGTAACCACTTCTATATATATATATATATATATATATATATATATAGAGAGAGAGAGAGAAGAGAGAGAGAGAGAGAGAGAGAGAGAGAGAGATAAATACATAGGCAGATATATTATGTTGGTTAATCGACGATACTTCAGTATGCAGTGCAGAGCACTCGACGATGTGCATATATATATATAAACATGAGAAGAAAGGAGAATACTGCGTGGTTGCACATGGGTTACATATGATAAAAATAGTCCTTCGTCAGTAATTTTCCAACCATTATTGTTATTTCCATCGCATTAAAAATCATTTACCTCAGGTTGGTGCGAGCAATAACTAAAAAAAAGTTATTGGGACCAGTAAATCGCGTAAAGAGAGGGGGACAAGTGAACAACATAGAAGGATAAAAGCAAACCATATATATATATATGAAAAATAATATTATCCTTGATGTTGATTATACGGATTTAATTTTGTTGTTGTAATCACATTTATTACGCTTACTAGATAGAACAATTTGGCTTAATTACAATTATTCAAACAACTTAGATAATTTGTATTGCAAATGTTGTACTTACGTTGGTCAGGAAACGATAAAAATTAGGTTTACTTATACGGAGGGAAGTAAACTATTTAGTAATAAGTATGACATGACAGACATATTATATCCCCATGCAAAAATGTATATTAAAATCTTCAGTTTCTGGTTATAAGATTTTGAAAGTTTGTCAATTTGATGAATGAAGTCAGCATTTATACAGAGAGTTATACTTAGAAATGTTTTTTAATGTCCTCATGTTGTTATGCATGTGAAAAACATTATAGTGTATATCCCTATGGAGCGGTTCCTTTGTGTAAAACCAAAACACCGTAACAAATGAAACCCGGAATTGTATGAGAATTTCGAAATTAAATTTCAACTTAGTAACAATAAATGCAAACATGCCAATTGTAATGACATGAATTGAGAAGTAATACAGTTGTACAAAAGAACTCTACAAATGTATTAAAAAGGAATAATCAATGAGAAAATAATTCCATGGCTATTATAAAAAAAGTGATATAAATGTCTTGTATTATCGTTAGAATAGTAATTTATCATGTTTGATTTAGAATTTTATTTTAGCAAACCATGAACAATATTTTAAAATTGATATCATGATTAATTGTTTTTATATTGATTTGTTTTGTTTTCAACTGGAATAGTTATGTTTCAAATTGTAATAGAAAATATTCTAACAAGCTTTCGATAATTGATTTTTCTCAACAAAATCGCAAGAATATTAAAATATTTTTCCATAAATTCGAAGTGTATTAGATTTTCCTTCTAGATAGAAATTACATCCACAAAACTAAAAACAATAGGAATTTATATTTGAAAGTGAAACATATATTTCATTCATGGTTAAATATTGACATTGTAAAATGAAAGGAGTTTAAACACACTCACACACACACTCACGCACAATATAACATTTAAGACTATAGTCGACGACGGCTGTTGGATATCCCGAAAATATCCAACCTTTTTAGACAAGAAGAGTGTGTCTATGGTAACAGAAACGGAGATATTAACAAATTACCTGAACTTTATGTTTATTTTCTTATTTTCGTACTTCAAGCACGTTTTACTTTTTATAGGTCTGATCGAATCCAAGTCCAATTTTGTGTATATGAGAATAAACAATATGAGGAAACAATAAATTAGGCTCGCAGGACAGGAGTGACTTTATGTCTTAGAAAAGGCAAACGTCATTAAGTTATAGTGTCGTGTATTGTTGTACGAAACCCAGTAATTATCGTGCCAAACATCTGAAATCTATAGATACTTCATGATTAATCAGAAATTCACCAAATCACTGACGTAAACGTATTTAGGTTTGTAATCTTACTGTCTCAAAGGTCTTACAATTACATATTCACAATTATATAAAAGTAACGCTTAGTAACAAAGAAAAATAATTTAGGGAATTAATGTTCCGAATATACCAGAATATATGCCTAATTTCAAAAGTACCACATGTAAAGTGTTCCAGGGATCCCTGATCGTTAAGGCATGAATGGATACCTCAGCATAAAACGGGATATGTTGTATATAAGAATAAAGTATATGAACTCACAGGGCAAACGTCATTATATATTTTTAATACATAATCCAAATATACTCACACATAGGCATGCCTTCTTAAGTTCAAGTCTCGGTTGGTAATTAAAATAGTTATCAAGTATTTATTTAGATAATCATGAAAAAGAGATGCATCAGATAGCAAAGTAATTTGATATAATGGAAAAGAAACTAAATATTCCCAAAATTAATCGAAACCAAATTTGGAGTACAAGACAATACAAAATGTGTTGCAGTGTGTTGAACATTAATGAATTTATTCACATTAACAAGGAATGAATTATTATATAAAGTATGCCATACAAATACAGTGCTATCATATTTTGTTCATAGTATGGAAAGCAATGAATTTCTATTCCCTCTTTGGTGAGGAAAGTAGGGAAAGATTCTGGCGTGAAGCAGTAAGAGATATTAAAGCTGCAGATGCCGATCATAATGTTGGTGATTTAATGAGAATATCTACGTTTTACAACGAAACTAAAACTGCATATTCACTAAAAAAATATTCCTGTTTCCCTTTTCTTATCTCCCTCTCCCTCATTTTGTCTCTCTCTCTTTCTTGATTTATATATATAATGTTACCTTTCAGGAGCAATTTATGAATTACTTTATCACTGAGTTCTTCGTGACAGTCCCGAAATTCAATGTGATGCGAATTTGTTACGTGCAGCAGCAACATCGTTTATAACTGTTTGTTAGTTATCTAACTATGGCAGAGCCCGTCATTAATCGCTCGTACACATGGAACTGACAGGCCTATCTGCTCATATGCAAATGTAGCTGATCAGTGGGTCTGCTAATATGCAGATTTGACTGATCAGCGAGTCTGCTAATATATAAATCAGGCCGATCAGTCACTGTATATTCCCGAAAATATCATTTTTTTTAGAAGCTCGGCTAGTTGAGAGGTAAGCACTATACAGTACTGATGAAGGGTAATCACCCAGAAACATTAGTGTCTGCCGTTCCCTTTATATGCCAACACAAGAGCAAAAATGATGAGGTCATTCTATTTACATGGCTTAAAGAGGCTGTTTGTATAATTGCAAAGGAATCGAATATTATTATTAATATTCGAAAAGCTAGATTTACATTTTTTTTATTCTGCCATGTAGAACGATACAACTATTTGTTAGTTATTTAGCCATGGCAAAGCCGGCCATTAATCGCTCGTATACATGAAACTGACTGGCCTATCTGCTGATATTGTAATGTGGTTGATCAGTGGGTCTGCTAATATGCAGATCTGACTGATCAGTCAGACTGCTAATAAGCGAATCAGGCCGATCAGTCACTTATATTCCATTTGTATATTCCCAGCAGATTAATCATACGCATCAAAGAAAATAAGTCGGTGAGAGGAGACATCTCATTTCCTCGATTCCATCTCAAATATGGAAATGTAAAATGTCAACATGTCTCCATTCCATCTATTCTTGTTTAATATTCTGAATAAATAAAAACATTTAAAAAAAATCAAACTAGCGTAAAATATATACGTTATTTATCTAGTTCCTATTATTATAATTATTAGGTGGATTGGCAGTATCGGTAGAGAGTCGGACGCCATACTTTCCAGCCTGGTTACGTCCCTTTACGATATGCGTTCAAATCCCGCCGAAGTTGACTTTGCCTTTCATCCTTACGGGGTCGATAAAATAAAGTACCAGTAATGCACTGGGTAATTGCTGGCCTTGTGCCTAAAGTAGAAACAATTATTATAATTATTATCATTAATATTATTATTGTGATCATATTCAGAAACATAGAATAAACCAGTTATGTAATTCATTTACATTTGATCGTATGATAGAACTCGTTGACAAAGCATTGAATAGAGTAGACAATTTTAATTTTAATTCAGTACGGGTCGCAGGTGGCGGATAGCGATACGGCCATCATATATGATGATTATTTGTGATATAAGCGGGCAAACATCGGAGGTTTAAGCAACAACGGACAAACAGCGGTAAACTACTAGGGGACATGAAGCAGTGGGTGACATCTGTTGTTCCAAATAAAACACTCACAACCGATTGACGTAGCTATGCCATGGCAAGTACAGACCTTCTCTAAAAGATCCTATTCTTAGTGGGTTTGACACAGTACCCGAGTGGTGACTGGCGCGATAAGACCTCCAAAACTGCAATTGCAATATGGTGAGATGAACAAACAATTGATTTTGTTCTTGGTTCTACTCTCTTCGATTCTGTGCTCTATGAACTTGTTCAGAGAGGGGCTGGGCTGTCAAGTTATCAAGTTATCTGCAACTTGAGCCTAACTTTATCCAAAGAAGCCCACGGAACCTAGATGCCAAGGGTGAATAAGGAAGTCGGCTACACGTATAGAGACATTATTGAGTCCAAATTCAGAGAACACCTTGAGCAACCTGAGAATGTTGAGACAGGGTGGAGATTGTTCTAGTTCGCAGTTTCTGCTTCAGCTGTTAAATTCTGCGAGTGAACGATGCTTGGAGTGGCACAGGATGGAAGGAGAAACCGATGTTTCAATCAAGATGTCAACGATGCCGTCCGAACAAAGAAGGAGGTCTACAAAGCTTGGCTTGGAAAGAAGTCCTTCTTGCACTTGCGGTAAAAGCAGGCACGAGGAATCACAGCAGAGAGAATAAAGACGTCTAAATAGAAGACATGGGAGGATTTTGGGGTTAAGATATGGGCCAACTTCAGATCAGCAAATACAGTTTTCTGGCAGACCTTTTGCCAACTTCGAAAGAAGAAATCCTGCTCCGCACCTGGTTTCAGGAACGAGTCTGGGTTTCCCTTCTCTCCATAATGGTGCATCCTCGTGAGGTGAAATAATATAATGTTGATAACCTAAACCAGATCACAACAGTATTTTCGGACGTACAAGAGGTGAATCTAGAAACGTTGTCTAATCTTATGGCGGCTGAGCTAACAAGAGCAGTTGAAGAGCTTAAATGTGGTAAGGCCTCTGAAGAAGATGAAATCCGACTCGAGATGTTAGAGAAGTTATTCTTTGGCTGACGCTTTGGTGCCGATTGGACTGAATCGTTGTAAAGCACCTAAGCAATGGCAATTGGGAGTGATAATCATAATTTTTTAAAAAGACAAGAGAGAAATAACTCCTTGTTAAGCCTCCCCGGAAATGTTTATGCAAACAATCTGCGGTTTTTGTCCAGAACACAGCACAGACGATCAAATATTCACTCTGAAAGGTCTTCGAGATATCGTGGTAATATTTCCAACAGGTATGTTTTATATATCTCAAAAAGACCGCGTTCCTCGGGACCTGCTGTGGAAGGTTATGCAGGAGTACAGGATCTATTGTCAGCTTCTTGCAGCCCTGATGTCTCTATAGGAATGTCCGAGTATTTGTGTTCAGATAAATAGTGCTAAATCAAAAGCATTCAATGTGAGATTCGGACTCCGCCAAAGGTGCGTACTGTCACCTCTCCTGTTAATTATTTCCACGAACAGGTTTGACATGTCCAGCCGGGTCGGAAGAGGTGTCTCGTTCGACGGGTGTAAAATCAGTTGGCTAGAATTTCCAGACGAATAAGTGTTAATTAAATCGACAGAAGTTGATCTTCGACTTGCACATGCTACATTCGAGGCCGAGGGCTGCATGACTGGAATCAACATCCATGTTGCGAAAACTGTAACACTTGTCCTTTCAATGATCCAGCGCAGTTTAGTCTACATGTAAATGGAGTTCCATTTAAGCAGGTGATATCAAGAAGAAGAAGAAGAAGAAGAAGGAGAAGAAGAAGAAGACACACGTGGTGGATAGAAGGTCATGAAATCGCTCCCGTAAGTTTTTGATTTTTAACATATTTAAATCAATTGTGAAATAACAATTCTTAGTACAAATGATACATAAAGCGTCCAACTAAAGTCTCAGAAAAATTCGGATCCATAATATATTGTTATATCGCACAAATATTCAATTTTGTATTATACATTTTATATTCAAAAAAGAAAATGGTTATAAATGGAAGAAAACCCCCTCTGTCTACACTATATAGAACAGCCAAATAAAAGGCAATTTCACCAACACCAGAAACTATATACACCACCTACCCCATCACCCCTTGTGTACACTAAATACAACAGCCAGATAACGGCAATTCACCACCACCACCACCAATCTCAGCATAATAATAATAATTACTATTATTATTGTCTCAAGGGCAGAGGATTGGCAGTACCAGTAGAGGGTCGGACGCCATGCTTTGACGCATAGAGTTACGGTCCTTGCCATTCTGAGTTCAAATCCCGCCGAGGTTAACTTTGCCTTTCATCCTTTCGGGGTCGATAAAATAAAGTACCAGTAATACACTGGGTTAATTGCTGGCCTTGTGCCAAAAGTAGAAACAATTATTGTCTCAAGTTTTAACAAAATGTTTAATTCCAATATTAAGAAAAAATATGTCAACACATATATTAAACATACACGACAAACGCATAGATACACAGATCAAACAAACGTATAATACTACAGTCTATTCAACAACACTCAGTAACGACAACGCCATCACTATAGTCACCGCCGCCACCACTCCATCCATCATTGCCACCACTATCCCATCACCGCCGCCACCACTCCTTCATTGCTACCACCACTATTCCCCCATTACCTTCTGTTAACTTAAGAAAGGGGAAGGTGGCGGTATCACTAGACAAGGGAGAGGCTAGCAAAAGATATAAATAGATTGACTTAGTGACCCGGCCACCGGCCAAACGTCAACGACTATGGCACTGCTGGCTCCCACCTTCCCCACCAACAATAGAAAAAGCCCCAGCACCACCACCGACATAGCCAACAACAATAACAGGCAACTTCAGCAAAAAGTATATTATATTATTAATAATTTCATTCTTAAGCCACGCAATGCTCACATTAAGGAACCACTCATGATAATAACAATTTAAAAAACAACAAAAAAGAAAACTCTGTGACCAAGAAATACCGGGATGGCGGCCGGCGGAGAATAGCCGTGTCTCTAGGGGAGGACGACCCCTCTAGTCTTGGTTGACACTCATCCTAGAAGTGGTAACACGAAATGATTACCTCTTGGCGGATAAGGATAAAATGCGACAAAATAAAGTAAATGTCTAATGATAAAATCTCATACCGGATCGGCCGCCACCCGGGTCAAAAAGGGCCGCGTCCCTCAGAGAGGAACCAGACTGGGGTCGAAAAATCAGCTAATGGTTCAAACCTTCCCATCACTTCGGAGCTGGAGACCTCCCATAACCGGAATACTCCTACTGTTGGCCCTCCATGCTCACCACCAAGAAATCCAAAGAAAAAGAGAGAAAAATGGTCAAGGGAAGATAATAAAGAAGACCTTGAGGCTTTCTACACTGCCATGTACTACCCATCAAATACATCGAATACAGAACAGACATATATCAACTGGAAAAAGAAACATCCCGAAAACAGAGGCTATATTTACAGTAACAAACTAGCCAATATACGAAGAAATATTGTAAAAATAAAGTTACTAACTGATATAGAAATTGATCAGATCACGCTATTAGCACAAAGTCAGCGACGGGAAAATGAAACATGTGTCAGTGAAAACGAGGTAAATTGTAACACTTCGAATCCCAGGGTTGAGGCGGAATCACTGACAACAGAACAAATTAAAGAAAGGATCGAAAAAGTGGAGGGAGTGCATGCTCAAGATGAAAATCCAAATGAAAACAATGAGATCGTAAATGATAAAGAAATGAATGAGAATGAACTTGCCAACTTGAAGGATGAAATTATGATCGAATGGATGAAAATGAAATAATCTGACATGGGGGAACGAGACATCCTCCCTAAGATCCAGAACTCCAAACAGAACCAAAAGATAATACACAAGACTAACATAATTCTCAAAAACATTATCATCACAAACAAACTAAACATTACTGATTTAAATCATCTCTATTATGCATCGACTAAAGTCACCACTCACTTATGTGGAATGAAGATGAAAAAACAAAGGAATTCCCACAAAAAATCTACTTGGCAAGAGAACATCAATCGCCAAATAAACCTTCTCCGATCTGACATAGAAATTTTAACAAACTATAAAGTAGGTGAACATGTTAAACAAACTAAACTTAGAAAATTGAAAAGAAAGTACAGTATAAAATCAACAAGTGACATAGACATGCTGATAGAAATAATCAAGCAAAAAGTGTCGGCCAAAGCTGCTCGTATAAGGCGCTTTGAAAAACGATCTAGATTCTATAAGGACAATAATATGTTCAAAAACAACCAAAGAAACTTCTACAGAAAAATTGGTAAGTCAACAATAACTGCTAAATCAATACCACCTAAGGAGGAAGTGCAAGAATTCTTGGAAAATATCTGGGCCGAAGAAAAAATTCATAATATACATGCCCCATGGATAGACAGACAAATGAAAGATACAGCTCACCTTGAGGAACAAATATGGGAAAATATAACAGTTGAACAGTTGCGTTTGGCTCTAAGAAAAACCGGCAAATGGAAATCCCCAGGAAAAGACAAAATACCAAATTTTTGGATAAATGCCTTCACAGAGTCTCATGAGCTGTTAGCCCAACTTTACAATGAAATAGTTAAGGAGCCAGAAAAGATACCATCATGGCATTACATTCCTGCTTCCGAAGAATGATGAGACAAACAATCCCAAAAATTACAGACCGATAACTTGCTTGACCACAATGTATAACATTTTAACATCAGTCCTAATTGAATATACATATGACCACCTGATAACAAGTGACCTATTTCCCATTGAGCAGAAAGGGTGTAAACGAGGCTCATATGGCTGTAAGGATCAGCTTTTAGTTAACAAAATTATACTGGAAGATTGTCATAATAGATACAACAATCTATCAATTGCTTGGATAGATTATAAAAAAGCATTCGATAGTTTGCCACACAGTAGGATTGAAAAATGTTTAGAGATTTTCAAAATATCTACCGTTGTCAGGAGGTTTTTGTCATTCAGTATGAAGACATGGAAATTGACACTCCTTTTGAATAGTGAAACAAAATCACAGGAAGCTGGAGAAGTTAATATTAATTGTGGAATTTTTCAGGGTGAATCTTTATCACCGCTTTTATTCTGCATCGCACTTATACCATTAAGTAAAATGCTCAATGAAACAAAGCAGGGATATAAAGTCTATGACAAAACCATTAATCACTTGTTCTACATGGATGACCTGAAACTATTTGCAAAAAATGATGAACAATTGCAAGGGCTATTATCCACTGTGGAGCAGTTCAGTGATGACATTAAAATGGAGTTTGGACTAGATAAATACGCCAAAGCAACGTTCACCAGAGGAAAGCTGCTGAAGAGTTCAGACATTAATCTTGATGGGGGGAATGTGATAAGAGAACTTGATCAAGAGGAAACTTACAAATATCTAGGTGTTTGTGAAGGAGACGGAATCAAGCACTCGACAATGAGGGAAAGGATAAGGAAGGAATGTTACCGCAGAGTAAGAGCAATCTTAAGAACGGAATTGAATGCAAGGAATAGGATCGATGCCATAAACACGCTTGCCATACCAGTAGTAACCTACAGTTACAATGTCATCAACTGGTCAAGCACAGAGATCCGTAGGCTCGATACAAAAATTCGAAAATTCTTAACCATGCACAGAATGCATCACCCTAAGGCAGATACAGATAGAATATATCTCCCTAGGAAAGAAGGAGGACGTGGGTTAATCCAGTTAATCATTGCGTTGAAAACTGCAACAATTGGATTATCTACATATCTAAGGGAATCACATGATTGGATGATCAAACTCGTTTTGAAACACGAAAGCATCAAAAGATCATACTCCATTTTATGAGATGCACAAAGATACAGTAATGGACTACACATTTCAGAAGTCCCATTTACTGCTGAAATGGAAAACACAGAAAAAGCAAAGCAGGTAAAAGTAACTGCAAAGAAAGAACTGCTACAGAAACTGGCTAAGATATGGCAAGAAAAGCCCCTGTATGGAAAATACCCAGAACGAGCTAACAATCCTGATGTTGACAATACTTTAACCCATCAGTGGTTGTCATCCTCTGCACTGAAATTGGAGACTGAAGGACTGATTATATCAGCACAAGTTCAGTGTCTGCCAACAAAAAATTACCAAGCCAACATAATAAAAAATGGATGCAGCCCATTATGCCGTGTATTTAAAACACAACCAGAGACCATTGACCATATAATTTCAATGTGCAGTCCTATAGGTCCAACCGAATACCTAAACAGGCATGACAGAGCTGCACAATACATACAGTGGATAATGTGAAAGAATTTTGACCTGCCTCATCAAAAGAATTGGTGGGAGCATCAACCACCTCCCATACTTGAAAAAGATCACATCGCAATCTTGTGGAACTTTAGCATCCAAACAGACCGAAAAATAGATGCAAATAGACCTGATATAATATTGAAGGACTTTAAAAAGAGGGAATGCCTGCTAATTGATATGTCCGTTCCAATAGACATGAATGTATCTATAAAAACATTTGAAAAATTGAGCAAGTATAAGGACCTGGAGATAGAAATTGGAAAAATGTGGAAATTGAGAACTAAAACAATACCAGTGGTTGTGGGCGCTCTAGGAATGATACCTAAGGGGTCTAATGATTACTTATCGCAAATCCCAGGAGACCCGCGTATAGGAGAAATACAAAAGATAGTACTAATGGGAACTGCCCATATACTAAGGAAGATTCTGTCAATATAAGTACATCACAAGTCTAAACACCTAAAGATGCATGTGTGAGTATGTATGTTCTTTCTTGAACATGGCGGACCTTGTTGTCTCTTGAGGTCACTGGTTGTGACTTGGTGATAACTCGTATGAACATAAGGCAAGATAAATGCAACTGTAATAATAATAATAATAATAATAAATTTGTTGCTACATATGTACAAATACATATTTATGACAAAGTAAACTATAATTTTAGAACTAAGAAATAAAATGAAACAACCAACATTTAGAGGCTTATTGGATACTGGTAGTATCGGAAACGCAGCGTTGCGGCATAGAGTTAGGGCCCTTCACGTGCTGAATGTATATTAGTATTATTACGACCCTTTACGTTCTTAGTTCAATACCGATGAGATTAGTTTTGCCTCACATCCTTACGGGGTCGATACAATAAAGTACGAGTGGGATCAATTTAGCCTACTTTCCCCTCCCACAAAATTGCTGGCCATGTGCCTATAGTAGAAATCATTATTATTAGATTGGCATATCGCTAGGGCGTCGGAAAACATGTTTTGTGGCGTACAGTTACGTAGGGAGAACTCATATGAGAATGTGTGCTGTTCCTAGTAGCTCAATCTTCTGTAGCTCATATTTGCAGATCTTGCAGGTAAGGACGCTGAAGTGCAAGTCTGATGGTTTGAGTATTAATACTAGAGTACCTATTCACAAGTGATAGTGTTCGTCGCCATCATGCACATGCGGTTGATCTCTATTTCCTGCCTTTTTTAGTTTTACAGTTTTTCCATTGATTTAACAGATGTATTCTTGCCACGTGGTACAGCAATATCTATAGGACTCTATGTGCGATGTGTTTTACTTTTTATGATGATGTCTGGTGTATTCGAAGATATTTCTCTGTTAGTTATCACAGACATATCTCACTAGATGGATATGTTGCCATTTTCCATGAGATTTTTTGGTTGATGATCATACCATACTTTAGAGTTTTGCATTCAGTGCACATATTTGCCAATGCAGTAGTGTATTTCTATATAATCAGTTTTGCCAACTCTAGACACCGGGGATAAGATGATCTACATTGTAGATCCTGTTATCCCCGGTGTCCAGAGCTGGTGTCGATTCTACAACATAGAAGAATAGTCCTCTCTGTCACTATTCTTTGTCTATATGCTCGAATGTTAAGAGATTCGTCTTGTGCAACAGCTAAGACTCCTTCAATCTCTTTTTTCAAACCAACGCCTCTGAGCCAGGATAGTGAACCATGCTGATCGACATCATTGTCAGAATGAAGTTCTAGAAATCATACCTTTCTTTATCGAGTGTCTCTCTGACACCCAGTGAAATTAAAGTCACTGTAAAGATTATATTGTGTGTACAGTTTAATGTACACACACACACACACACATATATATATATATATATATATATATATATACACACACACAAACACACACAAACACGCACACACACACACACACATATATATATATATATATATATATATATATATATACATACACACACACATACACATATATAAACATACACACACACATTCATATAGACATACGAATATATACACCCACATACATACGCATACACACAAATAAACATACATACACACACATATATATATACACGCACAATCATATAGCAAACAATGATTCCATGCACACACACATTCATCCACACATACACACATACATATATGGAGGGTCATCATTCTCGCAGGGATAGTGCTGGATTCAATACGTGTGCAATACCAGCTAAAACAATGTTTTGCACCTCTTGCAGAGATAGTAAGCCAGGGATCATTGTCGGATACATTTTTCTTCTTTTTTTAAATCATTCTCAGTTCTTCGACAATGAATGATACTGTAACAGCCTTAAGTTGCCAATTTCTTTCAATTTCAATGAGCAAGTCTTTATATTTACTTAGCTTGTCAAATTATTTTGCCACGATATTGTGATCACAAGGAATGCTCATATCAATTAATAAACTATCTTTGTTATGTTGGTCTTTTACAATTAATATCCTATAAGCTTTTATGGTCCTGTCACTATGTACAAGAAGTCTCAAAGATTCGTTACGTTTTGTCCTTCATTTACAGCCTAAGGGTGATAATTGTAGCACTTGATGACTGTTTTGATTTTATAATGCCGACATATTAACCATATTAACAAGTGTAGATATTGGCCAACCTTGCCATGTCTAGATATGAACACTACTGGTGCTACTATTTACACAATGAGATTTAATGGTCCACTGTCAACGATTTTCAGCATCCAATCGTTTGTTGTTTCAATGTATAGGGCCAGTCCAATAGTGGTGGTCTTTTAGGTAATTTCAAATTTAATCAGGCCACAGCCTACTTGAGTTCTATTGGAAGTTAATAATTTGCGAATTTTGGAGTCAATTCTTGTAATTTCAATTATATTCCAATTCAACACACCGAAGCTGTAAGTGACAACTGGAACTGCCATGGATATTATAGTTAACAACTTGTTATGCACATTTAGTTCTGATCTCAGAATTGCGCGTATTCTCCTATAATATTCCTTCCTTATCTTCTCTTTCATACTTGCATACTGCATGCCAGAGCTTTCATTAATTCCCAAGAATTTATAGGTTTGTTCCTGCTCAACTTTTTTTATGACTGTTTCAACATCTATTTTAACTGAGTTTGAGATGATAAGTTTCACTTTCTTCAAGATGGCCTTGGCACACATATTGAGTCCAAACTCTATCCTGATGTCATCACTAATAGTTATCACAGTCTGCAAAATGCCTTCAAGCTCGTCATTGTTTTTGCTATCTAACGTTAAGTTATCCATATAAAATAGTTGACTTATTTTCTACTTGTCAATTTTGTAACCATACGGTATCTGTTAAGTTTAGTTCGGTTTTGAGAGTTATTAAAGCTATGTAAACATTTAAAGGTAAAAGCCAGTCACCTTGGGAAATACCACAGTTGATGCTTATATTCTTACAACTTAGTACTCTATTGGAATGATGTAATTGGAGATTTGTGTTCCACAATGACATTATATTGCAGGAAGTTTGAAATTACAGATGAAATTTTGAAGATATCTAGTATATTTCAGAATCCACGTTTGCGGTATCCTGGCAAAAGCTTTTTTTGTAATTGATCCATGTGGAACTGACATTTCTTGGGCTTGTTATGATAGTTCTCAAGGATCATACGATTAATCAAGAATTGATCTTTCCAACCTCGTCGACACACTGAAAATTATAATGAATTTCGTGTGTTAACTGGCTTACTATTATATACAGTGAATTTATTTGCCTTATAACGGAAGCAATACTGAAGGAAAAGGAAAAGCAATGATAATAATAATAATAATAATAATAATAATAATAATAATAATAATAATAATAATAATAATAACGAGGAGGAGGATGATACATGAGTTCGAATTAAATAAATATGGAAAATCGAATGAATATTCTCTTACTCTGACATAATATGAATAGTAGCGAAATATTCGTTTGTGTTCTGCGCTAACTTTCCTCAGGTACAATTTATTTCACATTTATATCAGTAGCATTTATCTAAAATCAACTTGTTGGATACTTTCTCTATTCTGAAATTAATATAAAGCAACTGCTTCTGGTTTTCAATAAGTCAAGAGGAGTTTAAATCCCCACATGTTAACAGCTGTCATTAATACTTTCTTTATGTAAACTTGTTTAAATGGATATTTTATAAGAAACTAAAAACAATTGAAAATGAGGAAATTGCCACCTTCATCAGTTATAGAAAACATTAAGGCGTAGGTTATGTATACGTCATGATAAAGTGTTTTTTTTCTACAGTGAATATTAACATATTAATCGCAACTTCCGAACCAGTAATGTTGAGCTTGCAACAAAAAACGTATCCCCTCTGTGCACAAGGCATACATGGGGACAAAACGACTCGTTATAATACGAAAGAATATTATTGGATTGGCAGTATCGGTAGAGGGTCGGACGCCTTGCTTTCCAGCATAGTTACGTCCCTTTACGATCTGAGTTCAAATCCCGCCGAGGTTGACTTTGCCTTTCATCCTTACGGGGTCGATAAAATAAAGTACCAGTAATGCACTGGGTAATTGCTGGCCTTATGCCTAAAGTAGAAACAATTATTTTAAAATCAAACTAACAGCAATGATATTCTAAAGTATTTTATGTAGATTGCATTTCGCCACAGCTGACTAAATGAATCGTGGAATGCCTATATGCATATATATATATATATATATATATATAATATATTTCGGTGACAACCATCTTTGTCTGTGACCTCTTCATGATTCCAGTTCCTCAGTGAAATAACAACCCAACCAGGAACTGGGCATATCAGAGTATTGACAAAGTTAAACAGCTCAACAACATGTGTACTCGTCTCTACCACACTAATTCGGACTGCCTGAAGAGGTCACAGCCAAAGATGGTTGTCACCGAAATATATATAGCAGTAATAAACGAAGCCAAATTTAAAACATTTGACTTATTTATTTTAGTTTATTTTACATTACTCCGGAGTAACCAAACCAACCTGCGCACCACGTCGAGTGCTCCAATCTGCATACTGATGTGTTGTTATACAACCAACATATACTAAAAAAACAAAACAATATATATATATAAATATATATATATATATATATATATAAATATATATAAATATATATATATATATATATATATACTCTATATATATATATATATATACTCTATATATATATATATATATAGTTTATATAACATTTTTATACACTTGAGATGTATGTGTGACATCAGGTGTTAGGGTTCCGTGTATGGCCACCACTGTATATAGTCGAGCCTTTCTAAAATTGGCTTTTCTTCTCAGGCGCAAGGATAAATTTAAAGAAAGATCTATACGATACGGGTGATGCTCAGAATTCCTGAATAGATCCATTCAAAAATAAATGTGACATACACCCCCCCACCCCACCCCACCCCACCCCACCCCACCCCTCGCCCAAAAAAACCAGAACACTCTCTTATAACATTATATCACTATATGTACAGAGAGATGCATGCAATTTGCTTTGATTCGGAGTGTACGTATATATGCGTAACAATTTTCTTAAAGGAAATCGTTACGGATAATGTATGGATAAAGCCCGCATATCGTAAACTATTCGTCTTTAAAATGCCAATGAGGAATTTTGGCGTAATAGACGAACAATTTAAGCTCTGATTTACTAGATTGGTATATATATATTGAGAGGATGAGTAATATAATGCCGATGATCTTTACCGGAGGAAGTGATTCAAATGCTTACACCAAAATGGACTGTGCTAAAGTCATTCAAGAACATGGTGTTCCTGTTAACCTGAAGAAGGAATTTAGTCCACCTTCCAATTAACCACCGGGTGATTTGACGTAAGAAATTGAGTGGCCAAAACAAATGAAACAGTTACCCACATAAGAGATACTAACCTGTCTGTCAATCTACTTTCCTGACCATCTTCGTTATTTTAAATTCCCTGAAAAGTCAAAAGCAAGTTTATCTCAGCATTCACGCATATTTTTGTATATTTTTGCAATGTAAAACTATAATATAAATAAAACAATAAGCAGGATTTGACGTATTCTGTAATATTCTGATACGGAACAACGTAAAGAAAGGAATTGAACGCAGGAATAAACTGCATATCACCAAGAATAATATAAGTTTAACCTTTCTAGTAGGACACTTCAAGCGATTCTGGGTAAAGCATTAGTCTACTTTCAGCTTTCAATGTATTGCTCTCGATAAGTTATTTACGAAATTGTTTATAAAATACGAGTGAAATTGGCATGCTTATTAGAAATTAGCTCAGAATGCTTAGCGTTATTTGTTCCTTCTCTCTGCACTTAGAATTCAAATTCGGCCGAGGTCAACATTGTTTTTGATGACTTTACGTGGACTTTAGAATAATGAACTTGAACAGGAAAGCGGTGTGGCAAACATGTCATAGTCTCGAATGTGGGTCTCTATTCTATTTGCTTTGGTCCCTCATCTTCTTCATGTTGCCAATAAGAAACACACGCACCAGTTGCTTTCACTCCAATTTATTATAAATTAAATTTATAAATTTAAGAATTTATAAATTTCAGGCTGGTTGGTTGGTTCCAATATATATATATATATATATATATATAGATTGTTTAAGTATTGAGAGAAAGAAAACAAAGAAAGAGAGGAGATACATATATTTAGTTGCCAATAGTTTGTGCAAATATGCTTAATACTTGTGCCTACAGGGTTAGATATTAGAAACGTCAATATTCAATGGGCGAGAAAAAATAAGCAGAGCGATTATAAAAGAAGTGAATACAAGGAGTATAAACCGTTAAAACATGTTTATATAACAATGCACCTACGTACGTTTCGCCCAGAATGGGCTTATGAAGGGCATGGAAAACGAAAAAATGATCAATACGCGACCCACGAGGGGTTTTAAGGTTAAATTCACATCAGAGTTCATTCTTCGCTTAAGTGCATGTGCTGTTATTACTGCAAAGCAGGGGGAGTAACTCCGGCCAGTGCTCGAACAATCTTGTCCCACTTGGTTTATTTACCCATTCACATGATGGTGTTTTGGTTTATTATTTTATGGGTGCTGTTTAACTAATGCCAGTTGAAGCCGGGACTGGGATGCACATATGTTATCTTGTGGGTGTTGCTTTACTAATGCCTGTGCGGGCAGGGTCTGGGATTTACATTTGGTTCACAGATGTTTGTTTACACCGCTTGCCCACGTAGTGTTATGGTTAGGACAGAGGGACCCAGTTTATAGTTTTCATGGCGCAGTCGCTTCCCACGCGAACTGCCACGCCTGCACTCGGTGCCTACATTTTATGACTGATTCCGCTCTGCTGTTTATGAGCTCGTCTTATGATGTAGTAAAGCTCCATGAGGCAAAGCTGACAATTCTTCTATAAATTTGTAGGGTGCAGCCCTACCGACAATATCCCAGTGTGAGGAGAAGCTGATGTTGGCGGCTTTTAATGTAGTGACGTAATTCGCAAGTGACGTGGAGTGCCTTATTTTTTTGTTCCTGAAGGAGTGGAGATGTGTTCTAAATCTCGTTTTGAACTGGCCAGAGGTGGCCCCTATATAGTGTTTAACTCCATTATGGCTAGTTACGGTGCACCTATAAATAACCTTATCTGTCAGACAGAAAGGCGCGCCTAGCCGAACATAAAGTAAAGATGACGTATCACTAGCTACAGCACAGTAACAACCGTAAGTACAGCAAACTAGGAAGCACAACTTGTAGCAAACACACGGTAAAGCGAAAATGCCACTGTAATCTCCTATAGTTACACCCCCACACACGCCACTCTCGGAGTGTGGCCTCCGATCTACCGGGGATATTCTTCGAAGCCTTACAGAAGAATGTCCCACCCAATCATAAATACTGGAAAATACTTAATAGGAACAATATCAAAATATCCTTCTCTACAACCCCCAACCTACCAGATCACAATAATATCACCAAAACACGGCATCTTAGCACAGATATATCTAGACCCGACAGCAACACTAATAACCTTAACATCTCCCTAACAGCACCCATTAGTGTCGGTGGCAGCCCCAGCAGACGAAACCGACGTAACCAAGGCGAGACTGGGGAGTATACTGCTGACCCGCACGGGTCACCCACCGGCAACACAACGGGCTGCGGCGTGCGGAAAGACAATGGTACAACACCGCACGCCTCGAGATATAACAGTACCAATGACCGAGATAGAGACAGAGATAACAACAGGTAGCAATAGTAATAGCTTTACCTCGGGAACTAGGAGCGACCGTGAAAGAAAATGCAACTGTCGTGACAGGGGAGGCTGCCCTCTCGGGGGAAACTGCCTGACAGATAAGGGTATTTATAGGTGCATGGTAATTAGCCATAATGGAGTTAAACACTATATAGGAGCCATCTCTGGCCAGTTCAAAACGAGATGTAGAATACATCTCCAGCCTTCAGGAACAACAAAAATAAGGCACTCCACGTCACTTGCGAATTACCTCACTACATTAAAAGACGCCAACATCAGCTTCTTCACACACGGGGCTATTGTCGGTAGGGCTGCACCCTACAATTTCAAGAGGAAATGCTAGCTTTGCCTTATGGAGGTTTACTACATCATAAGAGCACCCCACGAGCTCATAAACATCAGAGCCGAATCAGTCATAAACTATAGGCACCGAGTGCAGGCGTCGTACTTCGCCTGGGAGGCAACTGCGGCATGAAAACTATAAACTGGGTCCCTTTGCCCTAACCATAACACTCTGGTGGGAAATCGGTGTTAACAAACAACTGTGAACCAAATGTACATCCCAGACCCTGCCCGAACAGGCATTAGTAAAGCAACACCCACAAGATAACAAATGTGCATCCCAGACCCGGCTTGAACTGGCATTAGTGAAACAGCACCCATTATTTAATAACACAAAACACCATCATGTGAATGGGTAAATAAACCAAGTGGGACAAGATTGTTCGAGCACCGGCAGGAGTTACTCCCCCTGCTCTGAAGTAATAATTGCACATGCACCTAAGCGAAGAATGAACTCTGATGTGAATTTAACCTTAAAACCCCTCGTGGGTCGCGTATTGATCATTTTTTGTTTTCCATGCCCTAGATAAAACCATTCTAGGCGAAACGTACGTAGGTGCATTGTTATATAAACATGTTTTAACGGTTTATACTCCTTGTATTCATTTATTTTATATATATATATATATATATATATATATATATATATATATATATATATATACATTTAGAAACACACAGATACATGCGGACACACACATATATACATGAATGCATCCGCACCCAACTGTGAGTTAAGGGTGCCAACTTCACCGATGTTGCTCAATGAATGACTGGGACAGACCAATTCAGTTTGAACCAGACTGAACCAGTATCAGAGTTAAAAATACATTATGAAGAGAGAAGAAACATTTAGATATAATTAGTAATAAAATGTATCATACCTAAACTGTTCCTAAATTCCTCGACTACGTAGTTTCGTGGCAAAAACAAAAACAATATATCAAAGATATAGAGTCCTTGCGAGGTCTGCCGACTTATCAAGAGGATACCTCATTTTACTAGTCTCAAGAACGCGTCTACACGACGTGAGAAAGAATCCCAAAGGCGGAGGGGGAGATAGTCACGCGATATAACGGTCGAGAAACAGAGCTAAGCCTCTTATAACCACGAAAAAAATACCACGGAGGCGGAGGGGGTATTCATATCGAGGCCGTAGAAGAGGTAGTGAAGAAGGCGAGAAGTATGAGTAATGGAAGCTTTCCAGTTGTCCCCACACCTCAAAGATTGCTCTACCAGAGGGAGTTATTAATACATTTAGAAACACACAGATACATGCGGACACACACATATATACATGAATGCATCCGCACCCAACTGTGAGTTAAAGGTGCCAACTTCACCGATGTTGCTCAATGAATGACTGGGACAGACCAATTCAGTTTGAACCAGACTGAACCAGTATCAGAGTTAAAAATACATTATGAAGAGAGAAGAAACATTTAGATATAATTAGTAATAAAATGTATCATACCTAAACTGTTCCTAAATTCCTCGACTACGTAGTTTCGTGGCAAAAACAAAAACAATATATCAAAGATATAGAGTCCTTGCGAGGTCTGCCGACTTATCAAGAGGATACCTCATTTTACTAGTCTCAAGAACGCGTCTACACGACGTGAGAAAGAATCCCAAAGGCGGAGGGGGAGATAGTCACGCGATATAACGGTCGAGAAACAGAGCTAAGCCTCTTATAACCACGAAAAAAATACCACGGAGGCGGAGGGGGTATTCATATCGAGGCCGTAGAAGAGGTAGTGAAGAAGGCGAGAAGTATGAGTAATGGAAGCTTTCCAGTTGTCCCCACACCTCAAAGATTGCTCTACCAGAGGGAGTTATTAATACATTTAGAAACACACAGATACATGCGGACACACACATATATACATGAATGCATCCGCACCCAACTGTGAGTTAAAGGTGCCAACTTCACCGATGTTGCTCAATGAATGACTGGGACAGACCAATTCAGTTTGAACCAGACTGAACCAGTATCAGAGTTAAAAATACATTATGAAGAGAGAAGAAACATTTAGATATAATTAGTAATAAAATGTATCATACCTAAACTGTTCCTAAATTCCTCGACTACGTAGTTTCGTGGCATAAACAAAAACAATATATCAAAGATATAGAGTCCTTGCGAGGTCTGCCGACTTATCAAGAGGATACCTCATTTTACTAGTCTCAAGAACGCGTCTACACGACGTGAGAAAGAATCCCAAAGGCGGAGGGGGAGATAGTCACGTGTATCTGTGTGTTTCTAAATGTATTAATAACTCCCTCTGGTCGAGCAATCTTTGAGGTGTGGGGACAACTGGAAAGCTTCCATTACTCATACTTCTCGCCTTCTTCACTACCTCTTCTACGGCCTCGATATGAATACCCCCTCCGCCTCCGTGGTATTTTTTTCGTGGTTATAAGAGGCTTAGCTCTGTTTCTCGACCGTTATATCGCGTGACTATCTCCCCCTCCGCCTTTGGGATTCTTTCTCACGTCGTGTAGACGCGTTCTTGAGACTAGTAAAATGAGGTATCCTCTTGATAAGTCGGCAGACCTCGCAAGGACTCTATATCTTTGATATATTGTTTTTGTTTATGCCACGAAACTACGTAGTCGAGGAATTTAGGAACAGTTTAGGTATGATACATTTTATTACTAATTATATCTAAATGTTTCTTCTCTCTTCATAATGTATATATATATATATATATATATATATATATAATGCAATGAAATATCTATGATCATCGGCAAATCACTGATGAGGGACTTATTTTATTACATGTTATCCATGTGCTACCAGCAGTATTTTTCTCCCCATTTTATCATATATATATATATATATATATATATATATATATATATATATATATATATATGTATATATACATATATATATGTATATATATATATATATATATATTCATTAGTTAAGCAAAACAAGACCACACATTTCACAAGGAAGACATTATTAAAAGACTGTCAACATATTTTAGTTTGATGTAAGGAATGTAGAGAATATTCATAATAATATTAATAATTGTTTCTACTTTAGGCACAAGGCCACCAATTACCCAATGCATTACTGGTACTTTATTTTATCGACCCCGTAAGGATGAAAGGCAAAGTCAACCTCGGCGGGATTTGAACTCAGATCGTAAAGGGACGCAACTATGCTGGAAAGCATAGTTATGACCCTCCACCAATACTGCCAATCACCGCCCCTATTAATAATAATGTCCGTTTACAATTGTTTCTCTACTCCATATAATATTTCTGGATCAAATGATTATAGATCATTATTGATCTGGTTCAGTTGAAAAGAATTAAGTTAGGTAAAATTAGAGCAGCTAATCGGAACTTCAAAAGGAATATAAATTAAAATAAGGAAAGAATGTTACATGAATGTAATGTTCCATATATTGGTATTTCACTATGGTGTCCTCGGTATATCTATTGTCTGCCATAGTCGGGCAGTATTCTTCTGTCGAGGCTGCATTGTGTGAGCTCTGCCTCTGGCTAAGAAGATGGCCGCCAGTGGACATATTTACCTTACTAATTAGAGGGTGGTTTCAGGGTATGTAACTCCTTGTGAAATTAGAATTTGTGGGTAGTTTATAGTTAAGAAGTGCTAATTTCTTTTATTTTTTAATTGAGAGAAAATGTAAGGGAGGTAACTTATAATTATCTAAGTTAGCTATAACTATTTAACTTATTAGCTACAAGTAAAAATGGGGCTAGATGCATATGTTGGGTCATATTCTGTTGGCGAAGGAATTAGCCCTTCGATGTTGACAGCATATAGTTACCTCCGTTCTATCGTTAATCGGTAGAGGTCGTGATAGAGTTATGTAATAGGCTTCAGTAAGACAAAGGTCACAAGAGTTTCTTCGTCCATTGAACGGTTGGGCCCTAGCCAAGATATTCCATGTTAGTGAGTGTTCAATGTTGGTTAATTTAAGGTTTTTAATGAGCCTAGCTAGAGATGTCGAACATCTGTTGTTAAGGTCTCGGAAGGAAAAAGAGTGCGCGTTATAGCGTACCTTAAAAGGGTTAGTGGTAGAGCCGATATAGGAGCTGGTATGCGAAGCAGTTTTAACTGTGCACCTATAAACTATATTGGGTGTCAGGAAAAGTCCATTTAGTGTGCATGCATTAGGGTAACGGCAGTTGCAGTTACTTCTGCGGTTAGTGAGAGTTGGGTTGTTTAAACTAAGCGGTTGGTCACTGCTAGAAAGATTAGATGGGGGAGGTGTGTACTAAAGTAAGTATTGGTGTAGTGGCGTGCTGTATTTGATGGGGGTGATGGTACCGCTTTGTGGGAGTTATGCTGTCTTAGTTTATGATAGTTACTGAATGCGATGTGGCTAGCTAGGTTACGTGTTGTGGAGAACGAGATGTTAATGTTTTTATTAAAGAGATTGTAATATCTATGGTTGGGGGGGAATGTTTAGATAGGATTGAGAAGAAGCGTTTAGGGATATTAGTGGCTAGATTAGATGAGAATGGGGGGGGGGGTTAAGCCAGGTGATACTTCTAGGCCTATTCCTTCTAGGGGTTCTAGTGGAGTTGGTAGGGGCCTTCATAGTGTTATTATTACCTGGGAATTTGGTATTTGTCATCCCATTGCTCATTCCTATTCTAGGGTTGATTTTTAGTTTGCTACTTGGAAAGGGTAGCAGGCCACTGCCACCATTAAGGTTCCCTGTATAGGTGGTGTTACTGCTAACATTCCGGCGAATCTGGCTATATGCTAAGTTATTTCTAGTTCTAGTGTTAAGCTTATTATGGTTGTGGTGAAGTGCTATCTGATGGCATTTAGGTATGTAGTAAATGGACTGTTCATAACCAGATTCAGAATGAGCCTTATTATAATATGCCGCATGGTTTATAAATATCTCCTCATTTTGGTGATAGCATGGAGATCCTATACGAGATAGATTTGATTACTGCTCTGATAACTGTCGGTGGGTGGTTAGAGTGTGGGTTAATTATATGTAAGTATTTCACCTGGTTTATGTTAAGGGTAATATATGTTATTGTTAAGATCTAGGGTAACGTCTAGGAAGTTTACTACTTTATGGTTCGGCTCGATGTTGATAGAGAGACCGTTATTTTCAAAGAATCTATGTAATTGTTTTTTGAGCAAGTCAATTCCTCGATTAGTGCAATTGTGGACTGCAAATAGGGCGTCATCCCTATATATTCTGCCTGGCAAGTGTTGGATTTCAGCTCTGATGTTATGTAATAGGTAAATTCCAACTAACTCGGTGATTTGCGCAGTCACTTGAGTCCATAGTGATGTGAAAGTTGTCTGTTCTGTCTTTTCTAGTCCAGAGTGCTCCGTTGAATTCAATGATGGTCTGCCTAGCCATAAGTATGATGCCAATCTCATTATTGGTTATGTCAGATTTGGTGCTGGCTAGGGCTAATGATTTGTTGGGCAGTGGCGGGGTTATTGAAGCGTAATAACTGTCAATTTCAAACTGGAGGAACCTCATAGATTCCTTGGACCTTAGATCGGAGAACCATCTAATGACTTGGCCGGTGTTGGACCACACCTTTTATTATATATATATATATATATATATATATATATATATATATATATATATATATATATATATATATATATATATATATATATATATATATATATATATATATATATATATATACATTTATATATATATATATATATATATATATATAATTTTGAAAGAGATAGACGGGTAAACATTGCAAAATGGACTGTAAGATGATGTGACAAAAAGTAAAAGTCCCTTCTTCAGGGTTGTAGGAACATTTTGTGGACAATGTTCCAATGTCATCTCTTTTAGATTAATTTTGATTTTTATTAAAATATATATATACGGAAGAAAGGGGTTAATTTTTTTTCCGAAATCCATCGGTTGAACGTCTTCTACTAATATCAACAAGAAGTTGCTTATTGGCATACACGATGCCTGAATGTGGCCAGTATGCCAGAAAAGAGGGTCTTTAAAATTGTTGAAAAAAATACGTAATTAAGCGCTCGCTGAGAATGAAGCTACCACAATTTTTCACAGAAAATTTTTACGTAAAAATAAAAAAGAAATTAAATTGAAAAAAATTCACAAAAATCTGTTTTTCTCTTTCATGGTTGCATAGTATTTCAATTTTTAGTTAGAGTCGTCTTCTTAACGAAGTTACTGATGGGTAAATATATTATTTCAACAATTTTCTCATTTGTGTTCATACTGGCGGTAAAATAGTTAATAAATAAGTAGAAGAAATAAATACCTAAAATCATTATTGAATTAGCGTATAAATAAATAACGAAATTTACTTCAATGAAAAAATATAATGGCTAATTTCATCAGATATCAAATAAGATTAAATTCTATAATTTCCTGATATTTAAGTCTGCATGAAAGTATTGCAGTGAAGAAGCAATTTAGATTCAATGAAATAAAATATATGAGAAAATCAGTTATTCAACGAAGAGATTATTTCTAATAAAATATTAACTATTATGCATGTCAGAATGAAAGAAAGAATGCATTTTCGTTTTAAATCCTATTTAGGGAAATCAACAAAGTTAGATATGAATGAGAAAGTAAGAAGTTTACATTATATTATTCATAAATCCTGACACCTTTCATCGATGTGCCAGTGGTGATGCATGCACATACAGACACATATGTATGTATGTATGTATGTATGTATGTATGTATGTATGTATGTATGTATGTATGTATGTATGTATGTATGTGTATTTATGTATGTATGTAGGTATGTATTATGCATAGAATATGCACAGAAATGTAATTTCCTGCAAAATTTTATCTAGATAATAAAATATTATAATGTTATGGGTGTGATACAATAGTTTGTGACACACGTTCCAGATTACTGCGTTTGTAGTTCAAATCACGCCGACGTGATTGATAGGGATTGATAGAGAATTGGGTGTGGAATCATCCTGTTTCTTCTATAGTACGTCCATTTCAGAATACTAGTAAAAACGAATGGGTATATAAGCCCATTAAATACGCGTTTCCTTGTGGTTGTTTGAATGATATACACGCATTGAGATGAAGGAACATCTAGGACCGGAAATAGATTATGGGTATTTATATTGTTTTTAATTTAGAGAGAAATTCGTATTTTCTTGCATGATTACAACTGTGGATATTATATACGCACTTGTGCTATTTCAGTTACGCACACTGTATATATTACGGATATCATTTTATCATACACTTCGGCTGCTAACTCAGTTCTTAATACAAAAACCACGCAAGAAACACAAACACACACACACGCGCATATATATATATATATATATATATATATATATATATATATATATAAATTTATGTGTGGGTGTGTGTGTGTGTGCGTGTGTGTGTGTGTGTGTGCATGTGTGTGTATGACTAGATGATTTAGTGAATTACTGTTTGTGGTACCAATATGAGCACTCGACGCACTGGCAGGGCTTTTATTGATTATCGACCCATTACGCGTGTTTCACATAAAATTTCTTCATGGTCATTTATGGAAGCTATGACCTGATTCCAGCATCAATCTGCTCCTCAGATTTGGTGTTTCATCAAACGATTAAGTGTATGTATCAAATAACTAAGTATGTATGTGTGGATGCATGTTTTCGTCTTCATATGTGTATTTTTTGTGCGATCTGGTAGTTTTATATATTGCCACCAAACAGTCATTATTTCTAAATAATATGCATCACTTTCTAAACTCGCAAGCTTTTGAATCGTATCTCTTTTCAATTTACTAATTATTCGGACATTTGACGTATCGGATCAATATATATATGTACATCCAAATATGAATATTCATCAATACAGACGTATTTAATTGGCTGCCAGAAAAAGAAAACTGAGCCACACACTCATTTATTTATATGTTAAAGGAAGAGAACAGGCTATGTTTCTATCTCATGGTAGAATATATCATTCCCATATTAACTGTATAAAACTTAAGAAAGGAAGACTAGCATTTATTGTAAATGGTCTTACAATATAGATGAATGTATACATATTTTTGGTGAAATATATTACTACATTTCAGAAAATCACAAATATTCGTTTATTGGATGTGGAGAGTAAATTGTGGAACATTGTACAGACGATTATTCTATTCTCAATTTGTATATTTCAGTCTGTGAACGATGCTGTTAAAGTATTGCGAGTTTCCTACATGAAAACTGAATTATTTTTCGAATCAAAATTGAAGAATGTGTACTGCATTTCTAACTTTTGCTTTTTTATATATATTTTAACAACAATTATATGTAGGTATGTTTGCATGTATTTATATTTGTAAGCCTGGGGTCATCTTTTCATTTAAGCCATTCAATATCAACAAAAAAAGTACCAGGCTAGTAATTGGATTGATTCTTCCTCTATGTCTTATTTTCACTTTCATTTTACTCTAACCTTCTTCCAGAGAATTCTGCTGTATTCCGATAAAGCGAAGAGAGGCTTGTAAGAAATGAACACTAGAAACTCTGTATGGTTCCCCCAGGAGTTACACTTCCATACATAGGTGTATGTAAGTACTGGTCCATACATCTCCCTCCTGGACGAATTCGTTTCTGTGCAACATAATTCACAATTGCAGATATTAAATCTGCAGTGTGAGAAAACTACGTATTATCAGTAGATATTCAAGTAACCGGGCAAATTGTACGTCTTCAGCATCCGCTCCGAATCACTGTACCACCATTCTCTTATTCACGCACGTGACTTGAGGGTCCGTGTTTAATGCCCCTTTGTCCCCTGTTCCTTGTTCGCCGTTTGTATACCTGCTTTTGTATATATGTATAAACTTTGTTCCGTTTGTTCCTACGTTCTCCATATGTGTACCTGAATTTATATCTATGTTTCTTTTTGTTCGTATATTCTATAACAACAGTTCACTTCCACAGACTGGCAGCCCTTTTTGTCGAACATGGTTGCCACCGTTGTTAGTATTAATAACAATGTAGTTACAACTGAAGAGTATTGTGGTTAATTATTATTCAGCAATATGATTAGTGCTGGCATTGTGCCATAGATTGGAAGCGATAATTGTCATGATTATTATATTAGTGTAAGGATTTATTTACAGCGACCTGCACCACCAGGCCTTTTTGTTGCTGTTGCTTGGATCTCGGGTAGGAATGCACTCATTGGCATTAGCTGCGTACTAATATCACTACTACTGCGACGATCTGTGTGGGCGATAGGCTGGTTTTCCCTTGTTGTCGTTGTTGTTGTTGTTGCTGTCGTTGTCGCTGATGTCTCGAGGATGGATGTCATCAAGTGTGTATATCGGCCTACCTTAGAGTTCCATTTATTGCTGTTGTTGTTGTCGTCGTCGTTTGTTGTTATCGTTGTTGTTGCTAGCTGGGTATTACTATCACTACGACTGCAGCGGCCAGTGTAGGTGACGTTGGTTGGTGTTTGCTATTGTCGTTGTTGTTGCTGTTTTTGTTGTTGTAACTGTTGCCTTGAATGTGGTTGTCAACAAAATGTATACGTCACCCTCCCTCAGAGTTCCGTTTATCCCTTCCACTATCTACTACATTCTGGCTACGCATGAACGTAGATGAACACAACATATTTGAGGGGTTACCCATTTGCGGATTTACGACCCCAATTCCGTGGGGGATGCATGAATCCTGATTTCGCTAATTGACACGTGATAGCATTTTACTCCAGTAAACATGACGGCTGGGAGAACCTTTCAGGAACTCATATGTCTGCGGGACGCACGAGCAAAAGGACGTGAGTTTTTTTTCCTGCCGGCGGCATATTACAAGACGGATTTCATCTGAGGATACCTTTCTCATAACAACAACAAATACATGAATTACATCTTGATTGCATGAGAGAACAGTTGTAATAATTATACGGAATAAACCATTTATGTAACATCAGTATCTTTATTAATGTTATTATATATATAAGAGAGGGGTCCGATCAGTGTTATGAGTATGTAATCTCTTGAATAATTTCCATTGATATTATGTAAAATGTGGTGTTTTGCTTGCATTGGTAGAGCATTAGAAAAGTTGTTTTTCAGAAATTAAAACAAGATGATTTACCTTCTTGTTGCACATTCATTCTTTATCATGCATGAAATAAACTACCACGAGGAGTCGATATAATTAACGTTCATCTCCCCACATTCCAGATCACTTTTCAGTGTTAGAAAGTCATTACCAATTGTATAACACAGAAGGATAAACATATACATCCATATCTAAAACTAATTGTTTTAGCTAATAATAATGTGGTCAATGGCAGCTTCTGTAGTGCAGCTTACTACTAAGATTTCATCGCCGCTTTCTTCCTTGTAAAATTCACAATATAGTGTAAAATGTTAGACATTATGATGACATTGTACACGGTGCCAAGTCTTTTACGAACTTCGTTCAATAATGGACCATATTTTTTTAAAGTGTTTTTAGACGATTATGTTGATGGAAATACTTGTTTTCAAGTCCGACACTTATTATATCGATATCGTCCGATTAGCTAAATTAGGGGGCACAATCAACACCGAAAATTACACACAAGCCCTCACGTATATTCATACACACAAATACGCGTGTGCTTGTACATGTCTGCTTGCGTGTATGCGTTTATATATATATATATATATGTGTGTGTGTGTGTTTGTGTGTGTGTGTGCATGCATATGATAATGCGTGTGCGTGCGTGTGTATGTGAATGTATCAATCAACGTATCTATTTTAGCATATAACGGCAGAACTGTGCACATTTTCTGACTGACTTCTCTTTTGAAACCAACATATATTGGTTATCCAGAGGGTGTAACAGAAGATTTGTGCCTAATGTGTTACAGATTGACCTGAATCCGAAGCAACATGGCTGTAAAGCGAACTTCTTGACCACACAGCATTGCCTGTAAGTATGTTAAGATAGAGTAGTCAATATTGCGAAACGTATCCTGCGAAAGTGTTAAGGTCAGAAAGACCAACAAAGCAGAACACTCCGAACACATCATCATACAGCAAAATCTGACCTACAAGTTCGGGTTGAACCATTGGGAATACACATTGTCGTTCGATATATCAGTTGATAAATACATGTTGATGTGTGACTGAAGTTGTATCTGTCTTTACGCAAAACAACTATTCGAAATTACGGTCATGAATGAAGTACCAAATATAATATAGCATATTGTCTGGCAGTCGAACCGTATGCGTACAACATGTCATGTTTTACAGGCATTTGAATAATTTCATATTTGCAGTAATGAAGAAACTACAAATCCAATAAATCTTGAAGTATTCGAGAACGATGTATGTAAACATACACATATGTACAGACATACAAACATAATATATACTTATACACACACACACTCACACACACACATACACACACACACACATACATATATATATATACACATATATATATATATATATATATATATATACATATATATACATACATATATATATATATATATATATGTGTGTGTGTGTGTGTGTGTGTGTGTGTGTGTGTGTGTGTGTGTACATGAACATAAAATGTGAAACAATAGTTTTACGACGCGTCTGGAATTTATAAATTTTGAAAGTATGTTAGCTTATTGTAAGTTGCTGCAACGCAGAATTAACTATTAAATAGTCGAATTAGTTAGGTATATAGAATATTAGAAATGGAAAAAGTGGAGATCCCACTTCTAAAATGGTGGTGTGACTAACTGGCATACAGTATGCGAGCTCGTTTCGTGTGTCCGAATATGTGTAAATGTTTTCGTCTCCATGTGTTTATACACACAACCTGTTCGACATTTTTACAAAGCACACACACACATACATATATGTATATATATATACACGTACATACATATATGTATACTTAAATATATCCTCCTTCTCTTTCGGTATTCAATCGTATTGGACTATGACCTGGTGTTAGATATTTATCAATTTGTTATAGTTAATCAATGACAAAACACTATCCAAGATGCTTCTCTCTTTCATGACACAGTAGTACAATGTCAGTTGCACATGTGCGCAAACAGATACAGCAGAATACAGCGAGGAGTGGTAGAATGGTAGATCTTGTTCTGAATCCCTCTCATATCTTTGTAGTTTCTTTTATATTTGATTCAACTTTCTTTGCAGTTCCTTTTACATTTTCTGCGCCCAATCACCGCTGATTTTCTATTTCACCGTAATGAAGTCATCTGCTGCACTGATTTGATTTTTAATGAAATATTTATACGAGAGGTGTTGGCATCCTCTTCAACGGCTTCTTCAATTCAGCTTACTATAAAGTACAACCTCCAGGCTACTAGTGTCTTCGATACGGATTAAATGTTTAGCACATCGTAGTTGGGACTCCAGCAGGCTGAACTCATTATTAAGCATATTTTCCCACTGCCCACCCTCTTGAATTGAGATCTAGTCTTGCAGCGAAATATTCATTATGGATCATAGTGGTAGCCATACTTCACTGGGCTCGTTTGCATTTTATTGACAGTTTTGTGACACGTCATTTATACAGACAACCGTTCAGCTTTTCCAAAGCGACCACAACAAACTGGTTGATAGATTTGGAAGAGAGGTATTATGGAACCTGCTCAAAATCTATGTATGTCCCGAATAATTGGTGAAGACATTCAGCCAGTTGCGCGATGATATGCAGCTACAATCACACTTCAAAGTGTCAGGTCAGCCAAATTTCGGATTGTCCACGGAATAAAGCAAGACTATGTAAACGCGCCACCTCTGTTTCCCTTATTCTGGAGTAATGTGTTCGAAAATATGGTAAGCGCTCTCACATCTGAAGTTTATAATCGCAGAAGAATTGATAGTGGACTGCTAATATCCTCTAGAAAGTTTTGTGAGCTGCTTATTGCTGTTGACTCAGTTCAAATGGCTGGGGGTATACAGAAAAGAATATATCATTTCAAATGTACTCCGCTAATATTCGGCTACACAATTAATGTAAGAAGGACTGAAGAATTATAACAGCCGCAATGTAGTGTTGATGTTCACCTACTAAGCATTTCCAGCTTCCACACAGACCTCAAATTAAGACACACCACCCATGCTTTGCTCTTCTTCTCAGCTACATCATACTCTGTGGTCCTAATATTTGCTCTCAGATACAGGAAGTCCTCAACCAAATCTAGCATCTTCCCGTCGACATTCATAATATTATCTTGCTCCCTTGATGTTCTCTACTAGATATTTCAAGGAAAAGCATGAAAGCAGGCAAGATCCTTGCCTTAGCTCACTCTAGAATATTCCTCAGCATCAGGATGTGACCAGTGGTTGTTCTTTCCTCTCTGAAGTCATTCTGGTTGTTCCTAAGCTTCTTCTCTAACTCAGATCCTGTTAAGAATCATCCTGTTGAGGATCTTTGCTACAAGTGACGTCAATGAGAAGCCCCTGTACCTTTTGGTGTGAGATCTCCGTACTTTGTTACTGGTACTTATTAATCCTCCTCTGATATTTACCAACTGCTTTCTCCAGTGTCTGGTTACTGAACTCCAGGATGATATCAAAATTACACAACTTCATCACATCTAATACCACTCCATCTTCTCCGAGAGCCTTACCACCTTGATCTTCAGCTTGGCTCTCTGGAACTCCTCTGTGGTGAAGCGCCCTGTCTCAATATCCAGTTCCTCAAACAGCTCTCTGATCTAACAGGTGTCCTGGTCTGTCGAAGGTGGATCGTAGGGACTTTAAATGATCCAGTTACTTCCTATTCATATACTCGAGACTGATTCAAACTTCCTCTCTTTTTCCTTGTGATGTCAACCAGCTCTCTTTACACTTAGATCTGTCTACCGATATTTCTACACTTCTGCCCATGTCCATCAGCACCTAATCTGGATTAAGTATAAATGGAACAGAGTTCTTCCTTCCTCACCTCCACATTCTTCTAGGGTCAGCATGGATTTGGTCCTTGGAAGCTCTCAGGTAATCTCTGAGTTCACATAACTTTACCAGTTTAAGGATTGCACAATTTTTAGAACGGTTAAGCGTGAAGTAAAGATATAGAGCAATTACGTCACTACCTTGGGTCTGAGACGGCGTTCAAAATGTCATTGATGGAAAATGCCTTAATCACTTTAAATGATCTGTTTAAGATACAATTTGATTGGTTGAGGAAGAGCACGTGATTGGGCATAGCATTTTCTTAGTTTTCAATTTCCTTTCTTTATATACACAAAGGCATACTCACACACGCAGACATACACATACACACATATACAAACACTATCATATATATATATACACATACACACATGCCTCTGTGTTTGTGTCTCTCTAAGTGGGTGTATACGTTTCTGTGTCTATGTTAGTGTACCGAAATTGATACAGCTGAAACTCATTATGATTTCATACTCT
>OZ024740.1:127121948-127131948 GCA_964016885.1 Eledone cirrhosa
TATCGGTTTACCGAATATTTATTATAATGCTCGGTTTGTTTGTAAACAAACAAACAGCCCGAATTAGCCGTACAGTGTTTAGGCAACCACGTCACCTTTTTGTTCAACACTGACACAGGAACGATGTACTAGTTTCAAGCTTATTAGCTATCGTCAGCATCGTACACGTTCCTGCCAGATGGTTGAACGTCTTAAAGTATATACTTTCCTTATGCTTATTAACGGCTGAGCAGCTTAATTTGCATATCGAGTGAGTTTAGTCGGCCTGGCGTTCCGAAGTCGATAAATGGAATAGAATGAAACAACATTTAATTTCTCACTCTTAGTACGGCAGTTACTTAAATGTAAGTATGTATACGTACATACACATATGTATACAGACGTACTGTAGTATGTATATATATATACATGCACAGATATATATATGCACGTACCGGTTTACCGAACATTTATTATAATGCTCGGTTTGTTTGTAAACAAACAAACAGCCCGAATTACGCCGTACAGTGTTTAGGCAACCACGTCACCTTTTTGTTCAACACTGACACAGGAACGATATACTAGTTTCAAGCTTATTAGCTATCGTCAGCATCGTATACCTTCCTGCCTCACTCGATATACAAATTAGGCTACTCAGAGTTTAATATGCATAAGGAATGTATATACTTTCAGACGTTCAACCATCTGGCAGGAAGGTATACGATGCTGACGATAGCTAATAAGCTTGAAACTAGTACATCGTTCCTGAGTCAGTGTTGAACAAAAAGGTGACGTGGTTGCCTAAACACTGTACGTCGTAATTCGGGCTGTTTGTTTGTTTACAAACAAACCGAGCATTATAATAAATGTTCGGTAAACCGATACGTGCATATATATATATATGTGTGCATGTATGTATATATATACATACTACTGTGCGTCTGTATACATATGTGTATGTACGTATTCATACATACTTACATTTAAGTAACTGCTGTACTAAGAGTGAGAAATGAAATTTCGTTTCATTCTATTCCATTTATATATATATATATATATATATATATATATATATATATATATATATATATATATATATATATATATATATATAATATAATATATATAATATAATATAATATATATATATATATATATATATAAGTAGTAACACAACAGTTAGTTCACCATACCGAGAACAATTGGTTCACCTTATGCGGATCTTCATGCCGGACTCAGAGAACCGAAGATCCGCATAAGGTGAAACAATTGTTCTCGGTATGCTGAACCGTCTTTTGTGTTACTACTTCTACCAACTCGTCCCATGGACTGACTGCTCTACCACTACGGATATTACACTCTAGTGTTATCTCTCTCTCTATATATATATATATATATATATATATATATATAAAGTATAGATCCGAACTAAGCCAGTAGGCTTAGTTCGGGTCTAGCTGTCGAAACTGCCGGAGCTCATATGTTTTATATATATATGTATATATACATATATCAAAGGCTAGAATGTTGGTATTCCCCGTCACAATTAATATTGCGAAACAGTATTATCAAAACTGTCCGGGAGATTGGTAGTTAGCACAATTCTGGTTTTTATTTATCTTTCTTGATTTATTCTTAAATTATGTCAAGCAAACCCTCTTGTCTGTAATTAGCGAATCTGGTCACTTGAGATTTGAATACATATATGTATATGTCTGTGTTCGTTTTTCTTTTTTGTTCAGTTATATTATACGGCTTGGAAAAACCTCTTTATTACTAATTTTATTGTAAGAGACTATTTTTAGTTTTAATAACTCAATGCACGCCTTTGATATATTCGACTCTGTTAATTCATGGAGCTAATTCAAATGTCGAGTAAACCCGGTTGCTATTTTTAGTAGCCTGAGTTCGCGAAACACGCCAAATACTGGCACCATGCGCGTTATATATACGCACACTATCCAGTTTTTTAATAAACTTAGAAGTGACTAGGATACTAATAATTCTTCACCCGCTGATGAGCTAGAATTTTTGTATTCCTCTTCACAATTAATATTGCGAAACGGTATTATCAAAACTGTCCGGGTGATTGGTAGTTACCACAATACTGGTTTGTATTTATTTTTCTTGATTTATTCTTAAATTGAGTTGAGCAAACCCCATTGTCTGTAGTTAGTATTCTTTTCACCTTAGCGAATCTGGTCCCTTACGAATTGAACACATATATGTCTGTGTTCGTTTTTATTTTTTGTTCAGTTATATATATATATATATATATATATATATATATATATATATATATATAGAGAGAGAGAGAGAGAGAGAGAGAGAGAGAGAGAGAATGAGATGGAGGAAGAGAGAAAATGTGTGAGTGTAGTGTATCTGGAAATCAAAATAGCTAAATAGAGGTACACAAATATTTTACTTTATTTGTATATTATTCTGCACCATATTGCCACCATAATCACATAAAGAAATTGTATGGCAAACATATTCAACATCCATTCTTTATTAAATTTATGAATTGAAAATATGTTTAGAAAAAAGAATCATATATTCATTTTATTTTTACAAATCTATGCAAAAACTTTATCTTTCCATCATCTTTGTATAAATTCCAGCTCTATACTTTAACAGATGAACTGAAATATTACCAAACATATAATAACATTATCCTTGTAGAAATAAGATTTTTCCTAAATAATCTCCAAATTTTGCACGGTAGCTTTTCTAAACAGAATGATATTTTAAAACTGCATGTTTATGTAATTCTATTACATAGTTTGTACTTCCCCAATACATTTGGTTTTATATATATTGTAGGACTTCTATTACTTTAATTTGACTGGCCAATACAAAATATAATTCCCCCAGACACAGATATGATTTTATTGTTAACTTTATTAGTCATATGCTCATTTGATCGAAGGGGTAGGTGGTCCCTTATAGTGTCATCATTTGATCGCTTCTCATATAACTATTTGGTTCGTATTGTTTAACATCAGGCCGGTATTCATCGCAAAAATACACCCATTAAATGTCCCAGCTGCCTGTATTCCGAAATCTTTTTTTTTAGCAGCACTGCTCCTAGCCTTACATTATCCGATGTATAAATACTTTTCATGATGAGATGTAGTGATAAAGAGACCATTAGGTAGTGAATCTCGAATTGGCTAGATTTTGATGTTGTTTCTTAACCCATTGATCTTTCAAATTCATGATGACATGTATGAAACCGACCTTCCAATTGTTTTGACGGGAGTGATGGTAGGTCTTCCTTTGAAACTATGTTTAATCAAAATTTTACAAGTGAAATCAATTGATGAAACAGTCAAATAGCATTGTTTAGAATTCTACATAAGAGAACCTAAAATGTAGTCTTCAATGATGTCATTGTGTGCTGATAATTAGGATACACCCATTTACATTGTATTTCTACAAAGAAATGCTTCTTTATGATTTTATCATACGAATTAATTTACAGGTTCTAAAACACGATTTATTTTCTTATCATTTTCTAATATTGCATAGAATCATTTCTCAGTGGTACAATACTGGCTTTATAATTCTGAGCTCCAAAATTTCTGTATATTACTGACTCTGTGAAAATTATCTAATGACATTCATATCAACAAAATGTAACAATGCAGAAATCCCCAATTTCCAATTGTTCCAAATTTAACACAAATAAGTTCATGTAAATTACATTATTTATCGATTATCACTGTGATGGGGAGAGGAATGGGAATGGACCGCTAACGCATTCGAGCAAGAGGGATCTAGTTCTTCATATGATAACATTCTTGTCGAAGATGTGAGGGGTGTCATACCAGTCAAATTATTATATGACTAACCGCCTCTCTATTATCTGTAAGGGTTGCTGTTTTCCTCTAATTCTACAAAGCATTTCTGAATGAGCTACCTAGCGAACTTAGATATGGATGCCACCAACTAGACATGCTATTTCTATATTCACTGTAAAAAGGATATTCAATAGAGCAGATTCTCATTTCCTTTCTTCAAAATAATTGAAGCGACATAGAAAACATAATTAGCACCTAATAAAAAATTTAGTAGGAAAGATTATTTTTTATTTTTTATTTACGATTTGACACAGTTGAATAATATGTTTGTTTCTAAGGCTATCCTTCTTTTATGGACATTTCTCTTGATATATTATCCCCAATGTAATATATTTTGAAAATATGGGACTTTGTGTTTAGGTTGTTTGGCTTTTGATCCTAAGGTTGCGACTTCGAATTCCGACGACATGTTTGGTCTTTGGGGAGGACCCATTATATTACTTGCACAATTTGTCAGACAAGATGCCACATACCATTTCCTCAAGAACAATATTACGATTACAATATTACAATATTACAATTCTGTAGCATGCTCAGTTTTTTGCACCTCCATTTCTTAAGAAGCCGCTCGATAAATAGATTTACATTAAAAGTTTGTCGTCGTAAAACGGTCCTCCAACACATACCAAAAGAGTGACTTCCCGTAGAAGTTTAATTCGTTTATTGTGTGCTTAAACAGAAATTAAAACGGCTTGTGTGATGTCTTATCTTATATTACTGCCATCACTACATTGTTCTGTCACGTCTTCGCAGATCGCAAGTAGAAAACATTATTTATTCTCATTAAATGATTCTCACAGTAACAAGGGATTTGTTAAATGATATTTTATACATTACATTAATGCATTATTACGTTTATATTATGTATAATGTTTTCATGGTAGATGTTTCAACTTTGGGACCGTTTCGATTTCAAATTGTAAAGAAATATCTTTATTGCAGTTTTGGGTATTTTGTATAAATAGAATAAAAACATCGCAAACAATAAATAATTATTCTTCTATATTTTGATTCGTATTCATTTCTTTCATTATCCGTCCATTTCCATCTAAATACAAAACGTTTCTCTCTTTAATGAATGTAATATCGTCATTAAAGACGGTTTTCTCTTTGCTGCATACAAGCATCACTATGTCCCTTGAATATTCCAACAGAAGATTATCTTTACGTTCTTTCTAATGTGTCAATTAATAGCGGAAAACAATTAGCATCCATAAAATTGTCATTTATCTATTTGATACATGTCTGGCATTATTTGTTTCTTAAGATGTTTCATTGATAGTGAGTGGTATAAGATGCATAAATAATTTTGCCCAGCACCACAAAAAAAGTTGATAAAAAAGTATGTAAGTGATAAACAAACACAAGATAATCATTGAAACACACATATTGTGTGTGAGTATATGTGTGACATTCCGTAAACATATTTATGCTTAAGGTTGTACAACAACTGCGAAATTATTATGTTGCTTTTTCCGCTACTTTGATACTGATGCTCATAATGTCCCTTTTAAAATATTGTAATGTATAACTGTCGGAAAGACATTGTGAGGAGAGAATACCAGAGGTGTGAAACTCTGTGCATGGTTGTTCACAATGTAGAGCTGGTAGCCTGTCAAGTTTGGTCAGAATATCACGATATAGAGGATGGAAGAATTGACATGAGTGTCAGAGAGGAGATAGAGCGCCACCTGCAGATTTCAAGGAACAGAAACAATTGTCGAAGGATACTGCAGAGAGAGAAGAAAAGAAATATCTCAGTAAGAGGTAGAAATATGTCTGTGAATTGTCTCGTGCCAACCAATCAACTGACCTTTCTTTGGAGGTGATAAAGGATATATATACCTGTGGCTGTATCACGGATCCAGTCGTGGGGAGCTCTAAGTTGGGGATTTCCCATGACACCTGTGTAGTACATGATTGGGGAGCAAGGTTTCCGCTGACCCAGTAGAAAAGGCCCGTATTTGAGACCTATGTGTTCAGGTTTTATAAGTATGCAATCGTCAGGGGTGATGCAATTGAATACTAAACTTAGCATTGTAAGCAAACTGAAAGGCTCTAATTGCATAATTGATGTCTTTAAATACGTAATGTATGTCGTTTTTACTTTCAAGTAAAGAAGATATACATGCTCTTATTGTGGAAGGGATCCATTAATGATTTGGCCATGTGTGTTAGGGTAGGGCTCAGGAGTGGAAAGCTGATAGGAATATGAAATAGTAAAGGTAGACATAAGGTACTTTGGATGTGAAAGTATACCCTCGTTGTACAGGATGTAGAATGAATGTAACAAACTCAAAGCTTAGGGATCACTAGGATTAAAGCAAGATCACTGATTTCATAAAAGATTTGAGGGCGAGAAATGACTGTTATATACAATAGAGTGTGTGAATGTATCATTATTATATCAGTTATTATATGGCAGTGCTATACTGGTGAAATTTAGAAACAGGCATACGTATATATATATATCACCCCCTACTCTCAAGCGTGAAACTAATATTAACATTCGTACTGCCCCTTCGATTCTGCGTTGTTTTTTTTTGTTCTCTGTTTACTGTCTCAACTATAAAATATATATATATATATATATATATATATATATATATATATATATATATATATATATATATATATATATATATATATATATATAGTGAATGAGTCTGGGCCCTGACGACTAAGCTCCGGCTGTTTCGACAGCTAGCTCCAATTCGGTGCTCACCCGTCGGGATTCTGACTCTTTTCCTATTACCCTCTCTACCACACTAAGTATTGAGCACGCTGGAGCGTTACAGTACCTGGTATCTTACCACACCCACTTTGTTATATACATATATATAGAGTTTAGGATTGTGGTTAGGACGGAACAGGAGGAGAAAGGAAGAAAGGAGTTTCCATCGTCAGCTGTAAATGTATCCCGAACCGATGTTTCGGCGCTGAATTACAGGACATCGGTGTAGTTCGGGTGCGCCCGGGGCCTTTTATTAATCAAAAGGCCAGGTGGAAAAGGAGAGACAAAAGGAAAGAGAGGGAAATGAGGAAGAACAGGGGGGAAGATGAGGAGAGAGGAAGAAGGAGAAAATAGGAAAGGAATCGAAGAAAAAAGTTTGCCGATCCCATCGTGGGAAGACACAGGTGAAAGAAACATATAAAAAGGTAACCGTGGAAAATAGGGAAAGTAAGTTGAGCACGATCATACCAGCTCTGAGTCGTAGCTGACCACCAGGCTAAAGTCTCCCAGTTTGGCCACAACTTACTTTCCCTATTTTTCCATGGTTACTTTTTTGCATGTTTCATTCACCTGTGTCTTCCCACGATGGGATCTGCACACTTTTTTCTTCTATTCCTTTCCTATTTTCCCCTTCTTCCTATCTCCTCATCTTTCCCCCTGTTCTTCCTCATTTCCCTCTCTTACCTTTTCTCTCTTTCTCTCTCCTTTTCCACCTGGCCTTTTGATTAATAAAAGGTCTCAGGCGCACCCGAACTACACCGATGTCGTGGAATTCAGCGCAGAAACATCGGTTCGGGATACATTTACAGCTGACGACGGAAACTCCTTTCTTCCTCTCTCCTCCTTTTCCTTCCTAACCACCATCCTAAAACTTGTTTTTAGTAACCACACAGCTCCTTTCGTTTCATAACTTTTTGTATTTACCGCTGTGACCCTACCTGCTTTGGTCGATCTGTGTACTCTCCACACTTTCGCACCGACCCTCCCTTCTCTCTTCCCTTCTGCTCTTCACTCTCATATATATATATATATATATATAGAGAGAGAGAGAGAATTAGTATATCTACCATGGTATTATGACACGAGCCTACTACTACCATGAACCATAGCAGTAAATTTTGGCAAGTTTTACTCAACAAATAATTTGGAGATAAATATAGAGAATTAGTATATCTACCAACATATGTTTACAGATGTATACCCATGCAAGCAAATATATATGTATATGTCTTAGTACCTTTGTGGTTCTATGCAGGGGGATGCAGAACAATTATATGAAAGACTTAAAATAAAAAAATTTTAAAAATTAAAAATTAACTTACTTACTAAAATTTTCACTCCAACTAATTAGTTTCTGTAAGGGAATAAATATAGTTACGTAACGTAATTATAGAGAAGTCCTTACGTCATCAGAGAGTCTATTCTCAGGTAAGTTCCCAGACAATGCGCGGATACTAGGAACCCATATAAAAATAATTATTCAGTGGATGGAACAAAGCTAGCGGGGACTAAATTCCAGGGCACTGAAAAAATTCACTGCCTACTTGGTCAGTGGAAAATTCTAAAGAATCAATCACGTGACACTGAGGTTAATCAGTGAGGAGTGGGGTGTTATTATAACAAGAGCCTACTACTACCATGAACCATAGCAGTAAATTTTGGCAAGTTTTACTCAACAAATAATTTGGAGATAAATATAGAGATATAGTATATCTACCAACATATGTATACAAATGTTTACCCATGCTAGCAAATATATATGTTATGTCTTAGTACCTTTGTGGTTCTATGCAGTGGGATGCAGAACAATTATATGAAAGACGTAAAATAAGAGAGAATAGACTCCCTGATGACGTAAGGTCTTCTCTATAGTTACGTTACGTAACTATATTTATTCCCTTACAGAAACTAATTAGTTGGAGTGAATATTTTAGTAAGTTAATTTTTAATTTTTAAAATTTTCTTATTTTACTTCTTTCATATATATATATATATATATATATATATATATATATATATATATATATATATATATATATATGTGTGTGGTTGTGTGTGTTGTGTGTCTTCTTGTATTTAATATAGAAATGGCATATACAAGACTAGAACTGTTTTATTCGGAAGAAAGCATCAGGAAGCTCACCATTAAAACGGTTTTAGTCCTGTAGAAGCCAATTTTATATTAAATAGTTATACTCTGCTATGTATAACGTACGTGGTTACCACGGATTGATCTCGGGATAAACAAATATATATATATTGTTATACTTGGGGAGGGTCATATTGTTGTAATAATATTGTTTCTACTTTAGGCACAAGGCCAGCAATTAACCAGTGCATTACTGGTACTTTATTTTGTCGACCCCGTAAGGATGAAAGGCAAAGTCAATCTCGGCGGGATTTGAACTCATTGCCAGAATTAATAACAGAACACACTCACTGTTTGGTTGGTTTTCCCTTCTGTATCTTTTATATCAGTTAATTCATTCGGTCAAAAATACAGATATAATATCGATATAAACACATATATATAGTCTAACAAAGTTCTTTCGTTGCACATCTGCTATTATGTTCCTTCTGTTGTATTGTTTATTTACGCCATATTTATTTAATGTGTTTAGATATTTACTTTTTTGTCTTTTTCTCTGCGCATGCGTTTACGTGTGTGTATAGTGTTTGGTGTGTGTTCGCGTTTGGGTGACTGTGTTTTGGTTATTGTATTCTATCTTAGTTTACTAGTGTGTGCTTATATGTGTTTGTTGTTATTGTACTTGTGTATATATTGATTTATTTATTTATTAATTTATTCATATTTCTCTTCAGTCAGTATTGTTTGTTTGGGTCTTGTTGTTATTCCATTCATTTTTTCTGTTTAGCTTTGGCCTTCTAAGTTCTATTTCACTTGCCTTTCTGATTTGCCTATCTGCTGGGTTATTTCTATGTTTAGATATTATTATAATTTCTATGTTGTCTATGTTACCGTCATGTTGTTCTCTGGCGTGTTCGTATTATACTAAACCGTTTTTTCGTCATTTTAGTTCCCCCACTGTTGGTCTATCCTTTCACTTATGCTACGATCTGTCTCGCCTATGTATGTTGTTGTCATGTTTCTGCAAGTTCCCTCTGTACATCTTATGCTATAGACTAGGTTTCTAGTTTTACAGTTTATCCGGGGGATTACTTTACATATAATACATTTCCTATTAGTAGAGTGGGTTTTATTAAAAGGGTTGTTTTGCTGACCAGGAATGTTATGGTAGTTCCTGGCTTTTCTACCACCTTAATCTTTAAGTTGGTCTTTCTCAAGGCCTTTCTACACTGGTTAGCTAATTTCCCTCCAGGGGTAGTGTCCACGAACATGACACTCTGGTATCTCCATATAGCTAGTAGTAATAAAAGAAATATTAATACTTATTTTCAACAA
>OZ024740.1:127136948-127166948 GCA_964016885.1 Eledone cirrhosa
TATATATATATTTATATATATATATATATATATATATATATATATATATATATATATATATATATATATATATATATGTATGTATATATATGTATGTATATATATGTATGTATATATATATATGTATGTATATATATATATATATATATATATATATATATATATATATATATATATATATATATATATATATATATATATATATATATATATATATATATATATATATATATATCAGAAACATCAAATTGCTCAAAATGCTATATATATATTTTGAGAAATTCGATGTTTCTGATTGACTTCGAGATATTGTAAGTAACATTTTATAATACTTGATGGAGTTTGTACAGTGAAGTATGTGCAGTGAATATAGAATTTAATGAGAATGGAAGACTAGCTCTGAAGCCTAACGAATGTGTCTGAAAAGACATTGTCATAGTCAATGACATCACTCTTTATCTGTTTCTGTCCCTCTCTCTTTATATATATATATATATATATATATATATAGAGGGAGAGAGAGAGAGAGAGAGAGAGAGAGAGAGAGAGAGAGAGAGAGAGAGAGAGATATCATAAATCATGTCCTTAGAATTATTAGTTAACATATATAACATTTCCTCTTCCATTTAGCATAATTAACCATATAAAAAATCAATTAGACCAGGCTATAAGAATAAAGGCTCCTATGAAGAAATATTTGATAAATAACCGAACGCGGCCTCTTCGCGGTGACCTCAATAGAGTATTTACCCAACATTTAAACAGCATGTAGAAACTGACTAAATATACCGTCAACCATACACAATTAGGTGTAAATTTAAACGTAGAAGAAATGTGTACATACAGTAATTACATCTCTACCATGGTTTCGTCCGTATTTTTAGATATCCTATTGTTAGGATGAATCTAGAGTAACAGACTCTTCAGGAGACAAACTCAGTTGGCTAAGAATTGTGCCGTTGCAGTGGTCAAGTTAGAAAGAATATGATTAGTTGGTTACGGCGGGTAGGCTGGTTGCCAGAAAGCGCAGCCCAATATCGCCCAATTCCATCTGAACCCAACGGGAGATTATTAAATATAAAGTTTTACATATATATATATAAAAAGTCACAGATATATATGTTGCAACTGGTCACGTTGTGGCTCAATAAAGAATTAATAAATTAAATAATCAGAGCAATATATCATAAATCATGTCCTTAGAATTATTAGATAAAATATATCATTTCCGTAATTATGCTAATTGGGAGAGGAAATGGTATATATTTTATCTAATAATTCTAAGGACATGATTTATGATATATTGGTCTGATTATTTAATTTATTAATTATTCATTGAGCCACAACGTGACCGGTTGCCACATATATATCTGTGACTTTTTTATATATATATATGTAAATCTTTTTATATATATATATATATATATATATATATATATATATATATATATATGTGTGTGTGTGTGTGTATATATATATATATATATATATATATATATATATATATATATATATATATATATGTGTGTGTGTGTGTGTAAACACAGTGATAATATAGTTACATAAAGTCTTATCATTTCCAGAGTCGGTGAATTGCCACTAAAAATGGTTGTAGTCGTGTGCAGTGCGCAAACAGTTCGCCGTCTGTATGCTCTGCATTATATTCCTGATAATGTAAGGGATACGAAGCCCAGACATATACTGGGGAGGGAATATTCAGACTTCAAGTGAGGAAGGTGAAAGAATTGAGTGAAAATGGCTTGTGGGTTGCTTGATGATTTAATGGAATAAGTGGGGTTTGGGTTTCCAGTAAAAGACGTCGATTGATTGCCGGGTTTATTCCATCCTAATTATATTGATAGTTTGTAACATCTGTTAAAATGCCATTTATTCATCAAGATTTATCATTTAATATTCGAAACTACATACTTTTAAATTGATTGCAAAGAACGTGCAGAATGATTGATAAAAATTATTTGCACATGTGATCTTCTAGATTCAGTTGTTACTGTTATGTCTACTTCGAGATAATTCTGATTTCAGGTAAATATGTATAGTATAAGAATTTGATTTATATTTATATACGTAATCCTAATGATTTAAAATGACCAGGGAAAATAGCTTATGATTACGGAACACACAAGACTACTTTATTTGAGGTGCATCGTTATATTATTTGTAAATTAACGGTTCTATGAATAGGAATCGATAAGATATATACCGAGCACAATGGATTGAAATAAAAACTATTCAACTGACAGTCATAGCATAGGGAGGTCTTATGTTGGAATTCACAAACGGAATATGTGTGCATCTGGATATTTGTTTCTGTATGAGGTATGTGTGTGTGTGTGTGTGTGTGTGTGTGTGTGTGTGTGTGTGTGTGTGTGTGTGTGTGTGTGTGTGTGTGTGTTCTGTCTGTGTGTGTGACCGTCTGTTTTTTCATAGAGAAAGGATGGGGCAGGCAGGCATGTTTGGTTACGAATTTAACCCCGCAACTACGAGATTCTTGCACCTTCAAATAACTATATTCTAATATAAATTGTGGTTGAACAGTACATTATGAGTAGACTTTCTGCATACGGTAACATCGCAGAATCTCAACGCAGATATATTCACACACACACAAAGACACACACACAGTCACACACTCGCGCGCACATATATATATATATATAGGTGCTCCTATCCACTCTCCTTCGGTAATTTACCCAATTTTATCAACTATTTTTTATAGTTATAGACTCTTATGTCAAATCTTTTTTTATTAATTTTGAACGTTCATTGTTTTCAGATTTTAAATTCTTACCGCTAAATTATAACTTTATATTCTTTTATTTTCAAATGAATAGTGAAATTACTATTACCACCAACCAAATGACGCGATCGGCAGAATGTAAAATGTTTCCTAGAAAACTAGAGCATCTTTCGAGTATCCTATATCAGCAAACATATATGAAATGTGATAATATTGATGAAACTCATCTAAAGAATACTCTCTGTGAGAAACATTGAATACATCATATAGGATGTATGAGTTGAGAATTGAGTATTTTTCATTGATAAGTTTCAGTTCATATATATATATATTAATATATATATATATATACACACACACACATATATATATATATATATATATATATATATATATATATATATATATATATATATATATATATATATAAAGAGAGGGAGGGAAAGAGAGAGAGAGAGGAGAGAGGAAAAGAAGGAAATAAAGTGAAAACGTAATAATATTGTGGTGGTGAGAATGAGAAAGCAACTAATAGAATGTAGAAATTACAGCATGAAAGGAATAGGGAAATGGGAAGGCTAAATGTTCTAAGGCAAATGCTCTTTGATCCGAAGATTTTCGCTTAAACGGATTTGATTTTAAATAAGTATGTAATGAAATGGTAAGGTGTTGGGAGGTAAGTTGAAGAAAACCTATGCTGTGTATAAGTGTGCATAAGACGTGTAAAGAAAGAATAAAAATAACATAGCTGAAGGAGACGAAATACGTAAGTAGCTCGTATATGGAATAAGTCGATTGGAAAATAGTTCATTGACTTGAGGAATAAAATATCTAGAAGTAGTGTTTAGATTCAAAATAAAATGACCTAAGCTCTTTTATTGTATATCTATTTATTACTGCATTTAATAAGATTACTGTATAGTTGATGACTATATACAATACTTAAAAATTCAAGAAGTAACTCTTAAACCTGTATTGTTTTGAGTTGTTATACGTATATAAAAAATGGAACGTGAAACGCTTTCTCGCAATACATTTTAAATATTTTAATAGCTATGAACTAAAAAAAAACAATAGGACTATATAGATATCAACATATGATGTCTGGCAAGAGTGAAGGATGGAGCAAATATTAAGGAAGAGGAAAAAGTGCATACAATAAGAAATCGGTTTGGTAAAAAACAGTTTGAAAGGAATACTGTATAAATTAAACAACATAAGCTCTATTGGAGCACTGACTTATTATGGAAGATTTAGTTTTATACCAATAAAATTTGAAGTGCAACAGGAAAATAAAAGCTGAAAAGATTTCATTTCTAATATAAATGAAGAAATGCAAACTGAATTAGTGTTATAAAAGCAATGCAAGAAAAGAATGCGTAGGTAGTACATACATATTTTTGGCATGTTTATAGATATGTTGTCCCTGTGATGTTGCTCAAATGTATGCGAATATAATACATAATTATAGACATGTTAGCGCCTGCATTTTGACCATTGAAATGCATGATGGATGCCACATAGAAAACGTGGAATTAAGTAAATATGATTGCATGTGTACGAATTTTGCTGGATGCATATGTATTAAATGAGAGTTTATATTCATGTGTACACATATATATATACACGCATATGCGGGTGCATGAATATTCTGTTTAGCTGTATCTTCTAGTAATCAGTAAAAATATTATTAATTTCGTTTGGAATGTGAGGTTTAAAATAATTTTTCTCTCTCTCTCTCGCTCTCTCTCTCTCTCTCTATATATATATATATATATGTGTGTGTGTGTGTGTGTGTGTGTGTGTGTGTGTGTGCTTGTGTGTGTATGAGCATCGGAGATGGAGTGTGTGTGTATGCTGCATAAGTAGATGTATATATATATATATGTTTGTGCGTGTGTTCTTGTGTATTTTGCATTGAACACTACATTAAATATAACAATAGTTATATTAAATATGTATTATGTACTAATTAACATTTACTACTATTACATATATAATAGACATTCTTTCCCTGTCAGGTGCGGAAATCGCCGGTTTCCGATGGCAAGCATGACTTACATAAAACTCAAGTGGAGATCTGTTCCTTTATCCCGGTGATTTGTTGATGCAGATATCATTGTATCAGATACAATAGGGAAATGTAAGTATTTTAACACTTAAATAATTGTCAGAGGCATATATCCTCACAAATATCAAGTGGAATCAAGAAGCTACGAATCAGTTAGAAATTGTTAATACGACATCCCGAATGAAAATCTAGTATGCTATATGTCTCACTGCTGAATCTGTAATTTACGATCAGTGAGTCAACTTATATCTATTAAATAAAAATATCCCTTCATTGTAGCAATAATCACTCAAACATTTGAATGTCATCGTAACCAGCTCGGTATGTATACTACTATATTTGAGACAATACAATCAAAATTCGTAGAAATATTGAAGTACTGTTTCCATTTCATGGTGAAATACTTTAGTTATCGATAGTATGTGGTGTAAACAAGAGAGATTATAAAGTATGCGATGTTTACAGCATCAAAAACGTTAGTTAGGAACCTCTACATATGATCCATATTCTTCTCATATTATTCCTGCTTCTCTCTTGCTGTGGCAATCATATCCATTGTTCCACTAACAACGGAAAACACTCTACTATTCCGGAGGACATCATCAGCAATAAACACACACACCCACACGGACATACATTAATATATTGTTATATTTGGGGAGGGTCAAACAAATTCATCGCCTATATATATGTATATATAGAAATTAATAAAAACAATTAATAAAAACAAAGAAACAGTTCCTTATATTAACAAATCCATCATTTTACGATCGTTTCTAGGATACATATGTGTATGATGGTATGTATATCATGTAGATCTATGTAATATATATATATATATATATTGGTAAAAGGAAAAGAAAATGCTGACAAATTGTTCCCAGTGAAAAATTAGTTTAATTAGGAATAAGTAAAAATTAGTAATAAGTATTGGTTAGTATTCAGTTTTAGTTTTAAGTTTTTACCGGTTGCGCATTTCTAATGCTTTTCAAAAATAATTTTGAAATAGAGCGCCCGTGATGTTTGCTCTAATCTGATTAGTTTTGGAAATTCTACCTGTTTTATGTGAAAAAGGTGGCTCCAGAGGTATTAAAATAAGTTTCGCGCGAATTCGTGTTGCAAAAATTCTTGTGGTCAAAACAATTTTGATTGGTCGGTAGAGGTCACGTGAATGTTAAACATTGATTTTGCGCCAAATGTAGGTTTGTCGAAATGGGATCAACACGAATATTAACTTTACGATGGAATACAGCCATCAACAACTCCCATTCCTCGATATCCTCATTAAGATTCATAACAAAAAAATAGAAACAGACATATACTACAAGCCCACAGACTCCAAGCAATACCTCCCCTTCAACTCTTGCCACCCTAGACACGTTAATATTAATATTCCCTACAACTTAGCCTAGAGAATCTGTACTATAGTCTCCAATAAAAACACCTGTTACTTACGGCTACAAGAACTAAAGGACACACTCATAGGCAGGGACTACCCCTGCATCACTAATTGACAATGGAATCCAACGTGCCCTAAAACTCAGTACCCAGGACCTTAGACACCCTAAAGTAAATCAACCGAAACTAAAAGCTATTCCATACATCTCCACACACATCCCCCTCAACAATGAGGCCTTTGACACCATCCTCCAGAACATCCCTGTGTTAAAAAAAGACCATAGAATGAACCAAATCCTTCGAACACACGATATCATAAAGAGCAAAAGACAATCTAAGTCAATGAAAAACATCCTAACACATGCCAAAGTACTGCCAACCACAACAACGAAACCCGCAGTAAAAAAATGCGATAGACCCAACTGTGGCATATGCATCAACCTAATAGAGGGTTCGGAATTCTATTTCAAAGAAGGACAACGTTTTATAGTAAAACACAATTTCACATGCGCATCAGAAAATCTAATATTTGTATTGACTTGCTCAGGTTGTCGAGAACAACACATAGGCCTGACCAAAATCAGCCTCCGCCAACGCATTACTGTCCATAGATCCCAAATTAAAATACGGGAATACAGGAAAATACCACTGAGTGAACACATTGATACCTGTGCCGCCCCAAATCATCCCAACTTTATATTCTTTCCCCTCTACAAATTTAAAGATAATGCCACCCACACCCAGCGCATCAGCAAGGAATTTAACTTTATTAACAAATACGGACCCCGTCTAAACACTTCTCCTTAAGACGAACCCACAACATACACACATCAACATACATACCTACATCAGTATACATCCTACATACATCTCTATCCACATATAAACACAATGACATACGTAAACACACATGTTCTATGGTGCAACACAAATATACACAAATTTGCATACATTTTGATGTCTATAGATATAAACGTGCCGACACACACACACATACATATACGCACACATGCATTGCACACTGATGGGCACATACATATTTGTACACAAGTATTCCAATACGGCAGGGCCTAATGGATTCCCCTTGCAGTACATACAATATGGACACTCACACACACCTTGGTGTTATGACAATACTATATATCATTTCACACCTTTTATGATTAATGTTTTTGATGTTCTTTTGAGAGAATCGTTTTTACTGAAAATATCGAATATGTACACCATTTTTACTAGTATCACAAACATACTGCGCCCCCCCCACCCTCACCCACACCCACACACACACATATACACATACACACACACATATACACACACACTTACACACGCGTACACTGATATACAAAGAGACATATGCACACACATACACACACTTCTCTGTATAAGACAAGAGCTGAAATATATCTTTCAACATGTTAAAATATCCCCCACACACGTACAGACACATTCCTACTGACCGATCCCTCTACCACGAATTACTCTGCTACACACACACACACACATTTGTCTTAATAGGCACCTGAACAGTTGACCTTTCAACATGACTCCAATTCACACACACATCCCTACTGACCATTATCACAACAATGAAATTCTTTACTACACACACACACACACACACACATATTTGTCTTAAAAGACTTCTTTTTCGGGAACTTCTCAATCAGGCGAAAAAGAACGCTCTTCGACAAACCTACATTTGGCGCAAAATCAATTTTTAACATTCACGTGACCTCTACAGACCAATCAAAATTGTTTTGACCACAAGAATTTTTGCAGCACGAATTGGCGCGAAACTTATTTTAATACCTCTGGAACCGCTTTTTTCCCATAAAACAGGTAGAATTTCCAAAACTAATCAGATTAGAGCAAACATCACGAGCGCTCTATTTCAAAATTATTTTTGAAAAGCATTAGAAATGCGCAACCGGTAGAAACTTAAAACTAAAACTGAATACTAACCAATACTTATTACTAATTTTTACTTATTCCTAATTAAACTATTTTTCACTGGGAACAATTTGTCAGCATTTTCTTTTCCTTTTACCAATATATCACAACTCGTGTGTTACACCTCTATTCTTTTAAATATATATATATATATATAAATATATATATCTAAATATATATATATAAATATATATATATAAATATATATATATATAAATATATATATATATATATATATATATATATATATATATATATATATATATATATATATATACAAACACCCAGCTACACGCACAAATACAAACATACATACATACACACATACATATATATATATATATTTATACATATTCACTGTCAAATACATACTATCATACATCATATTCATTGACTTCATACTTTCCTTCTACTTACCATAGTTACTGCCATTTATTTTTTACATTCAGCCTAAACTTTATCACGCAATACAAAAACAGTATATTAGAGATATAACGCTAACAATATTTCCATCACCACTATAAAGATTACAGTAGATGTGCCAGTAACGTAGTATGGAAAATATCATCCATTCTGTGAGAAATAGCAGACAATTATTCACACCATCTTAAATATATAGATCACAATAGCTAATTTTAAACGCTGCCCACTATGTTTAGTAAAGGAAAGATGGCATATTAACGGTTTCATTACTTGGATTTAAGATTACACAACCAGTGTCAATTTGAGTCTAAACATCACCAGAAACAAAAACAAATGAGTTAAATTAATTGCCTAATTGATTATTAAACTCTAATACGTTAACATAACACTGATGGTTTCCACGAAAGAAGTTGAATGTGCTTTAACACGTATTTGAGGAATAATTTATATAGAGGCTTGATGTCTCAAGAATATAGAAATTAGAACATTCTATATAATATTAATCTTAGGCTTGTAGCTTGAGCCTTGATCATGATCCTAACATAACGAAAGAGTGTGATCTACAATAACTACGTTTTGACGAAAGTTTTGACAATGAAATTTAGAGAATGGTAATATGTTCAATATAGCAACCTATGGTTTAATTCAGTAATGGGTTAAATTGCACCTTATTTTTAAGTATAGCAGTTTTCTGTGTTTATCATTTAAACCATTCTCTTCTGTAGTTTTAACATTTGATAGTTCCGGTAATTCAAGGCTTCGCTACTGATCTATGATAAGATCACAATATGCCCAGTCTACACTCAATTTTCCTTAAATCGTGTAACCGGATTGATTACACTTTCTTACTTGAAAAGAATAAATGCAACTATGTGTAAAATTCTGGATCACTACATCTTTATCTTGCATTCTGTCTATCTTGCAGCAACTATCTCTGCGAATCTTTGGACAATCATCATATTATGAACAGAGTAGTGTTCAGCAATCGTTGCAGTTTAGATCCCACATGCCAAGCACATCTTTGCATGATGTGCTAGTTTAAGCCATGTCTTTTGACGTATGTTGCTTATGCCAACGCAAAACCATTAACAGCATATATTCTCGCGCTTCATTCTCTGAAATATCGAGTTTATTTTTCTTGTCAAAAGCGAAACGTTATTGAGATGCACAATACGGTACAATACAATATGAGATAAGCAAGGAACAAAAGAAAACGTTGGGATGAGCTTTTGTTTCTGTTTGGGATACATGATATGATTTATATCGGAAATTCTCTGAATGAATCATGTCCATCTCACACTCCCATTTTTTTTCTTTGTATATATTACAGTTGCTTACTCAATACGCATAATTACTTGGTATCAAATTGTTCTGAGTATTCACTTAAACTTTAATAACCTCGAAAACAGGATGGACATTCACTACATCCCATTTCTATTAAAGTCGAGTCGTTGTCATGTGTGGTGTGGATGGGTTAATGTATTATAGTCTTTTGTTTAGAAAATAAAATTATGAAAATTTTACGATTGTACCGTTTGTAAAATAGATTTCATCAATGATAACAGAAAAAACATACACAGAAACCTATAATTATCATCTTTGATGTATTAGACACACAGGATTCCCTATTTAATTTGTTTGCCACCTTCATTTTTATATTTATTGCAATGATATTTTGTAATATTTTTCATTATTTTTCGTTTTGTTTTTATATTATGTCTCCATGATTAACAGCTTACGTTTCTCTTTCACTTGGCGTTATATCATGAGAATATACGGTGCTATTAACTAGCCGTTTTACGAAAGACAATGAAGAAGTAAGATATAAGTGGAAAAGAGTCTATATATATATATATATATATATATGTGTGTGTGTGTTTGTGGGTGTGTGTGTGGGTGTGTGTGTGAGTGTGTGTGTGCATACATATATACACATCAATATATATATATATATATATAATATATATATATATATATACATATATATAGTCATATATATATATGTATATATACATAAACACATATACATACATATACATATATATTCATATATTACTTGTATTTATTTATGGGTGTGCGTGTATGTAGGAAGGCATATATTGTATTCCGTTATTTTATGAACATCCGTTAGAGAGTGATATAAATCTACTGTCACTTTCTGTTACTTCACTACGTATTTCGTCCATATGTTGTATGCTCCCTCCATTTCGGAGAGATCGTTGTCTCTCTCGTTCACTTGTTTCGTTCCGTTTTACCTGGAAATTATTTGCATCTTTTTCTGTCAACTTGTCTCTTTACAGGAGAGTATATTGTTTATATATATATATATATATATATATAAATAGAGAGAGAGAGAGAGAGAGAGAGAGAGAGAGAGAGAGAGAGAGAGAGAGAGAGAGAGAGAGAGAGATTTTGAGTATATGTTGGTTGTATACCAACACCTCAGTATGCAGTTTGGAGCACTCGACGAAGTGCGCAGGTTGGTTTGGTTACTCCGGAGTAATGTAAAATAAAATAAAATAAATAAGTCAAATGTTTAAAATTTAGCTTCGTTTATTACTGCTATATATATTTCGGTGACAGCCATCATTGGCTGTGACCTCTTCAGGCAGCCCTGATTCGGACTGCCTGAAGAGGTAACAGCCAAAGATGGCTGTCACCGAAATATATATAGCAGTAATAAACGAAGCTAAATTTTAAACATTTGACTTATTTATTTTATTTTATTTTATATATATATATATATTTTTTTTATATATATATATAAATGCATGTGTCCTAAAATAACGTTCGCACCCTGTATATATATATAACGAAGAAAGTGTAGTAAGGAACCAGGTGGACCATAGCGTACCAGAGTACTCGATACTTTGGTAGTAGAGTGGGTAATAAGAAAAGAGTGAGGACCTCGACGGCAGAGCTCAAGCCGTTTCGACGGCTATTTCTGGACTTTCCAGAAATAGACATCGAGCCATCGAAACGGCTTGAACTCTGCCGTCGGGGTCCTGACACTTTTCCCATATATATATATATATATGTGTGTGTATGTATATATATATGTATGTATGTATTTATGTATATACTCATAACCCAAAACACACGCACACACACATATATAGAGATATACAAATTCACAGACATTTGTTTATATAAATCCTAGTCACAATTTCAACCTTTAGTTTGTTTTTTTTTCTTTTCTATAACTTTTCTTTATTTTTAATACATTTATTTTATCTCAACCCCCAGTAAATCAGAAAATGCAAAATGTTTAGAGTTTCAGCATATTTATATCAAAACGTTTCTACTACATAGAGTCGGAAACCCGACGGTTGAGCTCTTGCCGTTTCAACAGTTAGTTCTAGACACATTGCGGAAGGCTTGGTGATTAACTGGCTGTATCATCAGTTGCTGTGTGTTGTCCAAATATGGGCATACTTTATTTATCCAATTGTATATTCTCTTCAATTAAGTGAGTGTTTTATATATGGTTAAGGAGTAGATGTGTCGATACCTGGATTAGTGAGTGTTTATATGTATGTGTGCTACTATGTTTGCAACTGCATGCATCTGTCTGGTCAACCTGAGATACAATAATCGTAGTGAGGATTGGAATTATATTTATCGAATAAATATATTAGAGTTTGTTTGTGTGAATGTCTACCCACAGCTAAGTCTGTCGAGACCTTCACACAACAGATTAATAGAATTGGAGTCATGGTTAAGAACAGATTACCCACCTTGGTAGGAGCGACCAGCAATAATACTGTTTGGGTCAGAAGTCGTTTAGTGTTGACAAATGACATATTAAATAGTATAAATATTAATTGTTTCTACTTTTTGGCACAAGGCCAGCAATTACCCAGTGCATTACTGGTACTTTATTTTATCAACCCCGTAAGGATGAAAGGCAAAGTTAACCTCGGCAGGATTTGAACTCAGAATGGCAAGGGCCGTAACTCTATGCGTCAAAGCATGGCGTCCAACCCTCTACCGATACTGCCAATCCACCGCCATTAAATAGTATAAATATTAATGCAGGAAAGGAGGTGATGTTACAGTCATAAGAAAGCGTCCGTTGTTTTCAAACATGCACGGGGTTTAAAATGTGTTTGATATATCACATTTTGTTCTTAGGATGGATGTGGTGAGAGGGTGGCAGTCATGTGGGTATGTGATATATATAATTGTTTCTACTTTTTAGAACAAGGCCAGCAATTCACAGAGCATTGCTGGTACTTTATTTTATCGACTCCGTAAGGATGAAAGGTAAAGTTAATCTCGGCGGGTTTCGAACTCTGAATAGCAATGCGTCAAACTCTATGCGTCAAAGCATAGCGTCTGACCTTCTACCGATACTGCCAATCTACCGCACCTTATGATACATATAATAATTGATTATGCGCGAGAACGTTCAATCCTGAGCAAATATGTATAAAGTAAATGTTTTTAATTCAGTATATCGCTAATTGCTTTATTGACGTTTTTGTAAACTTAAATGAAAACATCTAAAAATTGTTAAATATATATAATTATTTTATTAACTGGTCTAATACGGCAGATGATCTGTACCTACACATGTATGTAGTAATCTTATCCTTCTGTATGAGTTTCTATTTTGCATCAGTCAGTTGCGAGGCTTGTCCTGTATGTACTGTTGAATCCGGATTTTCAAATTGTGTTTCTATATACATACATTGTCGTTTGACTAACACTACGTACATCTTTGTTTTGCAGTTATAAAAATCTAAAGATGTTATTTTTATATATATTATAAATATATATATATATATAATATATATATATATATATTAACATATATGTGAATGTATTTCTAAGGGCACGCACACATAGACACACATACATACATCCATAATACATATTTACAGTCGTATGTAATCGATTATTGAAATATAATCATGTATACGTGCATAATATATATATATATATATATATATATATATATATATATATATATATATATATATATATATATATATATATATATATATATATATATATATATATATATACATATATACATATATATAGTCATACATACATATAAATATAAAGATGATAGATAATGTTTTATTTAAAGAGTAACATAAATCTAATCTGATATAAACCCTAACGGCATTATCAATCACTGAGATTGTTATCATAATCTAATAGGACATTTTATATACTTGTTATATTTCTATTTTGTTTGCTTTTCAGTATATTTTTCTACATTTGTTTTCCGAAGAGAATAATAGTTCGTTATTTATATTTTCTTCCAGATATTAATATTATTAATATTACATTTTAATTTTAGTTTTCAGAAATTCTTTTAATGACTTAATATAGACAGTTAGTTGCAATTAAGCATGATAAATATGTTGCGTTTGTTTGATTACAAGACACAAATAGAGAGAAACACAAATGCCACGATCATCTACACACACATCATTCGTATTTCTATACAAACATACCTACGTCGTAAACATAATATATACATGTATGTCTGCAGATATATATATATACACACTCATACACAACACAGATATATAGATATATATAAATATATATTCTCTTTTACCTCTTTTACCTGTTTCAGCCATCCGGCTGAGGCCATGCTGGGGCACCGCCCTTGTATATATATATATATATATATATATATATATATATATATATATATATATATATATATATATATATATATATATATATATATATACATATACATATATATATATATATACATATATATATATATATATATATATATATATATATATATATATACATATACATATATATATATATATACATATATATATATATATATATATATATATATATATATATATATATATATATATATATACATATATATATATATATACATATATATATATATATACATATATATATATACATATATATATATATACATATATATATATATACATATATATATATATATATACATATATATATATATATATACATATATATATATACATATATATATATATACATATATATATATATATATACATATATATATATATATACATATATATATATATACATATATATATATATATGTACATATATATATATATACATATATATATATATACATATATATATATATACATATATATATATATACATATATATATATATACATATATATATATATATGTGTGTGTATATATATATATATATATATATAATACATCTATCTGCGTGCGTTTGGGTGTGTATCCGAGTGTGTTTATACTTACTTTAATATATACATGCTTATGAAATAAAACTAGGGTGAGTAAATATTAAAACGAATGAAAGAATAATTAGTCAAATATTTTTTATTCGATATGCATATTATAGGTTTTGTTAATGTAATTGGCATTCCTATATTTTTTTTATAGTTTTCATAACATTGAAAAAAGATTTCTAACTAAATAGACAAACAAACATTGGTTGAATTATAATGTTTACAAAAATGTTTGATAATGATTTTATTTTCATTTGATTTTTCTTTTATCAATTATTATTTTCACTATATTTATCTAGATATTCATTTATTTATTTCACTGTTGCTGTACTAATGTGCAAATGATTCTGACCACCAACTTCGCCATCACCACTCTCTTTTGTTTTACATTACACTCTTTTAATGATGTTGCATCTTAGATAAGATTCGTAGTTGTGCTAATTATATCTGTTATAGCTGTTAAACTCAAGTACTATCTAAAATACGCAGGAGTGGGTCGGAACATCTGAGAAACACGAAGAAGGAATGAATGAAAGGTAGAATAATAGAAAAATAGAATGCGGCGATGGCGAAATTTATCATATGAGAAATATAATTAGATATCAAAATAGTTTTAATTGGTCATCAAGAGCCACTTTCCTTTTTTCTCGATCATTTTTATTTGATTATTTTCGTTTTACAATATTTTCCCCTAATGTACATTCCAACACCATTTTGATGGCAAGTTGAAAGGTTTGTTAGAATTAGTTCATAGCACTGATTATTATCAGATATTTCATGAATTCTGTAACAAACACCGATCTTTTTGTTGATAATAGTTTCACTTTCCTTCAATAAAAAAAAGATTCGATAGTTTCTTTTCCTTTTATCTCTTTCCCTTTTTTTTTTCTATTATCAGATATTACAAAGCCTAATTGAAAAACAGATTCAGCCGTAGACATGGCAAATGGTTCCGCACTCAATTTCACTCATTCCTTTTCATATTATTTGTATAAAATAATATTGATAATAATAATAATATTAATATCGATGGTTAGTACATTAGCCACACGGGGTTCATATTAAGAGAACAATAAAGATGGTAGAGAACGTATGTATAGGTGTGTAAACATATTGTAACAAACTAGAAAAATAAACATTTATAAAATTTTTTGGGATCACTCGTGGAGAAAGCTCACAAAAATTACGGCCAACGTGACAGCTGAGGCAACTCACTTATCCTTGTTGCAACCCTCATGTCTACAGGTGGTGTATACTCCGATTAGATCCGTTCAGTCGGCTCATGCCTTCCATATTTTCCAATCTAGAACCTCCCTTTTCATCACTTCAAGTAAACCTGAAAAAGTTAATTACGGCTTCTTCAAAGAGAACTGTGCTTCTTTTCAAACCGTTCAAACCCATTCACCACGCGACCTCTTTTGCTATGGCGCTTCGAGGAAGATAAAAAATGCTTGTCCTTCCCGCATGAAGGAAGACGGTTGGGCGATCTTCACATTGGACACAGTTGATAGCCGGATAATTCCTACACGTAATATCATGCTTGGTCATTCGATGGTTGCGTGCAGGACGATTTCTTCGTTCAGTGGGCATCTCGAAATGGCCGGTTGACAGTTTGCTATGCCTGTAGAGGTTATCTCGAAATGCTAATGCTTCCCGGGAGCAATGACAGTCCAGATATTTATGAGAGTTATCCATGGCTCTTTGGATGAATGCCCTCCGGAAAACCGTGGCTAACTGATTCTAGTTGCCACACATATTTTTCCGAAGAATGCCGTCGCTTTTACCCTCAACTACCTTTCTTTTGAACGTCAACGTAGATTTTTCGTCGATCATATGGTCCGATTTTCTCAAGGGTATGAGCGCTTGAAAACGATGCAGCATCCAAGCGCTCCTTATCTTCGCTCAAAACGTTGTATGTTTCTAGTGATATTCCAGTAATCTTCATTTTTGCAGAACCTTTACGTTGCTGGTACTGAAGCTCTCCCACTCTGCTTCTATGTTTTTATTTTGGGTGAAAAGTGATATGTTTTTTCCCTCAATCTCCTCCAAGAATGGCTATTACTTAGCCTTCACTCATGAATCTGCATTCCACCTTCGATCTCATATGGCAACTTCTTTTCATGATTTTTGGTCCCTTCTGCCAAGCATTTCTAAGTCTTCTCATGTCTAGGGAATTTTATTAGCTTAGTTCTCAGGCATATATATCGAAGTATTCGTATGTAGTTTTCCTCACAGCAAACGCGAAATTTATGCACATTTTTTAAAGAATTTCGTGGGTTTTTGTTAATTGTTCCTTTACATATGCTATTCTCTCTACGAGTCTCACTACACTAAGGAAGGATTTAATCTCAACAGCCGCCATGCTACAGTGCTTGTTGCTGTGAAATCCGGTGCTAGCCACTACTCATGTAGTAGAGATGAGCTAGCTGATTACGTTTGGGGCCTAATTTTTGCTGATATGAGGGCGTTCCGGTTGTTAAGCTCGTGACTCTTTCACTATACCTGTTGTTATTGGTTAGTACTATCAATCATCCTTGAGACATTACTGTAATTGATGTTGTTGATGTTCTTGTCATTTCCACAGTTAGTTTATTTGATGCTTGTCGTTCGACTTGTCGCTGAAATGCAGGTTGTTTTTGGTTACTACAGTACATTTGATAATCAACAATGAACGTCGAACTTGTGTATGTATTATCAATGGTGGTGTAGGGAGGGTAGTGACGTTGTTTGATTTGTTGTCGATGAGAGACTGATATTTTCGTTGTTAAAATTAGCAAAGGTGATATTCCTAGAGGCAAACACTTCCGAAATGCTTGATTCTCTTCACGTTTCCTTTGAACAAAATAAGGTTAATTCTTATGCTTATATGAATCTATCTTGTTGGAGATCGACTGATAAAATTTTGTTTTTAAAGTATAATGCCATGAGTGCAACCACAAAGGAACAAAACATGTTTTTCCGTCCCTGTCGTTACTACTATAAAAAGAAACACAAAATTCATCTATAACACATGCCAAAGGGGGATGTATCAAAATAATCAAAACGAAGATTTAGATTTGGCTAAATATAATTTTCGGGAAGAAATCATTCGCGTTATGGTGTTGATGCATGTTTCATTAGCTGTGTCAGGGATATACATATTTCAATTACATCGGAATTAACAAATCTAGGATCTAATTTTGTTCAATATTGAACATAGATACATAAAGAAAATACTAAATACCTACTCTAGCCTCCTATCTTGTCTCTTCTAATGCAATCACTTTTCAGCTTCTGCTAGTAATGTCACATTCAGAGGAATGTATCTATATATATTTCTTTCATTTATATATTGTATTTCGATTCAAAAGAATCATCAAGGTAATCTTAATAAAAATTAAACAAATAATATTTTTACAGCTTCTAAAAATGCTATATTTCCAAGCTTATATAGATCCTTATTATTTTTTTTTTGTCAGGTTTCACTGTATAATTTTATTATCACGAGGCGAACAAGAGAAAAATTATGTTCAAAACTATGTTTCATCTTAAGAATACAAACACATTCTCTGCTTAGTCTTGCTACGTAATATTCATTGTAGATTTCTTGTTTTCGATTATTTTTATTTCTGTATTTGACTATGAACTTTCTTCTGAGAGTATGTGGATGTATTAGAACCTAATTGAATGTTGAAGTAGTGTCTCTATTTTTTCTTGTAGGAATTTTATCTTTCTTATGGTTTTACACGAAATGTAATTATAATTACAGAAGTGGCCTACTTTATGAGTTCATGGTAAATACATTTTCTCTATATCAGCCTTGAGTCATTATAATGTAAACACTGCTATGATTTTATTTGGTTTCTCTCTATACCTTCATTCTATTGTATTGATAACCAATTGCATATAATTAATATTAAGTGTGAGTATCGAGCTTTAATAATTACTCTGGTTTACATTATATTACATTCCGATTGATGGAACAATTTAATCTGAATAACACTTGATAAAGTGGTGATCAAATGAAATTCCTCTCATTCAAATAGTTAGCTCATCTACATTTTATATGCTTTTCTTTTCAATCATTGGGAAGAGAGTGTTACACAGATGGAAAGAGATGTTATCATTCGGTAAAACTTCGAAGAACATTTTAAATGTTTCAAAGAGTTTGCAACTGCAGATGCAGGGGATTTGGAAATATCAAATACATACAGATAGACAGAGAACATGTAATACAAGATTGTTTCTAAAATCTAAGGAATCTGTAAGTATAAACTAAATACTTATATATTGAGTATATCAAGAAGTTAAAATCCTCGTCCTAATTCTGTCTATCACTGGAATTTTCAATTGACGTCAGATATATGACTAATGAGGAGTAAACCTCATCCACTAGAAACTATTCACCCTATAATACAAATTATAATAACAAACAACGCTTTTTGCTTCGTTCTACATTTGAAATACATGTCTTTGTGGCGTATATTTATCTTATTTCTGCCAAGGCTTGATAACATTCCTTCAAAGCGAGATGAATAAATTATTTGTATCATCTTGGGTAATAAACGTTGTAAGTCCATGACTGGAACCAATTAACACAATATGAATCCCAGGAAACACTTAAAATGAATTTATTGAGAATATATTTTAGAGTTCGAGAAATGTATCCATATTGGTAGGCCCAGCCACATCAACAATATATTGAGATTTACGCATCCGGAGGCTACGTAGACACCGCGTAACATCTGGCTACATAACGTAAATTAATATAACTAATTATCGCAATGTATTTTCAGTAACAGTACCTATAACTGTGCTAATACAATTTTGTAAGATTTTTGGTGGGGGGATTACTAAATTTTAAGGCCTTTTAAATGACATGCATATTTTAACAATATCGTCATTTATTATGTTTCGAACGTGTTAATCATTTTTTCAATGTATTTCCCATGCTGAGTATGTGAATGTGAATGTTTGGTCGTCTGTGCTGCGTCCGAGGTGAACTCTACACTGTTCAGTAGGTTGGACTCGAGAATATTCCTCATATTTTTGCCAAGCACTTAACGTAGACATTATCAAGTTTTCTCTAGAATTAGAGCAATATCTTTCGTCTTGCGTTTTGCAATTTGAGATTACTGTTCCAGATTTCCAGAGATTCAGGCCACCTGAGAGACACGAGTGAGCCAGAAACTCCCTTCTCTAGTTAAGGCTTTTAACATCTCGAGTCGAGTTTCACCCAGCACAATGACCTGGATACATTGGTGCTGTTTCATTACGTTTATGACCGCCGACGCTTAGAGGTAGTCTTCGTCCCTAGATGCAGCACATATACATCAAATTTTGCGATTTAGAAGAACAAAAATGAATTCCCTCCACCTCACAAAGGCGCATCTTTCTGAAGAGAGAAGAATATTAGACGAATTTTGAATAGCTAGTGTAATGACGTGCAGGATACTACTCACGAGCAAGCCTGCATATGGTCAGCCTTATTAATTTACTGGTTGATGTGAAGTCATATTTCAACATAACCCATATTCCACCTATGTCTTAAGCTTGGACGCCCTAATTTTATCTCCTGGAAACCTTCGGGCCTACTTATACTGTTAGTGTGAGTACGAAGACCTATCTCCAATCCAAGATTATTTTTAGTTGTAAAACTTTCCTAGTGTTATAAAACGCCAAAGTTAATAAAAAATTGAGGTACTGTAAGACACATCTGTCCAACCTAATCGTATGCGCATACATAGTTCTGGCCCCATCATCAGCCAACGCTTGAGTTTTTTTAACGTTAGCTAGTTCATATATTCGTAGTGATGCATGCCTTCGCGAAATCACTTGAGTATTGCAGATATATATGCTTGTTCCGTAGACATGGAAAGGGCACACGACTCATTTTCACTGGATTTATGTAAAGTTCTGCAGGATTATACGATCGATAGACAGCTTCTCTGGCATTTAATTCCCTATACGAATTCACTAGTAGTTGTCATCAGATAAATGTGGTAAGTCAAAAATATTCAATATAGATCGCAAATTTGGCAAATGGGTGTGTATTGTCACCTGTTCACAAACTTCATGAACCACATTGACATGGGTAACCGGATTCTAAATAGTATCATGACAGCCGAATGTAGGATCAACCAGCTAGAATTTACTGACGGTATGCCAGTAGTTAACGCATACACTATACAAGTTTGCTGTTGAGTGCAACAAAACAGGAATGAAAATTTGTGATGTGATGATCGAGATATTAATCATCTGAAGGAAGATTTCACAGGGTGATCCAAATAGATCCGAAAACCTTGTATGTTAAATATATATATCAATATTTACAGACTGGTTAATTAAAAAAATATCAATGTATACATATATATATATATTAATACAAATATCAAAGTATACATATATATATATATATATATATTAATACAAAAGCGACGTTTTGGCGGTGGCCAAGTTAACGAGATACAATTAGGTTTGTGCAAAGCACTCGATAAGTGTGTATCACCTTAGAGCAATTAACATACGTTAGATAGCGTGACAAATTGAAAACTGCGGTAAGCGGGCCGAGCCACATATTACACCAAAGCAAGGAAAATATATTCACGTTAGAAAAGATTCAGGGTATATATATATATATATGAATAAATTTAGTCCTTCATCAGTGATCTTCCAACCATCATTGGTATTTCATCGCTTTAAAGAGCATAGACCACCGGTTGGTGCGAGCAACGGCTAAAGAAAGTGGTTGGGACACGTAAATAAAGAGAAAGAGCGAGAGTCTAAACAAACAAAGATGGTAAAGCAGCGAAAAGTGAGGAAGAAAGAGTCCCAGATTTCCATGAATATAAGTTCGGTGAAATCGTGAACGAGAGAGAATAAAGACCATCAAACCTAGTCGAAATGTGAGCAAAGAAGGAATTCCGCACAGGTCAAACGGGAGGAAGAAGGACTCCAGTCCGTGAATTCGGTTAACATCAGTTCTGTGAAATCGTAGACGAAAGAGAGAAAAGGAGAACCAGCCTGGTCAAGCGTGCGAGAGAAAAGAATTACGGACAGGTCAAACGGGAGGAAGTAGGAGAGGTAGTGGCAGAGAGTGAGTGAGTGCAAGCTGGGGAAGAGGCTAACAGAGAGAGTGACTGTTAGAGAGGGTAAAAATACATAGAAAGAGGAAGCAGTAAGAACGAAATAGACGGGTCACAGCGGGGGGAAAATATATGTGTGAATATGAGAACAAACGTGCTGCGTGGTTGCAAATGGGTTACATATGAATAAAGTTAGTCCTTCATCAGTGATCTTCCAACCATCATTGGTATTTCATCGCTTTAAAGACCATATACCTCCGGTTGGTGCGAGCAACGGCTAAAGAAAGTCGTTGGGACACGTAAATAAGGGGAACGAGCGAGAGTGTAAACAAACAAAGATGGTAAAGCAACGAAAAGTGAGGAAGAAAGAGTCAAGTCCCAGATTTCTATGAATATGTGTTCGGTGAAATCGTGAATGAGAGAAAATAAAGACCATCAAACCTAGTCGAAATGTGAGCAAGGAAGGAATTCCGCACAGGTCAAACGGGAGGAGGAAGGAGTCCAGTCCGTGAATTCGGTGAACATAAGTTCTGTGAAATCGTAGACGAGAGAGAGAAAAGGGGAATCAGTCTGGTCAAGCGTGCGAGAGAAAAGAATTAAGCTCAGATCAAACGGGAGGAAGTAGGAGAGGTATTGGCAGAGAGTGAGTGAGTGAAGGGTGAGGAAGAGGCTAGCAGATATATATATATATATATATATATATATATATATATATGTGTGTGTGTGTGTGTGTGTATATATACATAGTAATAATAATAAATTTGAAGACTAAAATCTAAGAGAGATCGATAAGGATAAATATATTTCAAATATATAAGAACCATAGAGGAAATATTTATTAAAATAACAGATTAAAGTTTAAGCAATGAATCGCTGCTTTCACCCTTGACGGGATCTTCTGAAACTAAAAGCATCAATCTGTGAACGCAGAAGTAAATATTTCGACAATCTGCGTTCAGAGATTGATTTTGTTAGTTTCAAAAGATCCCGTTAAGAGTGAAAGCAGCAATTATTTGCTTAAACTTTAATCTGTTATTTTAATAAATATTTCCTCTACGGTTCTTATATATTTGATATGTAGATAAATCTACCAAAATAAACGGTAGTGTCCAATCCGTATGAAGATCTCAATGTAATCGAAATATAGAAGGTATCACGAACAGAGAAAATGCATTCAAAATTTAACGATAAAAATCATAGGAAAACAGAGTCAAGTTAAATTAATAAAAACAATGAAATAAAAACAAAGAACAGTTTCCTCATGTTAAAAAACATCATTTTACGATCGTTTCTGGGATATATATGTGTATGTTGGTATGTATATCATATTAAAGATCTATGTAAATAATATTACAAATTATCAGAGGTAATATACATACCTCCACATATATGCCATCTTCAGAAATGGTGAAGTATGTTTATTGAAAGAAAGTATTAATACAAACATTATGTTTGGGGACAGGTTTTGAATTGATCAACAGTAAACAATTAGAAGTCAAATTGGTAGAATAACCGTAATAGAAACTTTATGCTAGGAGTGGAGGAATGTAAATGTATGCTTTGAATGAAAAGAATGGGGAAGAGAAAGGTAGGGGTTAAAATAAGGGCAAGTTAATGAGATAGGGAAGGATTCCACCAAACATTGATGTTTTTAAAGAATGTTGTTAAAAGCTTAAGGAACAGAATTTGTTTGTGTGATGAGAGTATTAGTGAGAAATACTACTCTTGTTTAAATTTTAAGGAACCTAGATACATAAAAGGAAATAAAATTAATTCATAAGGTATACTTACAGAGTTAAAATTATATTAATTATTATGGCTGTGATAAATAAAGAAATAAAAAAGTAAAATTAAAAAAATAATTAATTATAGGTAAACAAAATTACAAATTTTTTTCAAAATTAATTATAATAATTTGTAAAATATAAGAATGGTGTATATATTAATTAAGTTTATAGTATTTAAAGGTTTTTCTAATTCTATGATTGCATGATATAATTAATTTGTATCGCTTATTTAATAGGATATCATTAGATTTCTTGATTTCAAATAGTTCCTGGGAGCATACCCTACACTCATATCTACTATTTTGCTAAGGAGTGGCCCTTTTGAGTACGTTCCATGTCAGGTTGTAATCAATATCCTTTTTTCTATAATTATTAATTGCTTCAGCCATGGAGGGTGTATTAGCTAATGCGGCATTTTTAAAAATATGTTTGTGGGTATTAAATCTTACTTTAAATTGGTTAGACGTAGCTCCTATATAGGATTGAGTGGAGTCCTTAGTGCTAACTACACATTTATAGACTATATTATTAATAAGACAATTTCCCTTTAATGAGCAATTTATTTTGATTCTACAATTTCAGTCATTCGTAAATATTGTGTCAGGAGAGTTAATTGTGTTATCTATAGTGGTATTAGTGGTACTATGTTCATTAATGTATGGTTTAGAATGAGTTGTAATTAATTTAGTATGGTTAGACAGGTTGTTGGTGAGTGATAGCTTAGGGGGTGTGGAGCTAGTAGAACTCTGTTTGCTTTGGAAATTATTAGTCAAAGTTGGTGTGGAGTTTAGGTGAAGAAGAAGGTGGTTTGTTTAGGTTTACTTTAGTATTATTATGGTTGGTCTGATGTGTTGGTGGTATATTTATGGTTTTTTACACTTATATGTGTTGTACACACTTATATTGTGTTGTATATTCTTGGTAGTGGAGTAGGAAAATTTGACAGTAGATCTATTAAAAAATTTGATGGTATTTACGGTTTGGTGGGAAATTTTTCTCTAGGATAGCATAGAATTTTTTTAGGGATATGATCTTTAATCTGTAGATTCAATGGAGCATTATATCAAGTAACCCGTCTATTACGGTTTCGACATTGTTTCTTATAATTATATGATGTATCTGGAGTTTACTGAGAGAGTTACTATTAGTGATGTTATTATATATAGGTTTAGTTAGATCAATTGAAGTTTTAGTCTGAGTACTAGAAATTGTGTTAGTTATGTTGTGGACATATGTAAGAGTTTTAGGGTGAAGGGTTTTCTGAAAGTCATTATATTTTATGTGAGAAGAGGTAGCGATATTAAGTTTTGGGTTGGTGTTTTTAGGTGTAATATGAGTGGCGTTTAGATTTGACTTTTTGATTTGGTGTTTGTTGGTAATATTAGGTTGTATGTTTGAAATATTATTGGTGCAAGATATATAGACTAATTTGTTCTTATGGCCGCTTCTAGCTAAAGCTTCATTATAAAAGGGCGCGTTTTTATCATCTTTTCCACACCTTAAAGGTGGTTTATATCGTGATGACTGTCTTCTTGTATCCACTAATCTTAGCCTATCGGAAATTGAAAGAAAGAAAAAACTTAGAACTTTCCTCAAAGACTATTATAATATCACTATTATATTTGAAAACACCAGTAAAATAGTCAATTTCCTAGATATAACTATGGACTTATCTACAGGTGTCTACCAACCTTACCATAAACCTAACCAAAACTTGCATTACATACACTCACAATCTAATCACCGTAAATCTATCCTTAAAAACCTAGCACTCAGAATCTCTAAACTTTCATCAAGTCATGATGTATTCGATTAAAACGCGCCCTTTATAATGAAGCTTTAATGAAAATAGTAACACTAATACCACTATAGATAACACCATTAACTCTCCTGACACAATATTTACGAATGGCTGTAATTGTAGAATCAAAAGAAATTGCCCATTAAAGGGAAATTGACTTATTAATAATATAGTCTATAAATGTGTAGTTATACTAAGGACTCCACTCAATCATATATAGTAGCTAAGTCTAACCAATTTGAAGTAAGATTTAATACCCACAAACATAGTTTTAATAATGCCGCATTAGCTAATACAACCTCCATGGTTGAAGCAATTAATAATTATAGCAAAAAGGATATTGATTACAACCTGATCAGGAGCGTGCTCAAAAGGGCCACTCCTTATCAAAATAGTAGATATGAGTGTAGGTTATGCTCCCAGGAACTATTTGAAATCATGAAATATAATGATATCCTATTAAATAAACGGTAAATAAGCGACACGAATTAATTACATCATGCAATCATAGAATTAGAAAAACCTTTAAATACTATAAACTTAATTAATATATACCGCGCTCATATATTTTACAAATTATTATAATTAATTTTAAAAAAGTTTTGTAATTTAGTTTACCTATAATTACATATTTACTATAAAGAATTTCAGAATTCTATTTCCCTCTTGCAGCTCACTTTACCTAAAGTTATCTTTAACCTCGCTACTTCTTTTAACCGCATCCCCTATCTATACCATTCAATACCTGGGATTAGTAAATATAATTAATTTATTTAATATTATGGTTGTTTTGATAGATACACTACGTTTTATAAAATTTCATCTATTTCTGTCTTTCTATATATATTTTTTATTTTTTTATTTTATTTTTTATTTCTTTATTTATCATAGCCATAACATTTAATATAATTTTAACTCTGTAAGTATACCTATCAATTAAGTTAATTTCCTTTTATGTATCTAGGTTCCTTAACATTTAAAGAGGAGTAGTATTTCTCACTAACACTCTCATCCAACAATCAAATTATTTTCCCTATGCTTTTAAAAACATTCTTTAATAACATCAATGTTTGGGCGGAATCCTTCACTATCTCATTAACTTGCCCTTATTTTAACCTCTACCTTTCTCTTCCCCATTCTTTTCATTCAAAGCATAAATTTACATTCCCCCACTCCTAGCATAAAGTCTCTACTACGGTTATTCTATCAATTTGACCTTTAACTCTTTTCTATTGGGCAATTCAAAAGCTGTTCCCAAACATACTTTTTGTATTAATACTTTCTTTCAATAAACATACTCTGACCAGTTCTAGTCCTATATGTGTGTGTGTCTCTGTGTGTGTGTGTGTGTGTGTGTGTGTGTATGTGTGTGTGTGTGTGTGTGTGTGTGTGTGTGTGTGTGTGTGTATGTGTGTGTGTGTGTGTGTGTGTGTGTGTGTGTGTGTGATTGTGCGTGTTTTGCATTAAGAAAGAGAGAGTGACAGAGGAGATAGATGGAAAAAGAAAGAAAGATAAAATAATATAACGTTTTCGAGACTAATATATAGAATAGAATATATAGACACACACATTGACACGTATATATATATATATATATATATATATATATATATATATATATACACATATATATTTGTGTATATATATATATATATTTGTGTATATATATATATATATATATATATATATATATATACATCCAAAGAGAAAAGAATCTGTCATAAATCTGTCATTTGATTCATGGTGTGTTATTTAAAGTAGAATTGTAGATGGTTTGCCGAAAGCTCATTGGTTATATTCTATATTGTATGAAAAGATTCTCTTACGAATGGTATTACTCTCCGTAGAGACTGCCATCATCTGATCCGCTTCGCTGCAAGAAGATTACATATAAATAGACCTACTTTATTGTTAGGAAAAACGAAACGTAGGTATTATTATTGGCTTTGCAATGCTGGCATTAACAAAACCTGAGAAACATACGCATCTTTATTCTTTATACTGTTAGACACATGAATACACACATATAATAATTACGCATATACAAAAATACTACATATTATATACGTATGTATATATATATATATATATATATATATATATATATATATATATATATATATATATATATATATATATATATATATATATATATATATATTCATATATATGTGTGTTTGTGTATGTATGTGTGTGCTTGCGTGTGTGCGAGTATATATATGTGAATATCTATGTGTATGAGTTTTTGTGATGTGTATGCTGTGTATGTGTATACGTAATGCATTTACTTGTGTAGAATGCGCTCTCAAATATAATGCGATCCCCATGTTTTGTGACTAGAAAACAGTAATATATTGCCCCCTTTATATAATGCAACACTCGCGTATTGACACTGATACTTATACTTTTCAATGAATGAACGTAATATTACTGCGAAATGTAAAACAACATTAATACAAAACTAAATTTAAAAACAAATTCTAATACACAGATAGTGAAACAGGGATGATTGCTGTTTTTGCTTGGTAACCTTGATGTAAAAGCTATTAAACTCAGGTTATAGCGGTTAGAAAAAATTCATTGTTCTTAAAATTATTGTAATAATTAAAAAAACAAAACTTCAAAGAATCGTTCCTCATCTCTTTCTCATAATTATTCCAAATATTCCTCTTAAATTACCAGATTCAGCATCATTAGTGTCCTATCTTTAGTATCCTATCCTTTCATAGTATTTGCTCTCTAAACCGTCGTACCTGCTGTCCTATCATTCTCATACTACACTAATTTAGCTGCTGTTCTATCTAAAAAATTATGCCTGGAAACATTATCTCATTTTTATTAATACCACTTTTCCAGGGCTCTTGGAAACCATATGTTGTGTTAAATTATGTCATGCTACGTTATACAGATGGTATCATACATATGGTATCATAGAGAGTACCACCTTTTATTCCATTCAACCGGATGACCAGTGTTTCTTTACGTCATCCATAAATCCATTTCTTTTTTCTTTAGTAGAACTTTAAAATGGTGAAGGACACCAGGTAAATAGTGGAATTACAGATTCAGGTGATATTATATTTTTCAATGGTTGTTTCACTGGCTCGGCAAAGTGGGTTCTTAACTGCTCTGGTACTAGGGTTCTCGAAAAAGGTTCCAGGTGTTTATTCCATTCTTTAAGTAGGGATATATCTATGTCTTTTATCAATCATTTAATTTGACTGAGAAATAACATTAAAATATTTTTCTTCTGTTTGGTGATGACTAAAAATAAATGTAAACGTTAGAATTAGAATTCTCAATTAAGGAAAACAAGCACCATCTTATTGTTTACATGTCCATATTTCTCCATGTTTTCCAATTTGACTGAGTTCAGTGAAATGATGTTTTTGCTGTTTTATTGTAAAATTATGAAACTGCACCATTTGGTCAAATATACAAACATTAATTTTAACTGTATATATATATATATATATATATATATATATATATATATATATATATATATATATATATATATATATATATATATATATATATATATATATATATATATATATATATATATATATGTATATATATATATATATATATATATATATATATATATATATATATATATATATATATATATATATATATATATGTATATATATATGTATATATATATGTATATATATATATATATATGTATATATATATATATATATATATATATATATATGTATATAATATATATGTATATATATATATATATATATATATATATATATATATATAAGTATGTATACGTACATACATATATGTATACATATGTACAGTAGTATGTATATATATATACATACATGCACACATATATATATATATATGTGTACGTATGGATTCACCGAACATTTATTATAATGCTCGTTGTGTTTGTAAACAAACATCCCGAATTAAGCCGTCTAGCAACCATGGTTGCTCATTTGTTCAAAATTGACAAAGGAATGCTGTACTAGTTTCAAGCTTATTACCTATCGTCAGCAACGTATACCTTCCTGCCAGATCATTGAATGTCTGAAAGTACATACTTTCCTTATGCATATTAACGGCTGAGCAGCCTAATTTGCATATCGAGTGAGTTAATCAGCCCGGCGCACCGAAAATGATAAACGGAAATAATGAAACAAAATTTCATTTCTCAGTCTTAGTACAGCTGTTCCTTAAATATAAGTATGTATATATATATATATATATATATATATATATAAATGTACATACATATATGTATACAGACGTACAGTAGTGTGTATATATATATACATACATGCACACATATATATATATGTACGTATGGATTCACCGAACATTTATCATAAAGCTCGGTGTGTTTGTAGACAGACATCCCGAATTAAGCCGTACAGTGTCGAGCGACCATCGTTGCTCATGTGTTCAACACTGACAAAGCTTGAAACTAGTACTAAGAGTGAGAAATGAAATTTCGTTT
>OZ024740.1:127169422-127184422 GCA_964016885.1 Eledone cirrhosa
AAGAGTGTTGTCAAATAGAGAGTGAGGAGAGACAGAGAGTAAAGCAGTTAAATTATAGAGAGGGTGAAAGAGGGAGAGAGAGAGACCACGCTCAGGTTTATAATATTAGAGAGTGAAAAGCGACAGAGAGAGTAAAGCAGTTAAATTATAGAGAGGGGAATGATCTATTATAGAGAGAGGGAAGAGCGACGGAGAGAGTAAAGCTAAGAAACTATAGGGAGGTGTGTAGGATACATACATACATAATATATACACACGGCACTCAGCTTTATAATATTATAGATGTGTGTGTATGTGTGTGTGTGTGTGTGTGTGTGTGTGTGTGAGAGAGAGAGAGAGAGTGTGTGTATGTCGTCTTTAATAGGAAGTAACAATAGTTAGTAGGGTTCTCAATACATTAGTAGAATGTAAACATCACGTTTAAACTAGAAATCGCTTCTACGTGACTAGAACTGTTCCATTTAATTTTCATTAGGAACGCTTTCCTGGGGATTTTTTTAAAATGAAACGTTTCTAGTCTTGTAGAAGCCATTTCTATATTAATTAGGGCACACACACATAATCACACAGATGTGTGTGTGTATATATATATATATCATCAAGGTTTAGCTTCACGAACGAAGTTTATGAATGAGGTAGACAACTTTGATTGAAGGCATGGTAGTGGATGTTCAGACCAACGTGGAACAGGCAGGCATGGCCGCAGTGTCTACAGATGAATGAATAGTTACGGTTTAATGACTTGGTATTATGATCTTCCCCCTGTGCCTTTTGACATCCTGGTTGGCACTGCGAGTGTTTTCAAAGGAGGAGGCATCATGTTTGATGGTGAGACACCAGGTGCAACAAATCTCAGCTACCTTGAACCACCACTGTTGCCGATATGACAGGTACCAATGGATTCTTTCAAATACTCCGTGTATTACTTCCTTGACGCCACCTGTCCTGATAGCCAATGCTGAATACGCCGTACATAGATATCCAGGGGCTGTCGATTATTTTTCATCGTGGTGACATGCAATGCCCAGGGTAGTTAGAGCTTCAGCAGCAGGGCCTCAATGCCTGTGCACTCCACTCGTACAATGACTTCAACATTGGTAAAAGGGTCCCTCCAGTGGATGTTAAGAATGGTGAAAGCGCTCGATGAGTCGATGGTGGTGGCGATAAATGACGCACGATACTGAGGATGTTTGTATGATCTATGACTTTGAACGCTCCAATATTGGAAATATTCTTTATGTGTTTATTGTTAAACACTTGGACAATTCGGTACCTGAAGTAGACTCCGCCATTGTCATCCATCAACATCTTCTGTAGCCTTCTTGAAAATTATGCTGAAAAGGATGATGAAAAGAGTCGGTGACAAGACGCAACACTGCTTGAATCCGTTGATGATCGAAAGGGTTCTGACAGGCCACTGCTGAGTATGGCGTGCTGATTTATGTGTAGGTGAACTGGCCATGTTCAGGAACGTTTTGGGGCAACCTAATAATTCCTTGACCTGCCTCATTACATTTCTGCTTACTGTAATCGAATGCTTTATAGCCCTATATTTTGCTCCCAACACTTTTCTTGGAGCTGCATGAGAACAAAGACCATGTTGGTGGTATTTCTGTTCATTCTAAATCTACACTGGCTCCTTAGGGAGTATTTCTCTCTGATGGTAGGTATCAGTTCGTTAAGTAGCATCCTTGAAAGGATTTTTCTCGCGACATAGAGCAGATTAATTCGCCGCTATTTGAGCAGCCTGACCTTTCCCCTTTGTTCTTGTACAAGGTGATGATTACTGCACTGTTGAGATCATTTGTCATATTACCCTGCTCCCAGCAACATACGAATAGCACGTTGAGTTTCATGTTTAGTGCTGGGCCCTTATGATTCCAAATCTCAGGTAGAATATCATCGTGTGCTACTGCTTTAGCTGCTCACTGACTTTGGTTGTCTCTTCAATGGTGAGCAACTCATTCAGCATTGGTTGTACTGGTTGATTGGGAAACGCAGATATTTGCTGATTTCTACGCAGTTCGGTTAGTGCTTAAAGGTGCCTGGACATATTCTGACCAACAGCTTAAAATGGATGTCTTGTCTTTGAGGATGCCCTGGCCAGTGATCTGTGAGAACCCTTTCATCTTACAGTCTCAACTGAAAGTCAGAATTCACTTCACCTGACTGGAAACTGTCAACATTTAGCTTTTTCCTGGGTGTCCCTCATTTCTATACTTTGGCTTTAAAGTGGAGTTTGCGTTTCCAGCGTACGAGACGACGGTCGGTGTGACATTCCCCGCTGCGCATCACTCTAGACAGGAACATTCTTCTAGTGATATGGAAAGTAACCCCACTTCTGCGTGTTCCTTGATAGATCAAACTCATTGTTTTTTTTTTATATCTGTTAAGACATATGGAGTATCATTAGATATTTAATGGACCTAACAAACTATTTTCTGACATTTATAAATAAACATTTACTCGTAGACTTAAATTACGAATGCTAGAATACAGGCACTAGAATCCTTTCAATATTACACTGCTGTATTAATTGAACAAACCACCTAACCTGGATTTGTAATATTGTAATCCACGACGCTTTACGATTTGGGATGCTATGAACGGTAGTTACTTACAACTATTTGAAATTCTTCCTTGGGAGATAAACCCGTACTTCTGGATTAAGGCTAGCAACATCCATGGAACCGATAAACTGAGATCAGTGATATTCTCTCATAATACCCACTATACTTTAACTGCATTAATATTGGGACTCCCATTCTTTTCACTACTTTTAAGTGTTTATTCTGCACTATATATTATTTAAACATACTTGTGTGTACTACCTTTGTACGACCATCAATATTCTGATATATATATATATATATATATATATATATATATATATATATATATATATATATATAATTCATCGAGAATCGTATTTCGGCTGGTAGAAAAAGCGAAACGAAACGCAAAATCGTAGAAATGCTGGCAAGCGCTCAATAGTTAAAAACTAGAGCTAAACAATAAGTTAAAACGCCATACAAACTGAAAAAGTGGTTAAGAAGGCATTAACCACCTAAGCTAAAAAACAAATCAAGCTAGACAGGTCAAACAAAATAAATGATAAAATCCAACCTGGACCCAAATGGAATTGGTGGTAAAATCCAAATGTAGGGTTTCTATGACACCTAAATCAATAATACTGTCTGCTTAAAACTATAAGCTTTCAGCATCAAGATCGAACAGGGAATATCACGTTATCAACAGGTAATTTTGCTCTGTAACAAATTTTGCGAGTGACGCAGAAGTTAGTAAACGCATATGCGTAAGTCACAAGGGGAAATTCCCCATATTTTGGCTAATGAATTCAGTCTGTGTATATCATACAAAAAATTGCATAGATAGCACAAATCGAATAAGCACTCAACCGGGTAGGTTTTAAAATAAACTTATGCAATTACTCTGTCAATAGAATTATTAATAGGATAATTGTAAGACTCGGGAGATTAATACAAATATAATTCAACAAGAATCGTATTTCGGCTGGTAGAAAAAGCGAAACGAAATGCAAAATCGTAGAAATGCTGGCAAGCGCTCAATAGTTTAAAAAAACTAGAGCTAAACAATACAGAGGAACAAGGCAACAACACACGCACACACGCAAGCGAGACAACAACACACGCACACACACACACAGTAACATTTAACAAACAGGCAGAGAATGGACTGACAGCCAGCGCCACTCCACTCCCACAATTGAAAGAACTACTTCGGCCGCTGACCTCTGCCCGACCGACCCTATTTCTCGCGCACGCGCGCTCTCCTGAATACCTCGGATATTCAAAACAACAAACAGCGGAGGACGCGCTTCGCACCTTTCCGACAGAAAACCTTTCCCCCACCCCGGAAAAAAACCCCAGTTGATGGATGTGAATCCGAAATATATAGGGACAATTAAATCTCTCCCAAGGTAACTCTCTCTCGTGTTGTTATTTTAATGTTATCCTTTATACTCTTTCCTTCATTCCTCTACACGTCTTATACACGCCACGCATATCAACGTACACCCACTTACATCTCTCTCTCCACCACCGGATCTTGTTACCCGGAGATTTACCCATTTGCATTGTCGAGGCTTCCAAAAAAGATATTTACCTATTATTCCACAATGCTTCAAGCAAACTTCAATACTCTCTTATATATATATATATATATATATATATATATATATATATATATATATATATATGATGTTGGCATAACTGTATCTTGGTATGCGACATTTCTCACCTTTTCTTTATTTATATTTTATTTATTTTATTTATATTATTCCCGCCGAGGTAGACTTTGCCTTTCATCCTTACGGGGTCAATAAAATAAAATACCATTAATGCACTGGGTAATTGATGGCCTTGTGCCTATAGTAGAAACACTTATTTCTTAATTGGTCTTATTTATTTGCTTCTTATTACTTTTTACATCTTTCTCGTTTTAAATGCCAATCTTAATTCTCGAGTATGCTTATCCCCCATAATATATTTTATATTAGCTATGATTACTACCGATATTTATCTTATCACTACTACTACTGCTGCTACAGCTATTGATTCTGATGGCTACTACTCCTATTTAACTGTAGTTGTTGGTGTTGCGGTTTTAGTTGTTGTTGATTTTGTAGATAATAATTGACATCATCTTCCTTCACCAACGCATGACCTCTCAGTACACTTTTTTATAGCTATCAATGGTTAGCCGTCAAGTAACTCCCTACAATTAAAGTATATGAAACTGATCTGACAAAAGACTGAGTAGACGATCTCAGACCTTGTCTCCACTGGGTCATTGAAAAGGCAACGAATGTGAAACGTTAAACAAATGGTTAAGAGTTCTCTACGCTTTTTGTGATGATGTCAGCTGGATTGGAGGAAACAACTTCAATAAATCGCATGTGGAAAAGCACTGAATGGAAATTACATTAGTAATGTTTATACGTGTAATAGCTGTCTGATGAGGACAAAAGTATTACATAGATGTTACCATCGAAATACCTATGTAACCGTTGATGTAATCAATAGTGATATATATATATATAAATATATATATTTATACATATATATATATATATATACACATATATATATATATATATATATATATATATATATATATATATATATATATATATATATATATATATATATATATATATATATATATATATATATATATATATATTTCGTTTCTGAATTTGTTTAGCAAGATTCTTTATCTGAAATCGTGTGTTGAAACCGATATTGTTATACTTTGGGAGGGTCATCTTGCCAATAAGTAACACACGCACCAAATGCTTTCACTTCAATTTATTATATATTTATAAATTTATAAATTTATAAATTTATAAATTTATAATAAATTGAAGTGAAAGCATTTGGTGCGTGTGTTTATTATTGGCAACATGACCCTCCCAAAGTATAACAATATATATATATACATATATATATATATATATATATATATATATATATATATATACATAGAAAGGATAAAAAGGACGATTGATTATTCCTTCATTGCATTTATTGATAGGTGACGCGCGTTTCGCCACTGATCAGCTCAAGGTTCGATTTATATCGATCCTACCCGACTCAATAATCGGCAGCTCGACGGACCCTCTGAAAATGCTATAAGAAAATGAAATACATGCTATGTGGTAAAGTCAGAGTTTCAAGAGTTTGACAAAATGAGATGTTTTGATTGGTGAAAAGGATCAAGGCGATGTACTGGCCTGTAGTGTATATGGGGGTGGGTGTGATGGTGAGATGTTGGTGACGGTCTGTGGTTGAGGTGGGCTGTGGTGTGGTGGTGGTGGGTTGGCCTTGGCGTGTAGAGTATGTGGGGGTGGATGTGAAGATATGGTGGTGGTTAAGGTTATTTAGTGGGATGGGTTGTGGTGTGACGTTAGTGGATTGTCAGTAGACGGGTTGGGATATGGGTGGGGGTGTGGTAGTGGTGCCTTTGTCTATGGTAGCGGCGTTTTTGGTGGTGTGGTGGATGTATTGGTGGCGTCAGGTCCTTACATAGATACATAGTTAGACGCTCTTCGTCTGACAGATACCTTGTATATACGTATACGTACACACATATATATATATATGTGCACATATATTGTTGTATAAACACACACAACATAAGACACATACGCACATCCTTGCCGACACATATCGGCATACGCTCACACACATATGTATATGTACACACATGTATGTGCATGCGCGCATGCGGTCACGAATATGGAGAGTGGGGGTATCGGTGGGGGTGGCGAACGACAGAGATGGGGGGGGGGAGTGGAGGCGATGTAGAAGGTGTTTTACATATATACATACACATACATACACATGGGTATGGGCACATGGACTCACACTCATGTATGCAAGATATACACATACACACTCGCACACACGTATACACACACACATATACATATATACACATATATATATATATACACACACATGTACCGACAACACACACATACACGCACATATACACATACATGCACATATATGAGCTCACCTACACATACAGTCAGATTTAGCCATATATATATATATGTAGACTTACACATACACACACATACATACACATACATATATACACACACATACACATATGCATACACATACACATATATATATATACAGATATATATATATATATATATACACACACATAGGCATATGTATATACATGTGTTCACATACACACACTCACACATACAGATAAATTTGCGTACACGCAGGCGCACTTAAAACGCCCGTATGAGTAAAATACTTACACACAGACACACACACTATTGTTGGTTGGGGAATGGAGGTATATTTTGTCGGTGTTGATGAAGTATGGAGTTGTTTTGTGGTGGTGGTGGTGGAGTTGTAAGGGACAAAAATATATATACCGGATCGAATACCGGTTAAAAGGTGACATAGGGAACGCGGGGGAAAAGCGTTTATGGACGTACGGCGATGTGTATTGTGGACAGGGTGATGGTGGTGGTGCTGGGGTGATATGTTCGACAAGATGATTACATGATCAGAGGTTACGGTGTGTTATATGATAGGCAGACGGGGGGTGGGGGGTATATAATACAGTCGATTTGGGAGCGAGGGATGATATGTGTTGATGGTGTTAATGATAATGATTGTTGAAGTATGTGGATGTATTTAGTGGTGGCGGTGGTTGTGTGTGCGTGCGACAGTACAGTTACAGGATCGAATTTAGCGTGGGGTTGCAAGTAAGGGTCGATAGAGGGAACATGGGGGTGATAAGGATGTAGGCGTGTATGGTATGCACATGATGATGTGTGGTGTGATGATGGTGGCGATGGTGTGATATGAACGACATTGTATTTAAAGGTCTCTTGTCATTGTGGATTGCAAGGTAGAACGTATCATAGGATACCGATTTAATATGATGTTGCAACTATGAGGTGTGTGTGTTGATGTGAATTTTGGTGGTGGTGATGGTGATGTGTGCGGCATGATATACAAATGGGGGCTTAGAGATGGTAACATGGAGTACAATACAATAAGTTCATTGAGGTGGGCGATGTTGAGACGGGGTAAAGGTGGTTGTTAATATGGTGTGTCATGGTTAGTGTGATTTTTGGTGTGGGTTATGTATGCGGCATGATATACAAAATACGGGCTTACATATGGTTAAATTCAATGAAATGAATTAAGATAAAGTGAAGTTAGATTAGAATTAAAGTTCGTTGAGATGGGCGATACGGGGCAGGTGTGGTTATTATTATGGTGGGTCATGGTTAGTGCGTGGTCTTCCCGCGAAAGTTTGTGCAGAAAAGGTGTGCATCCTAGTGTGTCTGCAATTGACAATTATGTCCGACCTATAGTTTATGGCGGAATCAAGTTTAATTATTTCCGCCGCCTCAGCTAGGCACAATCTGCAGTGGTTTCTGTCACACCATATTAACAACCACCTTTACCCCGTCTCAACATCGCCCACCTCAATGAGCTTATTGTATTGTACTCCATGTTACCATCTCTAAGCCCCCATTTGTATATCATGCCGCACACATCACCAGCACCACCACCAAAATTCACATCAACACACACACCTCATAGTTGCAACATCGAATTAAATCGGTACCATATGATACGTTCTACCTTGCAATCCACAATGACAAGAGACCTTGTAAATACAATGTCGATCATATCACACCATCGCCACCACCAGCACACCACACATCGTCATGTGCATACCATACACGCCTACAACCTCATCCCCCCATGTTCCCTCTATCTACCCTAACTTGCTACCCCACGCTAAATTTGACCCTGTAACTGTACTGTCGCACACACACACAACCACCGCCACCACTAAATACATCCACATACTTCAACAATCATTATCATTACATCATCAACACATATCATCCCTCGCTTCCAAATCGACTGTATTATATACCCCCCACCCCCCGTCTGCCTACCATATAACCTCTGATCATGTAATCATCTTGCCGAACATATCACCCCAGCACCACCACCATCACCCTGTCCACAACACACATCGCCGTACGTCCATAAACGCTTTTTCCCCGCGTTCCCTATGTCACCTTTTAACCGGTATTCGATCCGGTATATATATGTTTGTCCCTTACAACTCCACCACCACCACCCCAAAACACAACTCCATACTTCATCAACACCGACAAAACATACCTCCATTCCCCAACCAACGATAGTGTGTGTGTCTGTGTGTAAGTATTTTACTCATACGGGTGTTTTAAGTGTGCGTGCGTGTACGCAAATGTATCTGTATGTGTGTGTGTGTGTGTGTATGTGAACACATGTATATACATATGTCTGTGTGTGTGTGTATATATATATCTGTATATATATATATATGTGTATGTGTATGCATATGTGTATGTGTGTGTATATATGTATGTGTATGTATGTGTGTGTATGTGTACGTCTACATATATGTATATGGGTAAATCTGACTGTATGTGTAGGTGAGCTCATATATGTGCATGTATGTGTATATGTGCGTGTATGTGTGTGTTGTCGGTACATGTGTGTGTATATATATATGTATATATATATGTGCATATATATATGTCTGAGTATACGTGTGTGCGAGGGTGTATGTGTATATTTTGCATACATGAGTGTGAGTCCATGTGCCCATACCCATGTGTATGTATGTGTATGTATATATGTAAAACACCTTCTACATCGCCTCTCACCTTCCCCAATCTCTGTCGTTCGCCACCCCCACCGATACCCCCACTCTCCATATTCGTGACCGCATGCGCGCATGCCATACATGTGTGTACATATACATATGGCTGTGTGTGAGCGTATGCCGATATGTGTGTGCAAGGATGTGCGTATGTGTCTTATGTTGTGTGTGTTTATACAACAATATATGTGCACCGGGACTGCGCAAAGCGGCGTCGGCTTATGCCGACGACGTGACAGTAATGGTGTCGAGCACCTCGGAAATCGGGGTGATCGGCAACATACTGAAAGAATACGAAACGCTGACGGGAGCAAAACTAAACCCAGACAAGTCTGTCGGTTTGCAACTCGGTACGTGGAGAGGCAAACCGATGACATCCGACAGCGTCGTTGGACGCTGGACGGACGGACCGGTGAAATTGCTCGGGGTCTGGTTCGGTCCAGACCTCCAGGTGGAGAAAAACTGAAACGAGGTCACGGCCAAGGTGTTTGCACTCACTCAGAAGTGGGCAGAGTGCAAACTGTCCTTGAAAGGTCGAGCGGAGGTGGCGAACACTTTCATAGCGTCCGTCATCTACTACCGCTTGACTGTCGTGCCTTGTCCCCGTGAACACCTCGCCAAGATGGAACGCATGCTCTTCCAGTTTCTGTGGAAGAAGCAGGCTCCGCTGGTGAGGAGATCCGTCTGCTGTCAGCACCCTTCCAACGGAGGGCTGGGAATGCCGTGGCTGATGATGCGCAAACATGCGCTGAGACTGCGGCATCTCCAGGTATTCCTCACCGACCCCCAACCGGTGTGGGCACCGTTTGTGAGACAGGCTTTCCCACAGCTCGTCTCGCTAACGGAGCTGCAGTCCTGGGTGAAGAAAAGACCGAAAACGATGGGCGCCTGGCACATTGAATGCGCTCAGGCGCTCACAGTCCTCTGGCAAGCGGGCGCAGCAATCAGTGGATACTCCACTTCGACATTCTATAGAGGGATTGTACGTTACAAGGGCGACGACGTGCTCGGAGAGACTCTGGGCGTCGAAGACGATGAGCTCACCAGTATGTTTGGTAGGACTTTCCGCCCGGGACCTATGGACAACTTCCAGAGGTACCTGGCCTGGCAGTGCTACCGAGGAGCTCTACCGGTTCGTGACAAGATCTACAGGCACGGACGCCCTGGCAGGGATCCTTCCAAGAGGACGTGTCCAAGATGTGCGCAGGACATTGAAACAGTTCTGCACGCAATTGTACACTGCCTGGGCGTAAGCGACCTGTGGAACTATGCAGAACAACTGCTGTCGCGTATGGGACAAATACAGTTGACTGCCGAATCCATAGTAAGGATCAAACCGCCAAACTCTTTCAAAAACGAAAGAGAGGCGGTTTTCCTCTGTACGGTGGCTATGGTGAAAGAAGTTATATGGTGGACGAGGTTGAGAGGACTGAGGACAGATGCCTTTCTCTCCGGACAACAATTGATTCCATTCTTTAAGTATCACTTTAGAAGGAGAATCAGGGTGGAGAGAGAGGCACTGCACCCCAGTAAATTTACTGAAAGGTGGGTGAATGAAGCGAAAATGGCCCGAGTGATTGGGCCTTCTCTGTTTATAAGCCTGTAGGTTGAGGAAGAGAGCAAAAGGAAGAAAGGAGCACTTGCACAACACGCTCCTTGAGTTGAGGGTTGTTCTATCGACGGGGTATTAAACAACCCATTCGTGGCGCCTCCCCCTTATTGGGGATTTCGATTGTTGAAATTGTTTGTTTGTTTTTATATTTTTTACACGACTGTATGTAAAATCCCCGGCATGTCTTTGTATTGTCCCCTTTCTTGTTGCGCCCTTGTGGCTAATAAAGAAATCAATATATGTGCACATATATACATATATGTGTGTACGTATACGTATATACAAGGTATCTGTCAGACGAAGAGCGTCTAACTATGTATCTATGTAAGGACATGACGCCACCAATACATCCACCACACCACCAAAAACCCTGCTACCATAGACAAAGGCACCACTACCACACCCCCACCCACACATCAACCCGTATACTGACAATCCACTAACGTCACACCACAACCCATCCCACTAAATAACCTTAACCACCACCATATCATCACATCCACCCCCACATACCCTACACGCCAAGGCCAACCCACCACCACCACACAACAGCCCACCTCATCCACAGACTGTCACCAACATCTCACCATCGCACCCACCCCCCATATACACTACAGGCCAGTACATCGCCTTGATCCTCCTCACCAATCAAAACATCTCCTTTTGTCAAACTCTTGAAACTCTGACTTTACCACATAGCATGTATTTCATTTTCTTATAGCATTTTCAGAGGGTCCGTCGAGCTGCCGATTATTGAGTCAGGTAGGATCGATATAAATCGAACCTTGAGCTGATAAGTGGCGAAACGCGCGTCACCTGTCAATAAATGCAATGAAGGAATAATCAATCGTCCTTTTTATCCTTTCTATATTTTACACTCTTTATAGCTCGACACCTCATCACAGAAGTGAAACTAAACATCGAGTGCTCACCCGGGTGAACCTGCAGTAACTCCTAGTTACACCCACCGGATATATATATATATATATATATATATATATATATATATATATATATTTATTAAAATAACAGATTAAAGTTTAAACAAGTACACAAGCATACACACGCACACATATTTATATGTGCGTGGTTTTGTATACCTATGGTAAGGTTTTGCGTATGCTTGTGTATGTACGTATCTGTTTGCGTGTATGTATTTATTTGTTTCTATTACTTCTGTATTGTATATATTTACTTTGTTCTTAACTCTGTAGCGGAGATTCATTTGGTCTCCTAGTTAGAATTTTAGTCTACGATTTCTGCTATACCATCTACGTGGTTTTGTCTTTGAGTGCTATTGTTCTCCACGCTCCACATATGACTTATTATTTTCGTTTTTTCGTTCATTGCCAGAGAACGTCTCTATGCACCACCTAAGAGAACATTAGTCTACGACCTCTTTTATACCATAAACCTGATTTTTTCTTTGCGCGTAATTGTTTTTCACCGCTCCTATTAATGACGTATTATTCGTTTTTTCCCGTTCTTTGCCAGCGAACGTTACCACGAACCAAAGTATCGTCTTCCTGTCTTCCTCCGGTTGCAACGTTTTTTGAAATATCCGGTTCTGCGTTTACAGATTGACTTTGTTAGTTTCAGAAGATCCCGTTAAGGGTGAAAGCAGCGATTCTTTGCTTAAACTTTAATCTGTTATTTTAATAAATATTTTCTCTACGGTTCTTATATATTTGATATATATTTTCCTTATCGAGCCCTCTTTGGATTTTAGTCTTCAATGTTATTATTATTACTATATATATATATATATATACATATATATACATATATATATATACATATATATACATATATATACATATATATATATACATATATATACATATATATACATATATATATATACATATATACATATATATATATACATATATATACACATATATATATATATATACATATATATATATATATATACATATATATATATATATATATACATATATATATATATACATATATATACATATATATATATATATATATATATATATATATATATATATATATATATATATATACATATATATATATATATATATACATATATATATATACATGTATATATATATACATATATATATATATACATGTATATATACATATATACACACACATATATATATATATTTATACATATATATATATACATATATATATATACATATATATATATACATATATATACATATATATATATACATATATATATATACATATATATATATATATATATATATATATATATATATATATATATATATATATATATATATATAAATCAGGAAAGAAGGTTGACATGGTTTGCTATACAAAAAAGGTTTTTAATCTCATAGCTGACACTTGTTTCTCTTAACTGGTAGGTCTAGAGATAGCTATTCGCTTATATTCACGTTACTCGATCGCCAATACAAAATTATAACCAGTCAGTTCTTCGGAGCATGCGAGAATGAAGAGCATACACAGGCAAGAAAAGAATATACAGGCTACTATATGAAGTAGTAATGGCATTCAGTTAGAACAATAACAACAATTACAACAATGCTATTAATAAATTATTTGAGGAGACCCTGACATTACTTAGGTGGGGGGTATAGTGTATCTAAGATTACGGCGTGTAAAACTAGCTGTCATGAGGCAAAAGTAAGAGTTTGGCATGTACAGAGTATCGAAGTGTGTATCAATTTTAAAATATAAAGATACGCCAGTTTGATTTAGAACGTAGCACGATGGAAAGCATCCAGCAGATAGCTAATTCCATACACCAGAGTATAACTGTAACTATCGACTTCCCTTCCAAACACCCTAACAATAGACTACCTGTATTAGACACAGAACTCTGGATTAACACTATAGACGAGAGAGCCCAAATTCTCCACTCACACTATGCTAAACCCATGGCCTCCAAATACCTGATACTCAAAGACTCAGCAATGTCCAGTAGTGCTAAGTTTAATATTCTGATCGCAGATTTGGTACGAGTGATGAAGAATGTGTCCAGCATGTGCGACCCAACAGAAATGGAAAGACACATCCAATACTTCATCAACCGCATGCAGTTCTCTGGCTACAACCAAAGAGACAGAGTCAGAGTATACGAAGGAGCCATGGAAAAGTATAAGACCCTCATAGAACTGGACATGAAAGGTATTTGCCCACTATACAGGAGCAAATCATGGAATAGCTTAGATAGGGCTAGACATGAGATAGGGAAGGCCACATCATGGTACGACAACCAGAGATATCAGAGTGTCATGTTTGTGGACGCCACCCCTGGAGGGAAATTAGCTAACCAGTGTAGAAAGGCCCTGAGAAAGACCCACTTAAAAATAAAGGTGGTAGAAAAGCCAGGAACCACCATAAAATCCCTGATCAGCAAAACCTACCCTTTTAAGAAAACCCACAGTACCAATAGGAAATGTATCATATGTAAGGTGAACCCCCGGATAAACTGTAAAACTAGAAACGTAGTCTATAGCATAAGATGTACAGAGGGTACTTGCAGAAACATGACAACAGCATACATAGGTGAGACAGCTCGTAGCATAGGTGAAATGATAGACCAACACTGGGGGGAACTAAAAGGACGAAAAAACGGGTCAGTACTATACGAACATGCTAGACAACAACATGACGGTAACATAGACAACATAGAAATTAGAATAATATCTAAACATAGGAATGACCCAGCAGATAGGCAAATCAGAGAGGCCAGTGAAATAGAAATTAGAAGACCAAAGCTAAACAGAAAGAATGAGTGGAACAACAACAACACCCAAACAAACAGCACTGACCTAAGAGAAGTATAAATAAGTAAATAAAATAAAATAAAATAAGATAAATAAATACATACACAAGCACAATAACAACAAGCACATAAACACACACTAGTCACCCAGCAGACACAACACTATACACACTAGTCACACAGCAAACATAACACTATACACACACGCAAACGGATGCGCAAAGAAGACAAAATAAACAAACAAGCAAATAAATAATTATATAGACAGACTGAATAAAAAATGGCGTAGACATACAACACAACAGGAGGAAAAAAATATATATATATAACACCACTGACGATGTTGCAGATGTGCAACGAAAGATTT
>OZ024740.1:127186922-127301922 GCA_964016885.1 Eledone cirrhosa
TTTGAAGTACCTTCTCGTGTTATACTTTTCAAAACCACTTATATGCAAGGTGTTTCAGCTGAACGTTTATCTCTACCGTTTACACTCAATGGGAGTACACATTCATTTTGTTGTTAATTTCATTGCATTTCCTCTTTTAAATTTTGTAACCATGAGCCTGTTTATTCTGCACCATTACATATGCTCATTTTACTGGCATAACCAATGTCTCAGGGCCATTATTCAATTTGCATTTTAAGACTATCGATTGAATAAGCTTGAATTCTATGTAGATTCTAAAGTAAACAATGACAGACGTGAGCAATTTATCGCCTTGGAAGTAATAATAATCATAAGAAGACAAATTCTTGAAGTCGTCATTAAGGTCACATGGAACTGGTAGGCAATTAAAGAAGCGTGGAAGTTAATTACTATTCGTTGCAGGTGATGACACCTATGAATAGTCTATGGAACAATTTAACTATTCAAATTTTGAGTAGATTAATACCACCGAATTATACTAAGAACAAGTTAGAATGTAGAATTTGTATAGTTTGGAATTTAAAAATACAAATGTGTATCAATATGACATATTGATATACATAAGTGAACATACACAGGTATATGAACACGCATATTGGCTTCATTTGCATTTGTGGGCGAATCCGATTATCACATGCGATCACGCACGAAAATCAGCAAATTAGAGATATAGTCCAAATTAATTAATATTCCTTTATTCACTTCCCAGCATCTGTCACAATATTCTGGCAGTGTAGAAGCAAACATTTCAGAGGTATTAGGCGATCATATTAAACCTAAAGAAGACGACATTCTGGGAGGTGATTTATTGAATAAAATATATCGTTTGTGACACAACATCGTATTTATAACGGTAAATATAAATGTAAATGAAAAAGGACATAGTGGCGAACGTGTGTACACACACAGATACATCTCGGATTAAAACATTGTATTTGGATTAAAATAGAAGACGTCGAGTGTGTAAGTCTAATTGCATTATTTACTCATTGTTTTTTTTGCATACGCAACCCTGATTAGTCAACTGTTTTAAATACACACAAAAACACACACATATACAAACACACACGCGTACACACACACACACACACACACACACACACACACACACACACACACACACACACACACACACACATATATATATATATATATATATATATATATATATATATATATATATTTATTAAAATAACAGATTAAAGTTTAAGCAAAGAATCGCTGCTTTCACCCTTAACGGGATCTTCTGAAACTAACAAAGTCAATCTGTAAACGCAGAACTGGATATTTCAAAAAACGTTGCAACCCGAGGAAGACAGGAAGACGATACTTTGGTTCGTGGTAACGTTCGCTGGCAAAGAACGGGAAAAAACGAATAATACGTCATTAATAGGAGCGGTGAAAAACAATTACGCGCAAAGACAAAACCACGTTTATGGTATAAAAGAGGTCGTAGACTAATGTTCTCTTAGGTGGTGCATAGAGACGTTCTCTGGCAATGAACGAAAAAACGAAGATAATAAGTCAAATGTGGAGCGTGGAGAACAATAGCACGCAAAGACAAAACCACGTAAATGGTATAGCGGAAATCGTAGACTAAAATTCTAACTAGGAGACCAAATGAATCTCCGCTACAGAGTTAAGAACAAAGTAAATAAATACAATACAGAAGTAATAGAAACAAATAAATACATACACGCGAACAGATACGTACACAAGCATACGCAAAAAAAACGGTTCTTATATATTTGATATATATTTTCCTTATCGAGCCCTCTTTGGATTTTAGTCTTCAATTTTATTATTATTAGTATATATAAATATATATATATATATATATATATATATATATATATATATATATATATATATATATATATATATATATATATATATATATATATATATATATATATATAAATATATATATATATATATATATATATATATATATATATATATATATATATATATATATATATATATATATATATATATAAATATATATATATATATATATATATATATATATATATATATATATATATATAAATATATATATATATATATATATATATATATATATATATATAAATATATATATAAATATATATATATATATAAATATATATATATATATATATATATATATATATATATATATATATATATATATATGTATATATATATATAAATATATATATATATATATATATATATATATATATATATAAATATATATATATATATAAATATATATATATATATATATATATATATATATATATATATATATATATATATATATATATATATATATATATATAATCTAATATAATAGATTTAAGAAAATTAACAAAGAGAAGACAATTCAGCGAACGGAAACACACACACACCCACGGGGACGACAAAACAAAGAACCAGCAATGATTCTGGGGTCGATTTAATCGACTTCCCCTCCCCATGAAATTGCTGGCGTTGTGCCCAAGCTGAATCCATGATGTTCTGAAGATCTCCCCAGTAATAACAAACTTCCTGAAATACGTCTCTATGGAATACAAACCTATTATTGCCACACAGAAAGGAAATTATGAAATCCAACAGCATAGGTATTAACTGTGGTACTTTTCGGAGTGATTCGCTTCCTCTTCTGATATTTTATATTGCACTCACACCGCTGTCTTTAGCACTCAACAACACATGGTACGGATACAAAACAAACAGTAAAACAATAAATCATCTGTGTTTATATGAATAACTTGAAACTGTATGCCAAATATGACAACGAGCTGGAAGGACAGCTGAAGACAGTGAAGGTGTTCAGCGATGATATGAGGGTGGAGTTTGGGCTGGGAAAATGGAAAAATGCGCCAAAGCAACATTCAAGAAAGGCATAATTGCAAGCAGAAACTGTATGGAAATAGATGTAATTACAATAATTAGGAAATTAGAACTAAAACAAGCCTAGACATATCTAAGTATCAATGAAGGCAATTGTATTCACCAAGTTGTATAAATGAGAGAATCGGGAAGGAATATTACCACAGAGACTGTGTTGTTATCAAAACTGTGCTTAACTTGAGAAGTAAATAATCTGCTATAAATGCGTTTGCAATCCCTGTTGTCACATACAGGTTCAATATTATAGATTGGAACGTTGCCGAAAATAAGAGAATGGACACCAACATCAAGAAACTTTAAACCTGTAATAGAATACATCACGCAAAAGCAGATGTGGATCACCTCTATCTCCCTAGACAAAATGGAGATAAATGAATGATCCAGCTAGAGCTTTCATACAGGATATCAACCATTGGACCCAATCAGTACAATAAAACCACAGATGACTAGATGGTGAAAATTGTCGCAGTTCAGGAAGGGAGGAGGAGGTTACATTCAGTCACAAAGCAAGTAGGATGTTTACGGAAGAACTAGAAATGCTCTTTGAAAATAATAATGGTGATCCCGCAATTAAAGCTGCAAACAATATCAAAGTTATGGCAACATTCCAAGTTTAATGGAGATTGTGCACTAAATAGGAGCCAAGAACCTGATGTATATTCTCTGTAGCAAAGAACCTGATGTGGATCAAGCTCCCATCCATCAGTAGCTGCTGTGTTCTGGGCTAAAGACAGAGAGTTAGGGTTTCATTTTGACTACACAATACCAATGTATTCCAACGCGCAGCTTTGAAGCCAATTTGATCAGAAATGGAGAGGAATAAAAGTGTTGATTCTGTGATGAGCATATTGAAACCATAGACCACCTGTTTTCAGGTTGCAAGGTATTGCTGCCCAGAAATATAAAATGGGGCATGATAGTGTGGAGCAATACATACACTGGGTAATGTGCAAGTTTTATAATCTAAAGGTAGAGGAAAAATGGTATAACAATCACCCAGATGCAGTAACGGAAGGTGAGAACCCAACAATCCTCTGGCATTTCTCTGTAAATACTGACAGAACAATCAAGGCCAACAGACCTGATACGATTGTGAGGGACCTAAAGCGAAAAAGTTTTTCTTAATTGACATAAGCATTCCATTAAATCATAACATCTCCTCCGAAGAGTTCGCAATTCTCAGTAAGTATAAAGAACTATTAATTGAAATTGAGAAAATATGGTATATTGTGGCCTGTACAATACCAGTGATAATACCACTTGCACTCATAAAAAAGGAGTACTGAGGTAACCACTGTAAATAAGGTACTCAATACATTAGTCGAGTGTAAATGTCAAGTTTAATATAGAAATGGCTTCTACAAAATTATAGCTGTTTCATTCAAAGGAAACCACCAGGAAAGCTTTCCTAGGGATTGTATTTGAATCAGACAGTTCTAGTCCTGTAGAAGCCATTCCTATATTGAAGATACATACATACATACATACATACATACATACATACATACATACATAAATACATGCATAAATATATACATACATACACATACAAACATACATTCATACACCTGTGATATTCTAACACACAGGTATATTTCGAGGAGACAGTCTATCAGTGGTTCTATTTACCCTGTCATTAAACCGCTTGTTTTTTTCTGCTCAAGAAGTGTGAAGTATACATCATTGACTCACAAGAGGACAGAAATGCGAACTTAACCCACAATTTCTTTGTTGATGACCCGAAACACTATTCCAAGAACATAAATGGGATGAAGAAAAATCTTCACCTGGTTAAAACGTTCTCAAGGTATATATGAATGGTGTTTGCGCAAGATAAATATTCATATATGAGTGTAAAGTAGGGAAAAACTACAATCCAATGTATAACTGTTACCAATGGCATAACTGTTTCACCGATATCCGACTAGGACTGCTACAGATAGCTGGGGAGAGATTAGAATATCTCCTATAATGGTATTTGTAATAAGGAACGTGTAACAAGGGAATATTACACCCACTTAAGTAAAATATGGTCATCTGAAGTCTCTGCGCACAATAAAACAATAGCTCACGATGTGTTTGCTGTGCCTGTCCTAACACCAACATTTGGAATACTCGATTGGTCGATAGACGAAATCCGAGAAATTGATGTTAAAACCCGACAAACGTTAGACAACAGCGGTAGCTTCCACATCAACAGTGACATAGGCCCCTGCACTTAGAACGAGCGCAGGGAGGCAGAGACCTAACATCAGATCAGACAGCCTTTGAGTGTCACATCATATCCCTCCGACAACATTTACGAACCTCCAAGCGTAGGAGCCCATCTACTGTGCAAATCTGTCTGCATGAAATAGATAAAATCATGAGAGTTGAACGATACTCCCTGCATGATAATAACAAAATTGACACACAAGGAAATTGCCATGCAATACAGCAGCGAGTGAAAGGATGGAAAGCTGCATGCTTATCAGACAAAAATCATGCATGGATATGTTGCTAGTAAGCTCCAGAGTGATAATCATATAGATAACTAATGTAACATATCTTGAAACAACAACCGCTTTTGCAATACAAGAAGAGGAATTCAACATAAAATACCTGATTCACAAAATAGATAGGGATGAGGAAAAATGCCTAGATGTGACAACAAAAGCAGACTCTACAGAATTAACATCGAAGATGTGACCCAGTCATAAGCAGCTGCCAAAAAGATGTCATCACGGTACTATCTACCTATGAGACGTGATGTAGTGGTCAAAGCAGTGTACAAATGCAACCCGTAGAAAAGATAGCTCCGAAAATAAATACATTAAATGTTACAGCAATGTGGAAGACATACACATACATATGAAAAATTACTAGTGGAATATTCCAGTCAAAACCCTAATAAAATGCAAGTATAACAGACCAGATATAATATGGGACAGGGAAAAGAAGACATGCACAGTAGGTGGAAGTTAGCTGCCCAGCAGAGGCCAATATGATATCAAAGATTTGCGAAAAAGAGAATATCGATGCAGAACTAATGAGAAATCTACAGATACTCCACTCTGACTATATATTCAGATTTATACCTGTGATTATTGGGGCATTGTGATATGTTAGTAACTGTCTCGGTACAAATCTTGAGAAGCTGGGCTTCATAGATACAGAAAGAACATGACTAGTTACGAAATTACAAGTTCAATTCATTAATGGAACTGTAAGAATATGTAAAACATTCCAAACAGTCTGTATCTAATAACTGCATGTACACATTTACGGATACAAAGTATATACACTTGCACACCTTTAACACTAAACATCCACACATACAATAGCATCCATACCTGCACACAAATGCATAGATATCTCTGCTAAGAGTATTGCAATCGCTTGGGAGATTACAGAGAATGGTGCTCATTTAGGCTACAGCCAGCCACACGAACATGTAACAGATCCTGAACAAGCAATGCCTGTACTTTGAAGATTCATTTAAGTGAGTAAAACCTTGCACTAGACCAATACCACTCTCTGCGAATCGAAAACACTACCCGAAAAGGAGAACATGTCAACATCATCGGATGCTTCCGAAGCCGCAGGTTTTTTCTTTTAAGAGTTTCCCTCTCCTAGAAAGGTGTTGTGACAACAACTGGGGGCCTTTCACTCCCATGTAGAAAAGGAAAACTACTATTAGGATGGCCGTTAACTCTGCTGAGTTCCTGCCTCCTTTGCCGAGTCCTATATTTTATCCCGCAGGGTGTCCAAATAGCACACTCCTCACCAAGCTAGCTTGGTGGGGTTGCCGGTGTAATCACCGACGACCCGACCATGAGACAGGTTGTACTGGGTTACATGTTACCAGTAGCACTTGAGAGTAACCTGACATATATACATACATACATATACATACAAACGTGGCGCATCTAGACATTCCACTACCAGTAAACTGCAGCAAAATTTAATCATAAATACTTCCCAAATCTGTAGAGTGAAATTCCCCAACACATGTCTGTGTCTATATCGATATATTCGTATTTAATTAGTCTATATTATCAACCTCAGTAAAGTAAAATACAAATTCAACATTGACGTACATGCACATAACCAAATATCACAAAATATTACCTGTTAACGTCTTTACCGATTCTGCAGTGGCTAAAACACACACACACACACACACACACACACACACACACACACACACACACACACACACACACACACACACACACACACACACACACACACACACACACACACACACACACACGTATATATATATATGTGAATATAGATACTTTATGCATACGGACTCATATATATATATGATTTTATGTGTGTGCATGTGTGTGTCGCTGTACTTATATATGTACGTGTGAATATGTGTCTGCAGAGAGAAAGAGGGAGAGAGGGGGTGAGATACATAGAGTAGGTTAGGTGAGATTGACTGACGCCAGCAACGTACTCAGTACATGTACATATATTAGAGTTTATGCATTCATTTGTTCAAAGCTAACATCCAGAGTCGAATGCTAATGAACATGAAATTCTTAGCAGTCACACGAGTAGTATATTATTATACATTGATGTCGGTGATCAGTTCAATTTTCAGATGTAATTGATGATGGCAATGAAATAGTTTCTACGACTAGTATAACTGTCACACTTTATCAAACCAACTGACACTAGATATAACTGTAAGGGTAATATCGGGAATCCAGGGAAACTTGTAGTAATGACAGTGAAGTGTAGAGGACGTAGAGAATGACAAAAAGTTTGCTTGTAGTGAAGCAATCACACATATTCACACTTACTTGCCTACTGTAATTTCTGAGTATCTTTATGGTTCCTGAACTTGCTATATCTTGTTCAAACCGCAGCCTATCATTAAAAAACAGGAATCATTGAATAATGTGGTCCAAAGTATTTTTTCTCTCAAATCTTTTAATCCTATCTTTGCGGAATTGAGACCGATAATGGGGCTAAACACGAGCATCAATGACTGAAAATAACTACCATTACTGCAATTAGAAAATAACTACCATTACTACAATTAGAGTAAATAATAAAGCACTAGTAATGTTGGGGGAACGTGGGTTTCACTTTCTGTATACGTTATGCCAGCTAATACATCCATGCGTCGTTGTATGTTAAAGAATGCTGACGGAAAATTAATTAGAGTATACAATACTATTTTCCGCTACAGTTTAAATTCAATCAACGCCGACTTCGCCCATCTTCCTTTCGAAAACGTTTAAAATAAGAACTAGACAAAACGTTAGTGTGATTTAATCGACTGCAAGCTTACACACATCTTTTACTTTGATGATAATCGTAGATAAATAGTGATGGTGAGGACATAGGTATTACATTTAACTTTTTATGATCATAATGTTGCTTTTTAGCCCTAAGCAAAGACACATGGTGTAGATCTATCAGTCGTTTGCCTGTTGTCTTTTTGTCTTCTTCGGAGTAAATCTATATAGTCCTACATTATTTTTCATTGTGCTTCTCATCCTATAAGATTATATCTGCTGACATGAGGGTGGTATCTCTGTCATTACTAGCAGTTTGAATGAAGGCAGAGTGGCTTCTTGGTGCGATATCTACTGAAGGGTCTGACTGGCTTGCATTGGCATCCAACTGAGGTGTCTTTACTTCTGACTTCTTCATAAATTATGCACCAAACTTTTATTGGCAATGATTCAATGAAGTCGTACCTTATACTAATCAAAGCTAAAAGAAAACATATGGTTAAAATTCATAGGTTATTTGGTGTGTAAGTAATTGTATCTGAATTGTTGTATGATTATCTACATACTAAATCATTCACTTGACCCCATTTATACTCTATACATGCACTTACATACATATATTTCTACCTATCTATATATATTATGTCTATCTATCTATCTATCTATCTATCTATATATTTATCTATCTAACTATCTGTCTATCTATCTCTCTATCTGTCTGTCTATCTATCAATATATCTATCATCTATCTATACATCTATAAGCATACATATATGTAAATTATTCATACTGTCTCACCAACTACTTTTATATTTTTTATCGATTATTTCAACATTCCAGTATCTTTATTTCTTTTCACACTCGCACTGAGGAATACCTCCCGTTTCCCTACAACTAACTTTCTCCACTCTATTTTAGCATTATGCTTAGTTTCTAATCTGTGCGGAGTGTTGAGGTGCAATACTTTGACGATGAACGTAGTACATGATTCGGGTTCAAATCAAGATTGAAGACGTTACTTCTTTTCTGTATTCCTCTCTACTCAACATGAATATACGGAATGATTTATAAACTGGTGACTCAATGGTTGCAGTCGTGTCCTTATCATTGGAATGTGGTCAAAACGAAGACATATAAATTTACTTGTTTCAACCTATTTAGTGAAAATATCTGTATGTGCCTCTTACATTTTATTTTAGTTAACTGCAATGCAATTGACTGTTGCTCGCTGTGATGGACTTTGGCAGTTGCGAACCCTATCAACGGTACTGCAGTTCCACCCGGGGTCTCAGCATTTAATGCAAGCCAAAGCGCTGTCCAGTTGAGTAAGATACAAGACAAAACATTATCTTATAGAAATTATGCTGTAGCTAGTACACATAGAATTTTGTGTGATGTTAGGGGGAAATTGTTGTGATTTTTATATCATGAAAGTATCATGAATGAAACAAAGGAAAATAAAGGAAGAAAAAAGTAAAGGGGAGAAAACAACGCAAGCAGATGACTTTAAGATATGTGTTAGAAAAATGTTAGCCATAGAAATTAATGAGAGTAGAAGTGAAAATACGTTTGTCAAAGATTAGTAATGATAAACTTGGGGGAGACAGTTTAGACCCCGGTCACTTGACCATGAAGCAGGTTGTACTGTGTCCATGATACGAGTAACAAGTAGAAGCATGACCTGACTATTATTAACTAGTGTATTTTATTTAACTGATAGATATTACGGTATCTTGCTATAAGAGCTGGTCTTCCTCTACGATCAACTTCATCGTGACCGAAAAATATTATCTGCTTAACCTCTCTCCTAATCAGTAGCTTTTTTTAACTTTGTCTCTGTCAATGTAGAGAACCATTTAAACTATTATTCTATATTACAGTGATATTTTCTTTAACTTCTACAATTACTTTATATTAAAATCTATATAACTCGCTTCCTATCACTATCAGACATGTTATATGTGTATTTCCTCCCCACTTTCCCCATTCGAACATGTGTAGCCATCAGCAGGACTTCAGATGTAAAGAATGATTTCAAATCGATTCACAAAGTTACCGCTTCAGTGCATTTCTATTTAACTGCTACATTCTAGATTCAACACATCAAACATCGATGTCACAATGTTCTAATCAGGCGACAAACATATGTTATAGTGATTCTGTACAGGGAATTAATTTTAAATTAAAATTACCGATACGCTATTTATCTATTTCTTTTCCTTTCATGTTTTCCCAATATTTTTGCATTATTGTTGGTTCGATATTTTCACTTTTCTCGAATGGCATTGGTTTTTATTGACTTGTGGACTTTATTCCTTTTTGATGATATTGGTGGGACAAACTGAATATATGGTGTCATCTAAGAATCAATATCACAAAAACATTTGCTTTGATTGGTGTGTGTTTCTAGATTTGCATTTGAATTAGCATTTTTTAAAATAATTATCATGCATTGTTATGTCATCCCTGGTTGGCTTTGAATTCTCAGAATATAAAGATATAAACGTGCGTCTGATTATCAATTGTAACCGCTTCAATTCAACGATGCAAAATATTCTTAGGATTTCTCATTTTCACATTTACTAAATAGTTCAAATTTCTTAAATACTCATCAAATTGTAGGGCATTGCAGGAATTCATGAGAATATAATTTTGATCTTGAAAATAACCGCTCTCTGCCCCTGAATCTGGCAGACGTTGCGTTATAGTTGCACTTAAACCCTTGTAGACATTCCAAAAGGTGTTTGGTCATGAGAGAAGTGTTTGATTATTTGATTGACTTCCTTATATAAATTTTGGCATTTTCGTTTAAGCAGGAGTCACGTTGTTCCATACTGAAGTATCCAAGAGGTCACTAGATTATGCATATATTGCTATTCGAGTCATTGGTGCAAGGGTAGTATTTAGATGTGGCTGAAGTTACTACTATTATCAATGTTTTGTGTTTTGGTTTCAATATGTAAATAATTTGGAAGTGGTTTCGATATTCTTTTTCGTCAAAATACTATCGACAGACAAGTAAAAACAATACACTTTGTACTTATAATTTATATGTATTGTACTTACATGCTTGATTCTGTGAAGCACCTCATATTACAAATAACATTTCAAACACCTATCCCCGCGCAAAAAAATTAACCTAAATATATTGACAGCATACCTGAAGTACAGCGTTGAAAGAATTCAAATAAACCAAATAATTATATATATCATTGTTTGTTAAATTGGACAAGGGTTGCATGAATTAAATTATATTGAAGACAGATAAACATTTATAAAGCATGGGAGCGTAGAGTTGGGAGCATCCCTAGAGTGTCGGACCACCTGCTTTGCAGAATTTTGTTGCGGCATTTTACATACTGAGTTCAAATTCCGCTGAGGTTAGCTCTACCTTTCATCCTTACGGGGTCGATAAAATAAAGTATCATTGATGCACTATGGTCGATTTAATCGATTTTCCTTTTCCTAAAATTATCGGTCTTGTGCTTAAATCAGGAACCATTATTGATACAGCATTTACTACCCAACAATAGGTAAATTGGTAAATGTGTCTTCCGTTTTACATGTAGCCAGGTCGTCATGAAAGGAGATTGAAAAATAAAGTTTTTAATTTTTCCTCATATTCTATAGCAGAATAATTGGGAAACGGTTTCAATCCTGTAAATATTCGTTAAACTTCCTCATCAATAATTCAGCATAATGTACAGTGTTAGCAAAAATTGAACTAGGATTACATCATATTGTTGACGTATCAAAAATTCAGCGGTAAATGTAAATTCAAGATTCAAATTTCCAGAATAATTTACATCATCAAACGTACGAATGTCGTTTCATGTAATTTTATATCGATACTAGTAGAGTTTGAAAAATGTTTAAATACAAACATAGTGGGAAAGCCTGATATGGCCTTGCCAGTTGAATTATTGATGCAAGTAAGCTACGGGTGCCCTTATCAATCAATCGAGAAATATTCAGGTCTTATATTGATGCATCCCATTCACAGTTGTGTTACTAGAAATAAGTTTTAAACTGCATATTCCATGAGAAATTATCATAGAAATATCAAAGTCATGGAAACTACGTCAACATTATCGAGACTTGATGATGTTTAGTTATATTCATTAATCTATACTTGTAAGAAACAAGCGAGCTTTATGCAACGAACTAAAGTACATTAGGATTTTAAACAACCAACAAGTAAGGAAATATCCGTCTCCTGTCAATACTATTTGTATGATCTGATATTATTATTGGTGTCTAAAATTAAAATGCAAAACCATCATCTACTTCACTAACTATTTCAGTATGGCAGAAGTATTTGTATGTATTTCTGTTTATCTAATACATTCGCTTATATTTAGCATAGCTAGTTTAAGTTGTTTAACACATACGCACTCGTTTGTATAGGACAGGGTTCTGCACAGTTTCTGGATACAAAATCCCATCATAACATTGGTCAGTTCTCAGTTACAATAGAAAACATTTAACGAATATGTCACACAGAAGGATCGAAACACAGAACCATGTGTTTCAGCAGTGAACATCTACATTTCACACATGGCTATGCCGGTTGGTAGAATAAATAAACCATTTTAACGGGAGCTTCAGCTAACAGAAGATGATTTGTTTCCCTATTTATCAATATTAGACATTTCAATGTCTCAACTGGCATAGAAGGTCATTGAACATAGCCAACTATTTCCATCATCTGATAATTAAGGAATTAAAAGAATATATTATACAGTGTTAATAAAACCTAGTTAGCATATAGTAAACTTTAATAATAATGAATTATTTATGTTTACTTCCTCCTAGCTTCAGTATTATTAGTGACACTAGCAAATTAAGGTGATCACATTTTATTCTGATGCATAAACATCTATGATAGATCTAAACAATTGTATCTATCTCGACGGAGAAGAGGATAAACACAACGTTGTAGGTGTTGAAATTGCCATGTATGTATTTAAGGATGAGAATTATAATCGTAATGGGCGTGATAATTCTAGTGATAATAATGATAGTCCTGCAAAAACTAAAGTTGGTGTTAGGAGGATGATGATGATAATGATGATGGTGTGATAGATAATAATGATGATGTTATTGTTGATGAAGGTGCTGATGATCATGATAATCATGACGACAATGATGATGATGGATATGAAGGGAAGAGAAGGGATTAAAGATGATTACTGTTGTCAATTAAATGAGAATATTGTGTAAATAAATTTGAAAATTTACATTTTGTTTGAGGGTTTCATTAGCTGAAATTGTGCAATTCTTAAAGATTTGGTTCTGTAAAGATCCACACTAATCCTTTCTAGAAAGTATCGTTAGAGCTTCAAGTAATTGTATGTCCGAAATATTTTAGACGCATTTCATGTATACTTGAATGAATTGTGAAAAAAGTATATTGTTAATTACTTCACATTACACTAATTAATACATTACATTACCTGCATTCTATTACACCGGAAGTTATTGAATTAAGATAAATGCCACAGATGTTTTTCAGCAGCATAGCTCCACAACCAGAGTGTTCTTAACGATTTGGCTTCGAATATATATTGATGCTGTTTAATCGCTATGGCAATATTTAATATACCTGCGTACACACATAAGATTTCAATGCAAAGTGAAAATTGAAATCTTATTAACCATACATCAAATGTTTAATGATTAAGTAATATTCAAGTTTACAGCTGGATATGATAGTTGCCCCAAAAGATAATTTATTTGCACGAAATTATGTGTCATGACAATCAGAAACAAAAGCACACATGCACAATTGTAGCAGCTGGATTTAAAAGCAATTGCAAATATAGCAAATAAATTATAACTGAACTCTTGGAAGATAATAATTACATTTATAAATCACATCAACATCAAACATTAAATAAAGCTTCTGCAACTATTTAAAATACATTACTTCCTAGCCTTTCAAAACAATTAATAAAGCTTTTATTTCATTTCTCATTGTGGTTTGCATAAATTTAAATTAGATCACTTTTATATAGAAAACTACTAAGAAAGCGCAAAAAATGCAACTAATTTAAAGTCTTTAATTTTATCGTTTATGAAAAAAATAAATCACCAACAAATACTGAAGAATGGACTCTGAGGCTTGGCAGATGAAAAGTTCTATTCAACCAATTACGCTAATAGAATGCCAACAATAATATTCAATATGAACGAAGTTTATTTGCTGTGAATAGTGCAAAGTCTAATGTTTTGGTTAGGCTATTGGCTGAGAGTGTAGAAGAGGAAAAACGTGATGTTGCCGCTGAATCTTCTTTCTGATTTATTTTTGCACACATCTCTTGAATTCCAGAGGACATTGAGCTAACCATTCACTTAACACGCTGAATTTCAAGAATAATCAGACCTCACTCATTCTTAAAATACTTTTTCAATGTAATTTAACTCCTAAAATTTGCCAGGGTAATGTAATAGACTCACGAAGATACATTTATGGTATACAAGGCAATAAACCTCTTCGTTTCATTTGATCACAATTATGTGTCGAACATTTCGATGTCGACAGCTTAAGCATAAATAAACACAAACGACTGATATTAAATCAAACGAAAACGTTTAAAGGTAATATAAATAATTTATCTCGCAAGGAAAATGAGCGCAACTGAGTGTAGTCGATTTGTTTAGATAATAGGAGATATTAGGTATATGGCAGTGGTTATCAGAAAGTTAGAAGTCTTAAAACCACTCATCTGTGTATTAGGTTTAATATTTACTTTAACGTGTGTAGTAAAACAAAGCTATAATATAAATACTGATGAGCTGAATTCCCATCAAAGATTCTAGATAGTTTGAAGTTGATTCATTTCATCTGCCAGCTAATGTATTTCAGAATTGAAAGTCGGTGGTTTTAGGCCTATTTGTCCATACTTGCAGGAGTTGGGCGAACATGTTCTGCAGGAGTTAAGTAGTTATAAGTGGAAGATGCCTATACTTGTCAGAAATAGCCCTGAAATGTCAAAATGGAAGGAACAGAGTCAACATGAATAAGGAACCTTGCTCAAAGATATATCACAACGCTCTGTCTGAGAATCGGAGCCAACAGGGTATTATCTCGTGTCCAACATACTACCCAATAGGATACCAACCTTGGCATTGGTAATAACTGGTGCTATGCGATGCTCCAGCAAAATCGTCGAAGCAATAAAGAAAACAAAATAAACGTCTTGTAGAAACGACTAATTCGACCAAAAAAAGGATATTCAGAATATCAGATGAGATGCTTTTATTATATTATCATTATACAATGGAAATGTATATTTCCTACTTACCAATATAACTATGTATTTAGCTCTCAGACGCTGACAATGAAAAAGGTAATGTTACATATAAAATGTGCTTCAATTTCGATGTGTAAAATATGTAAAAAGCGTTGAAATTTTATCGATTGCGGAAATGAGTAGAACGATGTACAAAGCGTTCTAGATGAACAACCCCTCCCACAGAGACATACAGACACACAGACACACTGACACATGCACAATCACACACATACACACACACACACACACACACACACACACACACACACACACATATATATATATATATATATATATATATATATATATCATAAATCATATCCTTAGAATTATTAGATAAAATATATACCATTTCTTCTAATTATTAGATAAAATATATACATTTCTTCTAAGTCTGAATTTGCACCTAATTGTGTATGGTTGATGGTATATTTAGTCAGTTTCTACATGCTGTCGAAATGTTGGATAAATACTCTATTGGGGCCACCGCGAAGAGGCCGCTTTCGGTTATTTGTCGGAAATTTCTTCATAAGAGCCTTTATTCTTATAGCTTGGTCTAATTGATTTTTTATATGGTTAATTATGCTAATCGGGAGAGGAAATGGTATATATTTTATCTAATACTTCTAAGGACATGATTTATGATATATTGCTCTGATTATTTAATTTCTTAATTGTTCATAGAGCTACAATGTGACCGGTTGCAACATATATATCTATGACTTTATGTATATGTAAACCTTTATATATATATATATATATATATATATATATATATATATATATATATATATATATATATATATATATATATATATATATATATAAAGGTTTACATATACATAAAGTCATAGATATATATGTTGCAACATATATATATATGTGTGTGTGTGTGTGTGTGTGTGTGTGTGTGTGTGTGTGTGTGTGTGTGTGTGTGTGTGTGTGTGTGTGTGTGTGTGTGTGTGTGTGTGTGTGTGTGTGTGTGTGTGTGTGTATGTGTGTGTTTGTGTGTGTGTGTGTGTGTTTGCATTATGTGAGGCCTACCACCACAATGGATACATTCAGAATAAATTTCTGGATAAAATGGTGCAAATTACTCTTTTGGAAGGACAAAAGTTAGATAGCCCGCGGGAATGGAACCGTGCATCTGCCAATTTCCTTGTCTAATTATAATTACCCTATGCACCATGACAGGCTTTCATATGAAAAGCAAATAGATTTCAAATGTAAAACTTGTTCAATTTCTTTGGAAATATATCATTTGATTTCATCCTGGTTAATACTTAAAGCTGATAATTGTACGGTTTGGCGTTCATCAAGCCCTTCAATGTAATGGATACTATAGCAATCTGGCATACGATAAATGGAACAAAGTTCAACATAATCGCCTGTCACAGAGCGTGGATTGATGCACGCGTGTGTCTCTGTCCACGATTACAATGTTTCATTTTGTACAATAAATTCCTTAAAATCTAAAGAAATATTGTTTATATACAAATTTTGAGCTTTTAATCTAATCAAGGATTATCTTCTACAGTTGTTTCAAAATAATTTCGTATATTCCTTTGTTAGGATAATTTTCATGGACAGGGATGTAAAAATATTTATCCCAGAAATGATATGGATTGAACAAATGTAATATAAGGACATCGAAATACTTTAGAACTTTCAAAAATGCTCTAGTCTATGCTTGGATTTGACATAGTATTTCGATTTTATTTTCTTGTAAAATTTCAATGATTAATCGGTCTACATTCCAACAATATACTCTTATTTCGATTATGAAAATGACCGATATATCACACAACCCTATAAACCTAACTGAAAGATAAAAGTAAAAAAGGTTATTTTAGTTATGAATTCAGCATAACCATCAGATATATGATGCTTCCTAAGCTATTACTGCCGTTGTTTAGCTCCCGACCAACCTTATTTGAGCAAGCCTATATTCATCGATGCGCCAATTATATCCACTCCTAGGAATTCGTTTTCTAATATCTGCCTCAGTTAGTTTAGTGTGTATGTTGGAATGTGGCTGCTGTTTCTTGAAGGTAGATCGAGTGCTCTCTGCAGTTCTCCTTGGGAAAATGTTTGATTACAATTGTATCAACAATGACTACCATGTCAGTTTTTATTTTTGTACAACTCAAGATTCTTTTTCATATTCTTTCTCCGGGTTCATCTTCCTCTTTTTAATACTTTAATATCTCACAGTACTATATTTACACTTTTATCGAATAAAGTTTCAAATGTTTACAAACACACACCATCCATCTCAACATCTCACACATATTTCATTGTTTCTGGTCCAACTCAAAATTACTTTTTCAGTTTTGACTTCTTCTCTTCAATATTTTATTTTCGCTATGTTCTATGTTTTGCACTGACGAAGTAGGGTGGACAACAAAAGTTGCGGGCATGTAAATGCCTATATGGTTAAACTATATTAAATCTATATGTTTTATATGTCATCGGGTTTAAACATCTACCACTGAACTATATTAAATTTATATGTTGTACATGTTGTTATTTTTAATGATCTACCTTATAATTTTATTAAAGCTATGTATTTTACATGTGCCATGTATAAGAATATCTACTTTTAAACTATATCAAATCTGTTTTACACGGTGCCATGTTTAAAAAATCTTCCATTAAACTACATTAAAACCATAGGTTTTACAAGTTTCTAGTTTTTCTCACATTATAAATGTCAACCCTTTTTACATTGTTTTTAAGTTAGGTCCATGCACTCTCTTCGTTTTCTCCCGTTTATGGAACGCATCCACCTATCTATTTATCTACTCCTCACACTCTCACCCCGAATTCATTCTCCTCCTCCCTCGATTGCTCCACACGCCTATCCCCGTATCCATTCCCCATCTCCCTCTCTCTAATTCTCCCGTACATTATCCCTCTACACATCTACCAACCACCCTCATACTGTCCCTATTTACAATTTTCCGCCTCAGCATCCAACACCCCACTTTTCAATGCCTGTCTCATCCCAGCCTTCCGCCCTGCGGGCGAGAGATCAGTTGCACTCGTGCGTCGCGCGAAGCAGCCCCAAGAATGGAAGAAATTGCACCAACTCTAACAAATTCTTCCAACCACCTCGCTTCAAACTCAATCGTCGCACGTCTGAATCCCTGCACCCTTGGCACTAGCCGGGAGTAATATCCACCTAGACACCACAGGTGCCTGACATGTTGGGGACCCGCACGGTTTTAACTCAGACGATTCCTTTGTGGAGATCTCCCGCCTCAGGCATTCACGAATGATCATCAGTATCTCCAACACTGCCCGCATTCTCACTAAGTACAGTGAGTACGTGGTATCTGCCCTGAGATACTACCCATGCTGCATCCGTGGTGGAGTAGATGGTCAGTGACCCGGCCTCCCCAAAGACCTCTCCTCCCCTTGCGATCTATTCAATAACATCCCTCACCAACAGATGTCTCAGCACGAAAATGGCCTGCCATACCTGCGATAATTTCCTCTCAGCCTGTCTGACTACGCTGGGGAAGAATGACAGAGGCGTCCGGTCCATCTCAGTGGAAAACATCTTCCGACAACCTTCAGTCAAGTTAGCTTGCAAGTCAGTCAAAGTTGACCCGAGTGAGGTGCTAAGCATTGTCCAGCTAGGAGTGGAATCAAGTGTAAAGGTGACGCTGCAGCTCGCTCATTCAGTCAGACACTGTATAGACTGCATGCTTCCCTCGTCATCGCACTTTCTTGTGAAGCTGGATATGGGAGACGTCTTCAACAGCTTTTGGTGAGATCATGTTCTAGAGAGGTGTCTCCAATGACCCTCCTCAATTTAAGCTCTCACTACCTCTCGTACGGAATACGCAGCTCACTCATGGCAGCTGATAACAGGGATTATGCCAACACGGGTGTCCAAAAGTGAGACCCATTCGACATACATGTCTTTGCGCTTGCAGTCAACAACATGGCTTGCTCTTTCCAGTCACTTCACAATGTTTAGTGCCTGGAAAACGGGACCCTGGGTGGCACTTCTGAGGCGGTAGTTGTGGACGTTCCACAAATCATCCCATCTTTAAAGTTCCTTGGATTCTAGATCAACCAATCCAAGTCTGAGGTGACAAACGTTAGCTACGGAGAAAACGAATTCCATTCACCATAATCAGCATCCATCCCATCCTGTCTGGGGCTTGGCTAACGCCCAAATGTGGAACATGCATGCTCGGTTCTCAAATTCTCTCAAAAGCCATTAGAAAATGCCTGGAGACCAAGTATGGAGACTTGTCCCGAATGGCAGAGAGGCAACATCTCATTGAGGGCGCTCTTCACTTGAGAATTAGCTCCTTCCCCGCTTCCCCAAGAAATTTCCGGCACCTTCTCACTGATATGGACACCACCATTCGTGGCTGTGCAGAACTCATTTCCTATGTCAGCTTCAACAGCGTAGCTGGCAACAGGCGTATCTCCCAGCTAGGTCCCGTGGCCTCGTCCTCCGATCCGCTTCGGATATGGCTCTACCGCCCTAACGTTTCTTAAGCTAATCGAGTCGTTTTCCAGTCTGCAATATCCTCAACAAGATGGCCGAACCTGTTGTGGCCCCAGAGATCGAAAAGGCTCTGGTCGACAGGAAAGACAGTGGCCTCTCTTTCACCCAGAATACAAATGTCCAACGTAATTGGAATGACATCAAATGTAGGTTTTCGTCTGGCAGATCGAGTCTGGCTTGGATCAACACCACCTCGCCTGCCTCTCCTCAACTTCACAGCCAAACAGCGGCGCTTGGCTCAATTTGGTGCCTTTCCTCATCAACCGGTACCCTTCTTTATGAGTAGGTCACTCACATCAGATTGGCCCAACGCCCCGACCTCCTCGTGTATTAGCCACGTAAATGCGGTTGTGGGACAGTCGTTGACAGGTTCAGCTTGAACACACAGTGTTGCTGCTAGAGCGCAGGTGGTTTCCCTGAAATGGAGTTCTCAATGATATATTGAGAAGGAGCCTTGAGGTAGCTGGCTTCCCATCACAAATGGAGCAAGCATGCCTCGACCGTGGAGGCGGCTAAACGCCTCGACGGAATTACCCTCATCTCAGATGCCACATTTTGCGACACTTTCTCCACCTCCAACTTATTTGCTTTGGTCACAAACCCCGGTACTACCCCTTTCTCCTTTTCTCATCTAATTTCTTTTTCATATTTATGTAATTATCAAGTCTTTTTGAGTTAACTTTGTGATTGAAACATGTGTTGAGATTAAATATCTCTATAACCCCCAGCATCTCCAAAAAATGATAATCCAATGTCTATCTCCACTCGTTTAGAAATATAACAGGCAGGTACATCTCTGCAATTTTTAGCTTGTCAATTGACCCGAATAGAGTCTCCCTCATTGCTTCGTACTATGAAATTGAATATGGTGGAGAACCCTTAACACAATGGTAGCACATTCAAATGAGATTCTGTATGTAAATCCGTTACATTACGTTCTGTGTTAAAATAGTATCTAGGCTGAATTTGGTCTCATCTTCCAACTATTGATATGCGGCACCGACTATCTTCTTGATTAACTCCAGCGTGCGTAGTCATGTACAATTTTCTAAATTGTGCCGATTTTACGGATATGAGTTAATCTTTACAAGACGACATGAGTGTCCTTTACAATTCTAATTCCTTTTATCTGAGAAGTTTCGAAAAGACACAACTTTTCGACTCAAATATATTCCGATGCAATATATATGCCTGTATATATAAGAAATATATTCAACAAAACAGAATTTAAAATGTTGCGTATGATAAGCATAAAGAAAAGGTAAACAAACACTCAACGAGAAGCTGTTTTGTTCTGTCATTTGAAGACAGGTCACATGTTTTCATCACCAAATGTTTTTTATTCACATACAAACTCTCAGAAATAAAGTATTTTAATAATTAATTATAATTATCTTTTATATTATTCCAAAATCGTTTGTCCAATTATTTGTTCTTGAGAATAGGAGTGTTACTTTGGCCTTTGAGATCATTTGAAGTTCTGTTAGATCAACGCAGTTAAATTACCTTGTGAATGGCTGCATGTGAATGGCTACATTAATAGGATGGTCAAGAATACATGAATCTCTGGGCTAGCCCAATAGAAATGTTTAATGTAGCGTTCAGTGGGAGTGAAAATATGATTGATAAGATTAAGAGCTGTGAATTCACGAAGCCAGCTATGTCCGAGATGTAAGGCTAGGGGTCTGCGGACTATAGGTTGAACTGCAGTGGTGACTGATTTCATGCCAATCATTCAGGAAGCTTCTGGGGGATGCGGACTAGAGTGGCAGCAACCTATTTGAAATGCTTACTGAAACAATAATATACTTAAAATTTCGATTTCAATTCGTTGTTGAAAAACGCACCCGAAATACTTAATTATTTATATCCATATTTGTATGGAGGTATAGAACAATTAAACGTGCATAAATAAACAAGGTGAACCTAAACACAATGAACATGAATGCATTTTCAATAGGCTTTGGAATTCAATGTTTTCACTTGGATAATGGTTATTCAAACTTGCTAATAGCACACACTAAACAGGAAATCATCCTATTACTCGAGGAGCGCTCACCTGTCACCAGCTGCAATGCAAACGGTGTTTTAATTCAAGTACAAACTTTCAATAACACTTCCTTTTGATAATGAATCCTTTTAAATTATTCTATAAGATTCATTAGGATATTCTTAAGTGGCATTTATTAATATTTCATTGACAGTATATTAAGGAGTAAATACATAAGGTCTGCAGGGATTATGAAAGCAACAATGAAATAAATGATGCTTGTGATACGAAAAATATGTACACCCTTTATAATATTGACTAGTACATATGGTAATACAAATAGTATAAGAGGCATTGATATGAGAACATTTATTAACTCGTTAAAAATGTTTAAAATGTCATATGTTGCAGGAGGTGAGTTTTAATCAGATTTAACGTGGTAGTAATAAGTTCTAGACATGGCAAGATTCCATACTGATGATATTGCTCATATTCCTTTTTTCACGTAATTCCACATGGAGTCGTGGGGGCGTTGGTTTAACATGCGGCTTTTTTGGGGCATTTTTCTTTAAAACATGGTGGACCTTATCTACATTGCAGGTCTGATACAGAAGATTTATCCCAGAAAAGGATCGAAAATGTGGAAGTGAGAAAGAGACACAGAGGAAGAATTGATCTTTACTAGACTGGTATTTTTTTATAGTCCACAAATTGATGAAAGCAAGGTTCACCACAGAGTGTGATGTCAACAAGGGAAATATAATAAATTGAGCAAAACGAGAAGAAAGCAGTCTTGAACAAACGCGAAAGAATATTGCGTCTCCATCAGCCGAATGTGGATTGCGTACCAACAATAGATTTTAAGAATCTAACACCTAACAAATATACATAATACGAGTGTATTCCGACGAATGCGACAATACACTTTAGTATATATATATAAAGAATGTAAGGTTGTTTTTTAAAGGTCCCACATGGTTAAACACATAAGGGAAAGAAATTGAAAATGCAACTGGAGACTTTTAAGCATATTTATTTATTTTACCGGTTTCACAGTTCTTATGATTTTCAAAATAGCAATCTGAGCTACTTTTTTGTATAAAACAGAACGAATCTTCGAAACCCAACTAGATGTGAGACAAACCACAAAAGAAACAAAAAAAATCTATCTTAATTTTACTTTTAAAAATCATAAGAACTGTGAAACCGTCTAAGTAAATATATTTTCTTAAAATACTCTAGTTGCATTTTCAATTTCTTTACTATATATATATATATATATATATATATATATATATATATATGTGTGTGAGTGTTCGGCCGTTAACGTTTGTTATAGCTCTGGTTCATCTGAATCATTGAGCACTTGCCACAGATCTCGGAGGTTGTTTTTCGTTATTTCGTGGGCCGAAATACGATTCTCGAAAATTTATATTTGTATTATTCTCCAGATTCCAGCTATTGACCAATTAATTTTCTTAATTTTTTAGTTGATTCTATTGACTGATGAATAGCTTATGTTAATTTTAACCCTTCTGTTGAGAACTCTATTCGATTTGTGATGTTTTTTGCATTCTTGCAATAATATACACAACTGAATTAATTTGCCTGATCTAGGGGTTGACTCCTTTGCCGATTCCCACGTGGGGTCAGCAATAGTCAGTCTTTGTATTAACATTGAACTAAAACCTGTTGAGAAAGCGGCTTCCTTCTTCAATCATCTTACCAGAAGCCTAACATTATTTATGTAAGCGGACAGTACTTGATTTAGGAGCCGCAGAAACCCAAATGCTGGATTTTACCAACCTTCCAAGGGTCCGGGTAAATTTTCAATCACAGATATTTTTTATTTGTTTGACCCGAATTACTTGATCGTTCTTTTGGCTATGCGGATGATTGTTTAACCATCGTCTCAGTGTGTTCGGCCTTTAACGTTTGTTATAGATCTGGTTCATCCGAATCATTGAGCACTTGCCACACATCTCGGAGGTTGTTTTTCGTTATTTCGTGGGCCGAAATGCGATTCCCGATAATTTATAATTTTTCCTATTACCCACTCTACTACCCTAAGTATTGAGTACTTTCGTGCGATATGGTCCACCTGGTTCCTTACCACATTTCCTCCGTTATATATATATATATATATGTGTGTGTGTGTGTGTGTGTGTGTGTGTGTGTGTGTGTGTGTGTTTGTGTGCATGTGTGTGTATGTGTGTGTGTGTGTGTGTGTGTATGTGTGTGTGTGTGTGTGTGTGTGTGTGTGTGTGTGTGTGTGTGTGTGGCCGTTTCCAGATGTTCCCAACATGTTTCTGGAGAGTGATCTATGAGTGCGCTTGCATCTTCAAGCCCCGACTGGTTGCTTGATTACAAGTCAGTTTTTACGTGAGCTGACTGGAAGCTGCCAAACTTGAACTTTAATCTGGCGGCCCCTTATTTCTTTTATTTTAGATTAAAATCAAGTTTGAGTTTGCAGTATACGAAAAGATGGTTGGAGTGACATTACCCGCTGGGCTTGACTCAGGTATGCGAGATGTTTTCAGTTAACACAAGTGCACGAGAACACAATGAGTAATATTCCGATATTTGGAACTAAGACGCATCCAGTTTGTTTTTAAAATGTCCTTCTGCTGGAAGATCGCATTCATGTTGATGAGTTGCGCATGTCACGAATAGCATGTACCCATTTTTATTGCAGTTACCAACGCCATATCTCTCCAGGACTCCGCCTCAACGTACATAATCTAACTTCACATTCGCGTTGAAATCAAGGATTATGATATTTTAGTCCGTAGAGGTGCCCTGTAAAATTTGGTAATTTCTAAACGATCTGTTTGAAGAATTGGGGAGTACACACTGAAGAACCTGACACATTGTTGATTACTCGCTGATAGTGCAGTTAGAATGACATATTAACAGATTTATGTTTGGAAGAGATAAATTTCTTGACCATAATGCCTAATCCTGAAAGAAGTCTTTCTAATACTGGTTTGCCTGACAAATAGTGGGTGTATCCGGCACTAGGCTTTTGTATGTTGGCTTCCTCTGAAAGGTGGACTACACTAAGGAAAGTGATATCAACATTCAGGCTTGAGAAACACGTGTTCAATTAAATCAGAATCCACGTAATGGACGACTGCTGTCAACTGTGTCTAGTCTGGCTCTGATATCTCAGCATGCGGTCTTTTAGTCCTCTCAATCTCTTAGGGGTTAGTGTGTACCTTTTTTCCGTTGACGTTTTTCGATCGCATGAAAATGTTACCTGCTAATCAGATATGGCAAACGCACACAAACCGTCCGTCATTTACTATCGCCTTTCCGCCATGCCTTGCCTCCGTTCACGCCTCAGTAAATTGGAACGTCTCTTTTTCCACTTTTTATTGATGGGGCTGGTTATATGTGTGAGTTGTTTCATATGCTACCAGCAACTTCTACGCAGAGGCCAGGGCGTACCATTGCTGATGATGCACAAGCACGCGCTCAGGTTACGGTATCTTCAGATATTCTTAAACGGTGAACAGGTGCTCACCGTTTTAAGGCATGCCTAGTCACAGCCCCTCTTTTGACTGAGCTGCAGGCCTGGATCAACAAGAAACCTTGATACGGTCAGTCTGTGAGTGTTGCAAGAATGACCCGTGTGAATGGGGCTACTCTAATCATGCGGCTGGAGGTTGTTTGATATGAGGAGTCGAGGGTTTCTTTTTCCGGGTGCGCACGAAGCGTCGATTGGTTCAGGTTTAGTGGTATCCGAGTTGACCCTGGGTAAATATACCCCAAATTAAGGATTTTATTTTGTTATAATTTTTATTGACAATTGATTTTTTGTCTTCATTTTTACTCGATTTTATTGTAAATCCCCACTGTCCCTGCCTTTTTGCGAAAAGCCGATAACAGCAGGTGAAATGCGGGAAGCGATGTCTGACTGCTCGAGGGGTAAATAACCAGGTTTGGATGGTCGGCCCTACGAGCTTTATGTGTACATACATGTCAGACTTGTTTGGCGACCTCTTGGCAGACGTCTACTGCAAATGGGAGCAGAACGGGAGCATTCCCAGTTTTGTGAGCCGGGGAGCGGTGGCGCTGTTGAGAAAAAACCCGGATAAAGGGTACGTTGTAGACAACTTCAGGCCCATAACTATGTTAAACACAGACTTCAAGATTTTGGCCAATGTGTTAGCAACGAGATTGGCGCTTGTCGTCGGTAATCTGGTAGGAGAGGCGCAGACATGCGCCATTCCAGAGTGGTCCATCCACGACAAACTCAAACTCATGCGATACATCATAGAGAGGGTTGTTAAGGAACATGGCACGGGTGGGGCCCTAATCAACTTAGATCAATCTAAGGCATTTGACAGGGTCGACCATCAGCACCTTGCGGCGGTCCTCAAGGCGGCTGGTTTCGGGCCCATTTTCAGGGGTTGGATCGCTGTGATGCACAGCGACATCTGCTCAGTTATGAAGGTGAACGGTTATCTGACACAGCGGTTCAACCCCATGCGCTCGATCCGTCAGTGTTGTTCCCTCTCGTCACTCTTCTACGTATTCCCCTAGAGCCGTTACTGCACAAATTAGAGGCGATGAAAGACGTCCCACGCAAACTGGGATATGGGAGATCCGTATCGGCTTACGCGAACAACGTCACCGTGGTGGTGTCAAGCGCCGAACATGTCCAGATGCTCGGCACCACTCTGAGGGAATATGAAGCAGTGACAGGACCAAAGTTATATCAGGAAAAGTCGGTAGGCTTGCAGCTCGGCATCTAGAGAGGCAGGTCCAAGCCGCCCGACATCGTCGTGGGGCGCTGAACGGAAGGACCTGTTAAATTGCTCCGGACCTCCAGATGGAGAAAAACTGGAGCGAGGTGACTAGCAGGGTGGCCTCTTTCACCCAGAAATGGGCCGAGAGGAAACTGACCCTGAATGGTCGGACAGAGATGGCGAATGCGTTCATCGCATCCGTCATCTGCTGCCGCCTAACCGTTGTGTCTTGCCCCGGCGCAACTCTGACCAAAATGGAGCGCCTCCTCTTCCGCTTGTTATGGAAGAAAACGGCTCCCATGATCAGACGCTCCCTCTTATTTCAATACGCGTTGCGTGGAGGACTGAGCATGCCGTGGCTGATGATGCGCAAACACGCACTGATGCTACAATACCTCTGGTGCTTCCTTGACGGTGAATAGGTGTGGTCACCGGATGTCAGAGATGTTTTTCCCCAGCTCGTCTCATTAACGGAGTTGCATCCTGGATCAGGAAAAGACCAAGGGATAGCGCTTGGAAGCTGGAATGTCTCTAAGCGCGCACAACCTTCTACCAGATGAGCACTAATATCGGTGGAACATCCACCTCGGCGTTCTATAGAGGACTAGTAGGGGAAGAGTGACCACATACTCGGGGAGACCCTGGGTGTATAAGACGATCAGTTGTTCGCTCTCTTCAAGAGAACTTTCAGCCCGGGGCCTATGCACAACTTCCAGAAATCCCTGGCCTGGCAGTGCTAACGGGGAGCGTTGTCGGTTCGAGATAAGCTCTACAGGCACGGAAGTGCCGTCGGCCGAACCTGTCCGAGATGCGCATAGAGCGAGGAAAGCATTGGGCACGCACTCGTTCAGTGTTTGAGCATGGCTGACTTGTGGAGCTATGTCGAACATTTTCTGTCACGTGTAGGACGGATCCGGTTATCGACTGAGTGCATTGTGCAGATAGCCCCGCCGTCCTCATTTAAGGGGGTGGGAGGGCAGGCAGTTTTCGTCTGCCTGGTGGCCATGGCGAAAGAGATTGTATTGCGGTCAAGGTTGAAAGTATTGAAGACGGACACTTTCCTCTTCGGCGAATCCCTGATTAACTTTTTAAAATTTCACTCGAAAAGGAAAATCAGTGGGGAGAGACAAGTGCTGTCTTCTAATAATCTTCTTTTAGGTGGGTGAAAGTGGCAAGGCTGGTCCGAGTGAACGGGCAACTCTGAGTATGCGCCTGTAGATTGAGGAGTGTAAAACTGGGAGGGGGAGCTCTGGTGGTCAGGATGGTCGTCATCTTTTGTGTGGTTTTCGCCACGAGTGAACCTCGGAGGTTTCCCTCTAATTGGGGAATTGTTGTTGTCTGAATCTTTTTGATATTTCTATCTTCTTCTTATAACCTTTTTTACAAGGCCAAAACCTGTATCGTCCTGTACCGTTCTGTGCCGTCTGTAATGTTTTACTTCATATTAGCCCTTGTGGCCAATAAAGAAACCATCGTACATCGCATCCGTCATCTGCTACCGCCTCACCGTCGTCCCTTGCTCCAGCCCAACTCTCACCAAAATGGAGCGCCTCCTCTTTCGCTTTTTGTGGAAGGGACGCGCTCCCATGGTCAGACGATCCATCTGCTGTCAACACCCATTGCATGGAGGACTGGACATGCCATGACTGATGATGCGCAAACATGCGCTGAGGCTGCGACATCTCTGGTGCTTCCTTGATGGTGAACAGGTGTGGTCGCCGTGCGCCAGGCACCTTTTCCCACAGCACGTCTCTTTGACGGAGCTGCAGTCCTGGGTCAGAAAAAGACCGAGGGATAGCGCTTGGAAAGAGGAATGTCTCCAGGCGCTCACTGCCCTCTCCCAGCTGGGCACCAGTATCGGTGGAACATCCACCTCGGCGTTCTATAGAGGACTAGTGGAGGGGAAGAGCGACGACATTCTCGGAGAGATCCTGGACGTCGAAGAAGATCAGCTGTTTGCTCTCTTCCGGAGAACTTTCAGCCTGGGGCCTATGGATAACTTCCAAAAATCCCTGGCCTGGCAGTGCTACCGGGGAGCGCTGTCGGTGCGAGATAAGCTCTACAGGCACGGAAGTGCCGTCAGCCGCGCCTGTCCGAGGTGCGCACAGAGCGACGAAACCGTCGTGCACGCACTCGTTCAGTGCCCGAGCATTGCTGACTTGTGGAGCTATGTCGAACAGTTGCTGTCGCGTGTGGGACTGATCCGGTTGTCCACTGAGTCCATTGTGCAGACGGTCTCGCCGTCTTCTTTCGAGAAGGAAGGGCAGGCGGTTCTCATCTGCCTGGTGGCCATCGCGAAAGAGATTGTGTGGTGGACAAGATTAAAAGGGTTAAAGACAGAGACTTTCCTCTTCGGCGAATCCCTAATTAACTTGTTCAAGTTTCACTTGAAGAGGAAAATCAGGGTGGAGAGGCAAGTGCTGCTTTCTAGCAAGTTTGTTGAAAGGTGGGGGAACGTAGCGAGAATGGACCGAGTGAACGGGACCACTCTGTATATACGTCTGTAGTTTGAGGGATGGAAAAATTGAGAGAGGGCGCTTGCCCTGGTGGTCAGGGTGGCCGTCGTCTTTTGTGTGGTTTTTGCCACGAGCAACTCTCGGAGGTTTCCCCCCTATTGGGGAATTTTTCGTTGTTTCAATTTTCATTTTTATTGTTTATATATATGTTTCTATGTCCTTTTTTTCTTTTCTTATATAAATAATAAAAATATTTACACGCACAAAACCCACATCTTACCGTCCTCTACCGTTTGTAATGTTTTTCTTGATGTCAGCCCTTGATGTCAGAAATCATTATTATTATTATTGTTCTTTGAGTCTCAGTCATTGATGTTAGTTAACTGGAAAGTTTGTTGAAATGAATATCAAGCCACTACCTGCAGCCTCAGATATTCAGGACGTATCGGAGGGTTCTTGCTGTTCCCAGCAAGCATGCCTTTTGAAGCGTTCCAAAAAGCGTGGCGGGGCCAATTTTCTTTAACAATCCCTGGAACCTTTTGAGATAGTACCTAGTGCGCCTATGACAATCGGGACCACTTTGACTTCATGGCAGTTCCAAATCCTTTTTACCTCCCACTTTAAGTCCTGGTATCGGTTAATTTTCTCCCTCTCCTTCTCTTGCACTCTCGTGTCGAATGGGCAGGCCACATCCAGAATCAGGCACTCGTTATTATTATTATTATTATTGTTATTATTATTATTATTATTACAGCTGCATTTAGCTTGCTTTATGTTCATACGAGTTATCACCAAGTCACAACCAGTGACTTCAAGAGACAACAAGGTCCGCCATGTCAAAGAAAGAACATACATAATCTCACATGCATCTTTAGGTGTTTAGACTTGTGATGTACTTATATTGACAGAATCTTCCTTAGTATATGGGCAGTTCCCATTAATACTATCTTTTGTATTTCTCTATACGCGGGTTTCCTGGGATTTGCGATAAGTAATCATTAGACCCCTCAGGTATCATTCCTAGCGCGCCTACAACCACTGTTATTGTTTTAGTTCTCAATTTCCACATTTTTCCAATATCTATCTCCAGGTCCTTATACTTGCTCAATTTTTCAAATGTTTTTGTAGATACATTCTTGTCTATTGGAATGGACATATCAATTAGCAGGCATACCCTCTTTTTAAAGTCCTTCAATATTATATCAGGTTTATTTGCATCTATTTTTCGGTCTGTTTGGATGCTAAAGTTCCACAAGATTGCGATGTGATCTTTTTCAAGTACGGAAGGTGGTTGATGCTCCCACCAATTCTTTTGATGGGGCAGGTCAAAATGCTTACACATTATCCAATGTATGTATTGTGCAGCTCTGTCATGCCTGTTTAGGTATTCGGTTGGAGCTATAGGACTGCACATTGAAATTATATGGTCAATGGTCTCTGGTTGTTTTTTACATACACGGCATAATAGGCTGCATCCATTTTTTATTATGTTGGCTTGGTAATTTTTTGTTGGCAGACACTGATCTTGTGCTGATATAATCAGTCCTTCAGTCTCCGATTTCAGTCCAGATGATGCCAACCACTGATGGGTTAAAGTTTTGTCAACATCAGGATTGTTAGCTCGTTCTGGGTATTTTCCATACAGAGGCTTTTGTTGTCATTTCTTAGCCAGTTTCTGTAGCAGTTCTTTCTTTGCAGTTTCTTTTACCTGCTTTGCTTTTTCTGTGTTTTCCATTTCAGCAGTAAATGGGACTTCTGAAATTTGTAGTCCATTACTGTATCTTTGTGCATCTTTTGTAATGGAGTATGATCTTTTGATGCTTTCGTGTTTCAAAACGAGTTTGATCATTCAATCATGTGATTCCCTTAGATATGTAGATAATCCAATTGTTGCAGTTTTCAACGCAATGTCTAACTGGATTAACCCACGTCCTCCTTCTTTCCTAGGGAGATATATTCTATCTGTATCTGCCTTAGGGTGATGCATTCTGTGCATGGTTAAGAATTTTCGAATTTTTGTATCGAGCCTACGGATCTCTGTGCTTGACCAGTTGATGACATTGTAACTGTAGGTTACTACTGGTATGGCAAGCGTATTTATGGCATCGATCATATTCCTTGCATTCAATTCCGTTCTTAAGATTGCTCTTACTCTGCGGTAACATTCCTTCCTAATCCTTTCCCTCATTGTCGAGTGCTTGATTCCCTCTCCTTCACAAACACCTAGATATTTGTAAGTTTCCTCTTGTTCAAGTTCTCTTATCACATTCCCCCGATCAAGATTAATGTCTGAACTCTTCAGCAGCTTTCCTCTGGTGAACGTTGCTTTGGCGCATTTATCTAGTCCAAATTCCATTTTAATGTCATCACTGAACTGCTCCACAGTGGATAATAGCCCTTGCAATTGTTCATCATTTTTTGTAAATAGTTTCAGGTCATCCATGTAGAACAAGTGATTAATGGTTTTGTCATAGACTTTATATCGATGTTTTGTTTCATTGAGCATTTTACTTAATGGTATAAGTGCGATGCAGAATAAAAGCCGTGATAAAGAGTCACCCTGAAAAATTCCACAATTAATATTAACTTCTCCAGCTTCCTCTGATTTTGTTACACTATTCAAAGGGAGTATCGTTTTCCATGTCTTCATACTGAACGAGAAAAACCTCCTGACAACGGGAGTTATTTTGAAAATCTCTAAACATTTTTCAATCCAACTGTGAGGCAAACTATCGAATGCTTTTTTATAATCTATCCAAGCAATTGATAGATTGTTGTGTCTATTATGACAATCTTCCAGTGTCATTTTGTTATCCAAAACCTGATTCTTACAGCCATATGAGCCTCGTTTACACCCTTTCTGCTCAATGGGAAATAGGTCATTTGTTATCAGGTGGTCATATGTATATTCAGTTAGGACTGATGTAAAAATTTTATACATTGTGGTCAAGAAAGTTATCGGTCTTTAATTTTGGGGATTGTTTGTCTCACCATTCTTCGGAAGCAGGAATGTAATGCCGTTAACTAGCCATGATGGTATCTTTTCTGGCTCCTTAACTATTTCATTGTAAAGTTGGGCTAACAGCTCATGAGACTCTGTGAAGGCATTTATCCAAAAATTTTGTATTTTGTCTTTTCCTGGGGAGGTCTATTTGCTGGTTTTTCTTAGAGTCAAACGCAACTGTTCAACTGTTATATTTTCCCATATTTGTTCCTCAAGGTGAGCTGTATCTTTCATGTGTCTGTCTATCCATGGGGCATGTATATTATGAATTTTTTCTTCGGCCCAGATCTTTTCCCAGAATTCTTGCACTTCCTCCTTGGGTGGTACTGATTTAGCAGTTATTGTTGACTTACCAATTTTTCTGTAGAAGTTTCTTTGGTTGTTTTTGAACATATTATTGTCCTTATAGAATCTAGATCGTTTTTCAAAGCGCCTTATACGAGCAGCTTTGGCCGACACTTTTTGCCTGATTATTTCAATCAGCATGTCTATGTCACTTGTTGATTTTATACTGTACTTTCTTTTCAATTTTCTAAGTTTAGTTTGTTAAACATGTTCACCTACTTTATAGTTTGTAAACATTTCTATGTCAGATCGGAGAAGGTTTATTAGGCGATTGATATTCTCTTGCCAAGTAGATTTTTTGTGGGAATTCCTTTGTTTTTTCATCTTCACTCCACATAAGTGAGTGGTGACTTTAGCCGATGCATAATAGAGATGATTTAAATCAGCGAATGTTTAGTTTGTTTGTGATGATAATGTTTTTGAGAATTATGTTAGTCTTGTGTATTATCTTTTGGTTCTGTTTGGAGTTCTGGATCTTAGGGAGGGTGCTTCGTTCCCCCATGTCAGATTCTTTCATTTTCATCCATTCGATCATAATTTCATCCTTCAAGTTGGCAAGTTCATTCTCATTCATTTCTTTATCATTTACGATCTCATTGTTTTCATTTGGAGTTTCATCTTGAGCATGCACTCCCTCCGCTTTTTCGATCCTTTCTTTAATTTGTTCTGTTGTCAGTGATTCCGCCCCAACCCTGGGATTCGAAGTGTTACAATTTACCTCGTTTTCACTGACACATGCTTCATTTTCCCTTCGCTGACTTTGTGCTACTAGCTTGATCTGATCAATTTCTATATCAGTTAGTAACGTTTTTTTTACAATATTTCTTCGTATATTGGCTAGTTTGTTACTGTCAATATAGCCTCTGTTTTCGGGATGTTTCTTTTTCCAGTTGATATATGTCTGTTCTGTATTCAATGTATTTGATGGGTAGTACATGGCAGTGTAGAAAGCCTCAAGGACTTCTTTATTATCTTCCCTTGACCATTTTTCTCTCTTTTTCTTTGGATTTCTTGGTGGTGAGCATGGAGGGACAACAGTAGGAGTATTCCGGTTATGGGAGATCTCCAGCTCCGAAGTGATGGGAAGGTTTGAACCATTAGCTGATTTTTCGACCCCAGTCTGGTTCCTCTCTGAGGGACGCAGCTCTTTTTGACTCGGGTGACGGCCGATCCGTTATGAGATTTTATCATTAGACATATACTTTATGTTGTCGCGTTGTATCCTTATCCGCCAAGGGGTAATCATTTCGTGTTACCACTTCTAGGACGAGTGTCAGCCAAGACTAGAGGGGTCGTCCTCCTCTAGAGACAAGGCAACCCCGGCGGCCGCCATCCCGGTATTTCTTGGTCACTGGGTTTTCTTTTTTGTTGTTTTTTAAATTGTTATTATCATGAGTGGTTCCTTAATGTGAGCATTGTGTGGCTTAAGAATGAAATTATTAATAATATAATATACTGTTTGCTGAAGTTGCCTGTTATTGGTGTTGGCTATGTCGGTGGTGGTGCTGGGGCTTTTTCTATTGTTGGTGGGGAAGGGGGGAGCCAGCAGTGCCATAGTTGTTGACGTTTGGCCGGTGGCCGGGTCACTAAGTCAATCTATTTATATATTTTGCTAGCCTTTCCCTTGTCTAGTGATACCGCCACCTTCCCCTTTCTTATGTTAACAGAAGGTAATGGGGGAATAGTGGTGGTAGCAATGAAGGAGTGGTGGCGGCGGTGATGGGATAGTGGTGGCAATGATGGATGGAGTGGTGGCGGCGGTGACTATAGTGATGGCGTTGTCGTTACTGAGTGTTATTGAATAGGCTGTAGTTTTGTTTGATCTGTGTATCTATGCGTTTGTCGCCTATGTTTATTATATGTGTTGACATATTTTCTTAATATTGGAATTAAACATTTTGTTAAAACTTGAGACAATAATAATAGTAATTATTATTATTATGCTGAGATTGGTGGTGGTGAAATTGCCGTTATCTGGCTGTTGTATTTAGTGTACACAGAGGGGTGATGGGGTAGGTGGTTATCTAGTTTCTGGTGTTGGTGAAATTGCTGTTATTTGGCTGTTCTATATAGTGTAGACAGAGGGGGTTTTCTTCCATTTATAACCATTTTCTTTTTTTAATATAAAATGTATAATACAAAATTGAATATTTGAGCGATATAACAATATATTATGGATCCGAATTTTTCTGGGACTTTATTATTATTATTATTATTATTATTATTATTATTATTATTATTATTATTATTATTATTATTTCACATATCTTGCTTTATGTTCATACGAGTTATCACTAAGTCACAACCACTGATCTCAAGTGACAATAAGATCCACCATGTTCAAGAAAACACACACACACTTGTGTATCTTTAGGTGTTTACACTTGTTATGTACATATAGTGATAGAATCTTCCTTAGTATATGGGCAGTTTCCATTAGTACTATCTTTTGTATATCTTCTCTACGTGGGTTTCCTGAGATTTTGGATAAGTAATCATTAGACCCTAGAGCACCTACAACCACAGGTATTGTTTTAGTTCTCAACTTCTACATTTTTCCAATTTCTATTTCCAGGTCTTTATACTTGCTCAATGCTTCAAACATTTTTATAGATACATTCTTGTCTATAGGGAGGGTCATGTCAATTAACAGGTATACCCTATTTTTTAAAGTCCTTCAGTATAAGATTGCGTCTATTTGCAAATACTTTCGGTCTGTTTGGAAGCTGAAGTTCCACAAAATTGGGAGGTTATCTTTTTCAAGTACGGGGGTGGTTGATGATCCACCAAATTATTTTGGTGGCTAAGTCAAAATGCTTACACATTACCCAATGTATGTATTGTACCGCTCTGTCGTGCCTATTTAGGTATTCGGTTGGAGCTACAGGACTGCACATTGAAATTATATTATCAATGTTCGCTTGTTGTTTTTTCCATATACGGCATAATGTGTTGCATCCATTGTTTATGATGTTGGCACACACTGAGCTGATATAATCAGTCCTTCAGTCTCCGATTTCAGTCCAGAGGATTGGCAACCGTTGATGGGTTAAAGTTTTGTCAACATCAAGGTTGTTAGATCTTTCTGGATATTTTCCACACAAGCTTTTCTTACCATTTTTTAGCCAGTTTCTTTAGTAGTTCTTTTTTTTTTCTTTTGTAGTTACATTTATCTTTTTCTGTTTTTCACTTCAGCAGTAAAGGGAACTTTTGAAATTCGAAGTCTACGATTGCATCTATGTGCATTTTTTGTAATGGATTATGATCTTTTGTTGCGTTCATGTTTCAAAACGTGTTTGACCATCCAATCATGTGATTCCCTTAGATATGTAGATAATCCAATTGTTGCAGTTTTCAAAGTAATATTTAACTGAATTAATCCAAGTCTTCCTTCTTTCCTAGGGAGATATATTATATCTGTATCTGCCTTAGGGTGGTGTAGTTTGTGCATGATTAAGAATTTGCTTGACCACTTGATGATATTGAAACTGTAATTTACGACTGGTATGGCAAGTGTGTGCATAGCATCGATCCTATTCCTTGCATTTAACTCCTTTCTAAAAATTACTCTTACTCAGCAGTAACCCCATCATTATCCTTTCTCTTTTGTCGAGTGATTCCAGCCCCTTTACAAACACCTATGTATTTATAAATTTCTACTTGATTAAGCCATATAAAGTTTAATGCCTGAACTTCTCAGCAGCTTTCTTCTTATGAACGCGCCTTTGGCGCATTTATCTAGTCCAAACTCCATTTTAATATCAGTACTGGATCGCTTCACTGTGGATAACAGCCCGTGTAATTGCACATCATTTTTTGCAAATCGCCTCAAGTCATCCATGTAAAACAAGTGATTAAGGGTTTTGTCATAGACTTTATATCCATGTTTTGTTTCATTGAGCATTTTACTTAATGTTATAAGTGCGGTGCAGAATAAAAGCAGCGATAAAGAGTCACTCTGATAAATTCCACAATTAATGTCAGTTTCTCCAGCTTCCAGTAATTGTTTCACTGTTCAAAAGGAGTATTGTTGTCCATGCGTTCAGACTGAACGACAGGAACCTCCTGACAACGGAATATATTTTGAAAATTACTAAACACTTCAATCCAACTGTGTGGCCAACTATCGAATGTTTTTTTGTAATCTATCCAAACAATCGATAGATATTTGTGTCTATTATGACAATCTTCCAAAATCATCTTGTTAATAAAAAGTTGATCCTTACAGTCATATTGACCTGGTTTATGGGAAATAGATCATTTGCTATCAGGTGATCATATGTATATTTAGTTAGGATTGATGTTAAGCTTTTATACATTGTGGTCAAGCAATTTATTAGTTTGTAATTTGGGGGATTATTTGTCTCGTCATTATTCGGAAGTAAGACTGTAATGCCATTAACTAGCCATCACTATACCATTTCATTGTAAAGTTATAAATACATTATCACCACAAATAAATTAAATACTACTGAACTAAATTATCTGTATTATGCATCGGCTAAAGTTACCACTCACTTATGTTCATAAGACTCTGTGAAGCCACGTCTCTAAAATTTGGTATTTTTGTCTTTCCCCGGGGTTTTCCATTTGCTGGATTTTCTAAGAGTTAAACGTAGATGTACAAATGTTATATTTTCCCATGTTTGTTGCTGAAGGTGTAATGTATCATTCATTTGTCTGTCTATCTATGGAGCATGTATATATTGAACTTTTTCTTCGACCAAGATATTTGTTCCGGAATTCTTTCAATTCTTCCTTGGATGGTATTGATTTAGCAGTTATTGTTGACTTGTCAAATTTTCTGTAGAAATTCTTTCTTTTTTGGTTGTTTTTTAACATGTTATTGTCCCTATAGAATCTAGAGCGTTTTTGAAAGCGCCTTATACGAGCAGCTTTGGACGACACTTTTTGCTTGATTGTTTCTATCAGCATGTCTATGTCGCTTGCTGATTTTATATTATATTTTATTTTCAATTTTCTAAGTTTAGTTTGTTTAACATCTTCACCTACTTTGTAGTTTGCTAAAATTTCTATGTCAGATCGAAGAAGGTTTATTTGGCGAATGATGTTCTCTTGCCAAGTAAATTTTTTGTGAGAATTCCTTTGCTTTTTCATTTTCACTCCACATAAGTGAGTGGTAACTTTAGTCGATGCATAATACAGATGATTTAGTTCAGTAGTATTTAATTTATTTGTGGTGATAATGTCTTTATGAGCTATGCGTGTCTTGCGTATTATCCTCTGGTTTTGTTTGAAGTTCGGGATATCGTCCTTCCATGTTAGATTCATCCATTCGATCATAATTTCATTCTTTAGGTTGGCGAGTTAATTTGCATTAATTTCTTTATAATTGATGATCTCTTCATTGTTTTCATTTTGCGTTTCATCTTGAACATGCACTCTTTCCACTTTTTCGAACTTTCATTAATTTTTCTGCTGTCAGTGATTCCACCCCTAGTGATTCCGGATTTAAGGTGTTACAATTTACTTCGTTTTTACTGACACGGTTCATTTTCCCTTCAATGTATTTGCACTAATTGCTTGATCTTATCAAGTTTCTTCGTACATTAGCTAGTTTGTCACTGTCAATATAATCGTTGTCTTCAGTATGTTTCTTTTTCCAGTGATATATGATTGTTCTCTATTCGATCTGTTTGATCGGCAATACATGGCAGTGTAAAAAGCCTCAAGGACATCTGTATTGTCTTCCCGTGAAAATGTTTCTCTCTTTTTCTTTGGATTTCTTCGTGGTGAGCATGGAGGGACATCAGTTGAAGTATTTCGGTTATGGAAGGTCTGCAGCTCCGCATTGATAGGAAAGTTTGAACCATTAGCTGATTTTTCGACCCTAGACTGGTTCCTCTCTGAGGGACGCTGCTCTTGTTGACCCGACAGACGACCGATCCGGTATGAGTTTTTATTATTTGACATTGGATTTATTTTGTTGCGTTTTATCCCTAACCGCCAAGGGATATTCATTTTGAGTGACCACTCCTAGGACGAATGTCAACCAAATCTAGAGAGTTCGTCCTCTCCCTGAGACGGGGCTATTTCCCACTGTCCACCGACCCGGTATTTCTTGGTCACAGGTATTTGTTTTGTTATTATTATTATAAGCGGTGGATTGGCAGTATCGGTAGAGGGTCGGACGCCATGCTTTGCAGCATAGAGTTACGGCTCTGATCCCGCCGAGGTTAACTTTGCCGAGGTTAACTTTGCCGAGGTTAACTTTGCCGAGGTTAACTTTGCCTTTCATTCTTATGGGGTCGATGAAATAAAGTACTAGTCACGCACTGGAGTCGATTTAATCGACTTTCACCTCCCCCCAAATTACTGGCCTTGTGTCTATATAAGAAACCATTATTATAAGCGGTGGATTGGCAGTATCGGTAGAGGGTCGGACGCCATGCTTTGCAGCATAGAGTTACGGCTCTGATCCCGCCGAGGTTAACTTTGCCGAGGTTAACTTTGCCGAGGTTAACTTTGCCTTTCATTCTTATGGGGTCGATGAAATAAAGTACTAGTCACGCACTGGAGTCGATTTAATCGACTTTCACCTCCCCCCAAATTACTGGCCTTGTGTCTATATAAGAAACCATTATTAAAAGCGGTGGATTGGCAGTATCGGTAGAGGGTCGGACGCCATGCTTTGACGTATTGAGTTACATCCCTTGCAATTCTGAGTTCAAATCCCGTCGAGGTTAACTTTGTCTTTCATCCTTACGGGGTCGATAAAATACAGTGCCAGTAATGAACTGGACAATTGCTGGCCTTGTGTCGAACGTAGAAACAATTATTATAAATGTTTCCTGTGTGGCTAATAAATAAATCATTATTATAATATAATTGCTGGCCTTGTGCCAAAAGTAGAAACAATTATTATAATATACATGTGGCCACTGTTGATGTTGCCTTTGTGAGTGTTATTGTCGGCTGTGAGGGTGGTACTAAGGCTTTTTTCGGAGGAGGGAGGGAGTTCTATTGTTGGTGGAGGACATACGTGTCATTGTAACTGTTAATGTTGAGATGTTCAAAATGTCATTTTAACCGGGTCACTATGTCAGTTTATTTATATCTTGTTCAAGCTTCTTCCTTTCTAGACTCGTCTAGTGTTACTGCGACCTTCCCTCTCCTCAGCAAATTTGATGGCTTCTTTTCTTAAGTTAACAGAAGATAGTGAGGTGGGGGTTAGTAGTTGGTGGCAATGATGGAGTGGTGGTGGCGATGGAGTAGTGGTGGCAGTGGAGAAGGAGTAGTGGTACTGTAGTAAGGGCGTTGTTGATGCTGTTGGTTTGTCTCGGCTAAATGTTGCAGTAATTGAAATGTGATGTTTTGTTTGTTTTTTATTTGTTAGTTATTTGTTTTTGTCTGTGTTCTGTTTGTGGTTCGTTACTTATATTTAATATACTGGTTGACTTCCTTCCTTCATATTTGAACTAAACATTTTGAGAAAACTTCAGATACAATAATAATAATTATTATTATTATGCTGGGATTGGTGGTGGTGGTGAAATTGCCGTTATTTGGCTGTGGTTTTTAATGTACTCAGAGGGGTTTTCTTCCATTTGTAAACATTTTCTTTGCTCGCGAGAGCAAAGTGTGATGCCTTATTTCCCATTTGCAATAAAAATGATTATATCACAATTGTTTTAAATATTATTATCATTATATTGAAGTGCCGTCAGCTGGGTCTGCCCGAGACACGCGTCGAAAGACGAGTGTTCCTGCACACACTCGTCCATTGCATCGCTGACAAGTGGGTTTATATCGAACATCTGCTGTCGCGTTTAGGACAGATCCGTCTATCAGCTGAGTCTATAGTGAAGATTGCCAGGCCACCCCCCTTTAACAGGAGGGGCTGGAGTTTTTTATCTGTCTGGTGGCCATGATAAAAGAGGTCGTATGGTAGAGGTATCTAATGGGTTGAAGACGGACATTTTCCCTTTCGGTGACGCCCTCATTAACCTTTTCAGGTTTCACCGAAAAGGAAAATCAGTCTGGAGAGTGAAGTACTGCCTTCCAGGCGGTTTGTTGAAATGTGGATGAGAGAAGCAAATAGAGCCCTTGCCCTAGCGGTCAGGGTGACCGTGGCTTTTTGCGGGCTTTCTCCATGAGTGACCCTCGGAAGCCTCCCCCTATTGGGGAATTTTCTTTTGTTTCTATTTTTGTTATTTCCTTTGATATTGTTTTTCTTTACACGGAGAAATGCCCATTTGAACCGTCTTATGCTGTCCTTAATGTTATAATTTATGTTGACCATTGTGATTAATAAAGAAAGCATTATTAATTTTACTATTATTATGGTTAACTTTGCCTTTCATCCTTTCGGGGTCGATAAAATAAAGCACCAGTAATACATTAGGATAATTGCTGGCCTTGTGCCAAAAGTAGAAGCAGGCAGTATCGGTAAAGGGTCGGGCGCCATGCTTTGCAACATGGAGTTACGACCCTTTACAGTTTGAGTTCAAATCCCGCCGAGGTTAACTTTGCCTTTCATCCTTATCGGGTCGATAAAATAAAGTACCAGTAATGGAATGGGATTATTGCTGGCCTTGTGCCAAAAGTAGAAACAATTATTATTATTATCATTAATATAAGGACGGTTGATTGGCAGTATAGATAAAGCGTTGGTGGATACACTGCTTCGCAGCATAGATTTACGGCCCTTTAAGTAATGTTTTTAAATCCCACCGAGCTTAGCTTTGCCTTTTATCCTTAAGAGGTCGACAAAAGCACCAGTAATACACTGAAGTCGATTTAATCGACTTTCCCCTCAGCAAAAATTGTCTTGTGGCTAAATCACATTATTATTATTAGTATCATTGTTGTTGTTGTTATTAACATTTTTATTCGTTCACAGTTGATGACTCACTCCATCATTCCTCAAATTTTGCAAACATGTTTTAGCAAAATTTTTCCTGCATCTACACATTTGTGTGTTTATTGGCGTATGCGTATGTGTGTGCAAGTGAGTGTGCATTTGTGATATTGTTTTCAAAGTAGCAATTACGAAAAAAGAAATGAGGAAATATAAAACGGTGATTTTATAATTACACATTGCTTCCACAGTACTTTTTAACCTAGCCCATCAATAACACAAATTCAATCCAAATTGGCGACAAAGAAATGAGACAGTAGCGCTATGCTACATCACTTTGATATTATGCTTTCTTGTTGAAAAAGATTTATATATGAAAATACGCCTAAGACCTTTGCCATTGGCAGCATATGACATTTCCACGGTGGCGCGCCTACAAAGTCAGTATTCTTCGTGTAGTATTATATTAATGGGACGATTAGAGCTATTTTGTTTTTAACGTTTACTTTTATTCAATAAAATTATTTATTTCGATTCGCATAATCTGTTTCTTGTAGACAGCTGGTGTTAACTACCTTAGAAATATGCAGTTCCTTTCATAAAATACAGCTGTAAATATTTAACATAACAAAACGGATTAAAAGACAAACATATGCTGTAGGACGCACTCGCTGGAAGACAAGCGTCTCCTAAATAACAATCTTTGCGTTAATATATGTATATGTTATATATGTATGTGCACACGTTTTAGCGTTTGTGTGTATGTGTCCACTTAAAAAAAGTATCATAATAACATTATGTTGTCTTAATGTTTTCTTTTTGTTACCAAATTCCTCATTTAAGTCACTTCAACGTAAGATCTAGTTAAGACTCGACCATACATGTCTATGGGAGACTTCAATGCATATATTGGCACAGGCAACCTGATATATATAAACAAGTGATTAGACGGGTAGGCAATCCCGATCAAAATGTAAATGGAGAGGCCGTATAAAATTCTGTAATGGGCTCTCTATTTCTTCAATAACAAAGACACCCATAAATACACATGACATAAAGGGTATCCGAGACAGATGAATAATTGAATTTCTGTGCTGTATAATCATGTTAAAAGAGGGGCTGAGATTCTACCTGATAAACATCTAGGTATCTGTAGCCTAAGGCTACAATAAAGCCAAAAATATATTTAAAAGAAACTTACTGATCCAGCTGAACTTACAAGATGAATTGGGAAGTACTGACTGATAAGAAAACCAGGGACTGGCAATTAAGGAACTGAAATGTGGCAAGGCCGCTGGAGATGATGGAATTCGGCCCAAGATGGTAAGAGCCTTAAATAAAGAAGGTACTCTCTGACTCATTAGTGCCTATCGAGTGGCTTGGATCTCTGGAAAGCAACGGTAATCGGGTGTGATAATTCCAATTTCAAAACGGAAGACAAGAAAGATTACTGTACTAACAGAGGGATTTATTTGTTAAGCATCCTCGGTAATGTCTATGCAAAGTGACTGGCAAAGAGATGCAAGGTGTTCGTTGAGTCCAAGCTGTGAATGTGTGGATTTCACTTGGAACGCGAGACCACCTACTAAATATTAACGCTGGGGCAGATTTTCGAGAATTCACGGGAGTACCTCCAAAAAATGAATGCTTGTTTCATAGAGCTAGACAAAGCATATGATGGCATCCCACGGTACATATTGCGGACTTTTCTGCATGAGTCATTGCACAGCTTCTTTTGCCTTGAATTCTCTTTACTAAGGCCCTAATATTTGTGTTCGGATAAATAGTGCTAATTCGAAAGAATTCAACGCTTGTGTCAGATCCCGCCAAGTATGCGTACTGTCACTGCGTTGTTTATAGTATTCATGAACAGGTTTGATATGCACAGGCGTTTTGGAAGTGGTATCTAGACTGGCGAGTCAGCCATCTCGAAATTGCGAACGACAGCATAATTTACATCGATAGAAGGTAATTTCCGACATGCATATGGTAGGTTTGCTGTCGAGTCTTGCATTACAGGAATTAAAATCAGCGTTGTGGAGACTGAGTCACGTCCTCTTTAGGAAATCTGCACAGTGCACTCTATACATGAATGGAGTTGCTAGGAGGCTGATGTATAATTTTAAGTGTCTCTGTGCCATATTAAACAAATTGATGGAGCTGGTTCCACAATGGACCAGCGTCATTATTCGCTCATTAGAAGTAAAGCAGGTTCAAAAGCCAAAGAAGCTATTTGCGATTCAGTAATTAGTGTCAAACATTACCTACGGTCATGAATCTTGGATAATGGCCGAAGGAATACCAGCGCGTATACACGCGTGTGATATGGGGTTCGTTAGAGGGATTGCGTAGATCAGATATCACATTTTGTTCCAGGGAGAGCGGCTACTTCTACGAATTTACAGATCACAGCTATGACATTACGGACATGGTGTCTAAGGTAAGAGTTGATGGACAGATCTCACGGGAAAAATCAACTGGCAGGAGACACATTTGTAAACCCCCAAGCAGCTGTCTTCACTTGGGGATTCAACCCGGATCATTTAGAAAGGGATATTTCTGATATGAACCGGTGGAAGAAGTGCTTGTGAATTATGCCTACAGTCTCTTTAGAATTATGTGGGCAAAGAATAAGTAGAAATTATATATACTGTCCTCTACGCGAGCATATATATGTTTGCTGAACATATTTCTCAGCAGAAATATAAAAGCATATAATATTTTAGATAAAGAGAAAACTTTCCACCTTAACGTATATAATTACTTTTGAATATTATATATATATATATATATATATATATGCGTGTTTGTGCGTGTGCGTGTGTGTCTGTGTGTGTGTGTCTGTGTGTGTGTGTGTGTGGGTGTGGGTGTGGGTGCGCGCGCGCGCGCGTGTGTGTGTGTGCGTATGTGTGTATGTGTTTATGTGTGTGTGTGTGTGTATGCGTGTGTGTGTGTGTGTGTGCGTATGTGTGTGTGTGTATACGTATCTGTGTGGGTGTGTGTGTATGTATATATATATATATATATATATATATATATGTATCCAGTGGGTGTAACTAGGAATTACTGCAGGTTCACCCGGGTGAGCACTCGATGTTTAGGCTCACTTCTGTGATGATGTGTAGAGCTATACAGAGTGTAAAATATAGAAAGGATAAAAAGGACGATTGATTATTCCTTCATTGCATTTATTGATAGGTGACGCGCGTTTCGCCACTGATCAGCTCAAGGTTCGATCTATATCGATCCTACCCGACTCAATAATCGGCAGCTCGACGGACCCTCGTAAAATGCTATAAGAAAATGAAATACATGCTATGTGGTAAAGTCAGAGTTTCAAGAGTTTGACAAAATGAGTTGTTTTGATTGGTGAAAAGGATCAAGGCGATGTACTGGCCTGTAGTGTATATGGGGGTGATGGTGAGATGTTGGTGACGGTCTGTGGATGAGGTGGGCTGTGATGTGGTGGTGGGTTGGCCTTGGCGTGTAGAGTATGTGGGGGTGGATGTGATGATATGGTGGTGGTTATGGTTATTTAGTGGGATGGGCTGTGGTATGAGGTTAGTGAATTGTCAGTAGACGGGTTGGCGTGTGGTTGGGGGTGTGGTAGTGGTGCCTTTGTCTATGGTAGCGGCGTTTGTGGTGGTGTGGTGATGTATTTGTGACGTCAGATCCTTACATAGATACATAGTTAGACGCTCTTCGTCTGACAGATACCTTGTATATACGTATACGTACACACATATGTATATATGTGCACATATATTGTTGTATAAACGCACACAACATAAAACACATACGCACAAAACAACTCATTTTGTCAAACTCTTGAAACTCTGACTTTACCACATAGCATGTATTTCATTTTCTTATAGCATTTTAAGAGGGTCCGTCGAGCTGCCGATTATTGAGTCGGGTAGGATCGATATAGATCGAACCTTGCGCTGATCAGTGGCGAAACGCGCGTCACCTATCAATAAATGCAATGAAGGAATAATCAATCGTCCTTTTTATCCTTTCTATATTTTACACTCTGTATAGCTCTACACATCATCACAGAAGTGAACCTAAACATCGAGTTCTCACCCGGGTGAACCTGCAGTAACTCCTAGTTATACCCACTGGATATTTAGCTCCTTTATTTGTCGAGCGCTTACACGGAACACCATGGAATTGTTCTACAACATTTCCTCCCTAAAGGACATTCCTTTGCCTTCGGAAGATGTCTACATGGACCTATTACTAAAGCAGACAAACAATTTCATCAGGTGGATCCGTTGGAGGGCCTACCACTACAACAACAGGAGGGCCCCTGGATCAATTAACAATCCCACCAACCACATATAAAGACTTTTCAAATCAACGAAAAACCCACCGCACAACCCACTCCTTGAGGAATTTGAGAGCAGGATCATTACCATGATCCGGAAAATTAGATTCAGGAAACCACCGCGAAACCCTGACAGAAGTGCATTCCTGTTCGGACTCGCCTCTACCTTAAACATGATCAAGAATATCACTGGGATTATTGTACCAGCGGATAAAACTGGAAACCTATATAACTTAGAGTACAAAACCTACAACAAATGCATTACAAACGAAATCTCTAAAATATACAAACCATCAACACGAGAAAACCTAGCACACATAAATAAACAGGCGAAATCAATAATGACCGAACTGAGTATTGACGACAGGACCTTTCCTTACAACCCTAGGACACCGAGAATATCCATTAAAGGCTATAAACCAGACTTCCAGTCAAAACTAGCGGTCAGGCTCATAGCCCCCTCCAAATCGGACCTTGGTAGACTTAGCAAATCAATCATTGACTGAATCTTACCTGAACTTAAGATTAGAACTAAACTCAGCCTATGGTCTTGTACAAAGGAGGTAATAGACTGGTTTTGTGCCATTGAAACTAAGTCGAATGTTCGAACTACTACGCATCTATATCCCCAATCATCCTTAACAAGGCACTGATCTCAGCCATGAACAGATCAAGCCTAACTAGAAGAGAAGTAGACATAATAATAACAGCTAGGAAAACTTTACTAGAATTCGACGGTAGACTTTGTGAACGACAGAATAGACAAGATAGCTTCGACATCACCATGGGATCGACTGACTCGGCACAGGTTACAGATGTAGTAGGCATATACCTCCTAAACATATTAACGGACGAGATCCCCTCCTTGGGCGGTGGCTTATACCGGGATGATGCCTTACTAATGACCCGTGAACTCAATAACAGCCAACTGAATAGAATACACAAACGACTTAGGTACATCTTTAAGACCCAAGGTTTAGCAGTAGAAATTGAACCTACCAATAGGACAGTTAACTTCTTAGACGTCACCCTAGAATTACCGTCCATACCACAAATCTAATGAAAATCTTAGATACGTCAATAGACACTCCAACCACCCTAAGGGCATAATTAACTCTATAGTTAAAAGTGTCTCCAACAGTGTCCATACTGTCGGCCAACGAAAACATCTTCAAGCAGCACGCGGAATACTATGACTCCGCACTTATAAACGCTGGTTATACTGAGAAGATTTCTTACATCGACCCTAATAGAACCGCAACCTAGCTAAACATAGCAGGGCCCTTAAAAACGAACTTAGAAGAAACCTCCACACATAGGACACACAATAACCTTAGACGCCCCCTAGCCGGCAGCGCAGACAGCACCACTCTCCAGCCATACTCTCCAGCCCCAATAACAACTCCGACTATCGCACACGTTTGCGTACCAATAGAGACAAGGAACATAACGCTAATAGATTACCTGGAACCTATTTGAAACACACGCCTGACCAAAACACACACAAACTCACTAAACAACGCATAAACCGAAGTAGACCTGTCACGTGGTATAACGCCCTCTATTCTATACACGTCGCCACTAACATACCGGGAACAATTTTCAGGGCCCTTGAACAATCTTTCCACACACACACAAATACCACAAGCTCTTCAATAAACACACCGTAAAATTCTCTTTCTCCACAGCACCAAACCTAGGCCACACAATAATAGGGCAAAAATACAAAAACACATGGGTTCCCCCCAACAAACCACCACCACAACCCAGAACGAAACCACACACACAACACAACAACACACACACCACACCAACACCGCACGACACCAACCACCAACGTTGCACCGCACCGGTTACTCCCAAATGCAACTGCAAAAAACGAGACGAATGCCCACTAAACGGGAAGTGCCTCGATAAGAATATTGTTTACCGGTGCGATGTCACTGCCGGCAATAAGGAGTACTCATATATAGGTGCGACATCCACTACGTTTAAGGAGCGCTGGTATAACCACAGAAGCTCCTTCAAACATAGATCGAAACGACCCCAACCAAAACTGGCCGATCTGATCTGGGACCTCAAGGACAGGAATATTGAACCCCGGATCTCGTGGTCAGTAAAAAGACGTGTGGCATACATCCCCAGTGACAGAAACCACTGCAGATTGTGCCTAGCTGAGGCGGCGGAAATAATTAAAGTTGATTCCGCCATAAACTATAGGTCGGACATAATTGTCAATTGCAGACACACTAGGATGCACACCTTTTCTGCACAAACTTTCGCGGGAAGACCACGCACTAACCATGACCCACCATAATAATAACCACACCTGCCCCGTATCGCCCATCTCAACGAACTTTAATTCTAATCTAACTCCACTTTATCTTATTTCATTTCATTGAATTTAACGATATGTAAGCCCGTATTTTGTATATCATGCCGCATACATAACCCACACCAAAAATCACACTAACCATGACACACCATATTAACAACCACCTTTACCCCGTCTCAACATCGCCCACCTCAATGAACTTATTGTATTGTACTCCATGTTACCATCTCTAAGCCCCCATTTGTATATCATGCCGCACACATCACCATCACCACCACCAAAATTCACATCAACATACACACCTCATAGTTGCAACATCGTATTAAATCGGTATCCTATGATACGTTCTACCTTGCAATCCACAATGACAAGGGATCTTGTAAATACAATGTCGATCATATCACACCATCGCCACCACCAGCACACCACATATCGTCATGTGCATACCATACACGCCTACAACCTCATCCCCCCATGTTCCCTCTATCTACCCTAACCTACAACCTCACGCTAAATTCGACCCTGTAACTGTACTGTCGCACGCACACACAACCACCGCCACCACTAAATACATCCACATACTTCAACAATCATTATCATTAACACCATCAACACATATCATCCCTCGCTCCCAAATCGACTGTATTATATACCCCCCACCTCCGTCTGCCTATCATATAACACACCGTAACCTCTGATCATGTAATCATCTTGCCGAACATATCACTCCAGCACCACCACCATCACCATGTCCACAACACACATCGCCGTACGTCCATAAACGCTTTTCCCCCGCGTTCCCTATGTCACCTTTTAACCGGTATTCGATCCGGTATATATATTTTTGTCCCTCACAACTCCACCACCACCACCACAAAACACAACTCCATACTTCATCAACACCGACAAAATATACCTCCATTCCCCAACCAACAATAGTGTGTGTGTCTGTGTGTAAGTATTTTACTCATACGGGCGTTTTAAGTGTGCGTGCGTGTACGCACATTTATGTGTATGTGTGTATGTGTGTATGTGAACACATGTGTATGCATATGTCTATGTGTGTGTATGTATATATATCTGTGTATATATATGTGTATGTGTATGCATATGTGTATGTGTGTGTATATATGTATGTGTATGTATGTGTGTGTATGTGTACGTCTACATATATCTATATGGGTAAATCTGACTATGTGTAGGTGAGCTCATATATGTGCATGTATGTGTATATGTGCGTGTATGTGTGTGTTGTCGGTACATGTGTGTGTATATATATATATGTATATATATATGTATATATATATATATATATGTGTGAGTATACGTGTGTGCGAGTGTGTATGTGTATATCTTGCATACATGAGTGTGAGTCCATGTGCCCATACCCATGTGTATGTATTTGTATGTATATATGTAAAACACCTTCTACATAGCCTCTCACCTTCCCCCCAATCTCTGTCGTTCGCCACCCCCACTGATGCCCCCACTCTCCATATTCGTGACCGCATGCGCACATACACACACATGTGTGTACATATACATATGGCTGTGTGTGAGCGTATGCCGATATGTGTGGGCAAGCATGTGCGTATGTGTTTTATGTTGTGTGTGTTTATACAACAATATATGTACACATATATACATATATGTGTGTGCGTATACGTATATACAAGGTATCTGTCAGACGAAGAGCGTCTAACTATGTATCTATATAAGGACCTGACGCCACCAATTCATCCACCACACCCCCACCCATACGCCAACCCGTCTACTGACAATCCACTAACCTCATAACACAGCCCATCCCACTAAATAACCTTAACCACCACCATATCATCACATCCACCCCCACATACACTACACGCCAAGGCCAACCCACCACCATCACACCACAGCCCACCTCATCCACCGACCGTCACCAACATCTCACTATCACATCCACCCCTATATACACTACAGGCCAGTACATCGCCTTGATCCTTCCCACCAATCAAAACAACTCATTTTGTCAAACTCTCGAAACTCTGACTTTACCACATAGCATGTATTTCATTTTCTTATAGCATTTTAAGAGGGTCCGTCGAGCTGCCGATTATTGAGTCGGGTAGGATCGATATAGATCGAACATTGAGCTGATCAGTGGCGAAACGCGCGTCACCTATCAATAAATGCAATGAAGGAATAATCAATCGTCCTTTTTATCCTTTCTATATATATATGGATATATATATATATATATATATATATACGATATTAAACAAATGGAAACTATATTTATAAAACAAACCATATTTATTTCATTATACATATTTCAGGGATACCATATTAAAAATATGGCATGCCTTCTTCAGATAAAATACAATATATAAGCAGTTTTATAAATAAATTTGACGTACCATAAATATTGATCAACTTCCATTTGAGAAGTTGGTTTGGTAGTGAAATATGTATAATGAAATAAATATGGTTTTATAAATATAGTTTCCATTTGTTTAATATCGTATATCTACTCCAAAACTTGTTGAGTGCTTTATATCAGTTATAAAATATTTACTCGTTGTAATCCAACAATTTTAAATAAAACTTTTGCATATATATATATATATATATATATATATATATATATATATATATATCTTTTAATTGATGGCAATACTCACGGTGGCGGCAATATCAGTTTTGTTCTATGGTCACGTGTGTTGGACCTTGAGATCTTCGTCTGTTAAATTTTGTCATTTTAGATGTAGTGTTACTCTGTGCTATATTTGATGTTGTTGAATAGGAGAGCTTCAAGGTGCTTTTATTGGAAGTTCTGGGGTATCGGTGCTCTGGTCGGAAGTGTCTCCGGATCACCCCGAAAAAGATTCAAGTGAGATATGTTGCCACTTCCGCATTGTGGGTTCGGTTGTACCATGTAACCCTACGATTCCTGTTCTAGCAGAGGTTGCTTAACATTTGTTGTCCCACGAAGTGTGTCTCTGTTTAATTCGCTGCATTGTAGTGTCTCGTTGTAATAGGGCACATGATCATGGAAGATCTACTCAGTTGCGGCCTATAGAGATGGAGATATTTTTAGTCTGGTTATCGGTTATGGAACGGAAGTGACTGAAGTCCCTGTTGATATAATGGAATGTTTCGTTCGGCTCCTATACTTAGTATAGACCTGTTTCGTGGCTGAGTGTAAAATTGAGGAAGTCCACTGAACTCAGTAGGTGCTGGATAGTAATCTGGAAACCGGGGTCGGTGAAAAAGTCCATGAGATCCTTTCTGGTTTGGTAAGCTACTCGGTGGCTGAAGTTGCTGAGGGTGAGTAGGCCTCCGTCCCGATACAACCCCCTCCACACCAAAAAAACAAAATAAAACAAAACTGTAAGATATTTTAATTTAGAAAATATTTAGAGTCCAACCAGGTCGGTGATATCCTCCGAGTCACTGGCCCCGATGCTCAAGTCAGCATGTGTGCATGTGCATTCTATGTATTCCAATTGAAGAAACTCCACACAAAAGAACTTGCATATTTTTAGTAAGTTGCTCACGTCCCATGAAATATACATCCTTGCCTTCATTTGTAGTTTTAGAAATCCTAAATTAATTTAACATATTACGATGTAAATTCATTTTTATCAAATCAATATTAACCTATGGATCAGGAGGATATTGCTTCTGGAAATCCAATTTTATTAACCTGATTTAGCAGGTATATTCTACCATCCATTTCCCCGATAAAATTACCTTTGGTTTTAAATTTTATGAAATTATTATTGAATCATATTTCGGGATTTTGGACATTCTATTTTTCAAGACTTTGACAGGTTTTTAGGTTCTTTGAATCTTCAAGGAATAGCAGCCAATTCGTCCGCAAGTCATACTTTCCATTACCTTAATGTGAGGACACAAAGAATAATTGTTTCTACTTTAGGCACAATGCCAGCAATTAACCACTACATTACTGGTACTTTATTTTATCGACCCCGTAAGGATGAAAGGCAAAGTTAACCTCGGCGGGATTTGAACTCAGATAATGTTGCCTTACATATACACTCCGAGAAAGGAAAAAAGTAAACGCAATGGTCTCTACTGGAAGGTTCTGCATAGTTTTGTTAGCTCGTGTCTTGATATTTATAGTCGACATAACTTGCAAATACTTTTACATAAACATCTGGAATATATATAAGTTGCATATCTTGTTGTTGTTGTTGTTGTTGTTGTTGTTGTTGTTGTTGTTGTTCTTCTTCTTCTTCTTCTTCTTCTTCTTCTTCTTCTTCTTCTTCTTCTTCTTCTTCTTCTTCTTCTTCTTCTTCTTGGGAGAGTCGTGGGGGAGTCATCAAACACCTTCCAGTTGTCCCAGTCAGAAAAAAAATACAGCTCTGTTGGAGCCCCAAGTGGGACCAAGCGAGCACATGGATCTTAATCAAGCTTCTTGCTTGTGCTCTTTCTGGGACATTCTAACCACATGCCCGTAGTATTGGTATCTGTGATTACTCAATTTTGAAAAGTCGCGGCTCTATCTGGATTGACTCTGTTCTTTGAGTATTGAATAAATTTACTTCAATTCTTCTTACATATTTTCATGAAAAATGTTCAATTAACAATTTAAAACATATTAACTTTCGTTACGTCATTAATATTATTGGCATAGGGCGGCGATTTGGCAGTACCGGTAGAGCGTGAGGCAACATTGTGTGTGGCATAGAGTTACGGCCTTTTACATCTTGAGTTCAAATCACGCTGATGTTAGCTTTGCTTTTCATCCTTACGGGTTCGATAAATAATTGTTTCTACTTTAGGCACAAGGCCAGCAATTACCCAGTGTATTACTGGTACTTTATTTTATCGACCCTGTAAGGATGAAAGGCAAAGTCAACCTCGGCGGGATTTGAACTCAGATCGTAAAGGGACGTAACTATGCTGGAAAGCATGGCGTCCGACTCTCTACCGATACTGCCAATCCACCGGGTTCGATAAATAATGCACCAGTAACACACCTCTTCAAATTACTAGCCATGTGCCTGTATTAGTAATCATTAATGTTACTCGCATATTCTTGAATGTTTTATCGTTTATTTTTCTTGAAAATACATACGCCAAAACACAGCTTTCCGAAACTTTAGGTACACTTCAGTATTTAATTCTGGCAAAGAATCACGCGGAAGAATTTATAGACGCTACTACTGAGTTGATTTCTTTCTAGACAAATTCACACACATAGACATATAAACAAACTTCGAGACTTTGAGAAACTGAGAACACACTTAAATATATAACACTATTATCACATGCATGGTAATCTAGCTTCTTATTTCTTAAGCTATTTATTTGTGTGCCATTATTTTTCTTTTTAAGTATCTGATACCCAAATATGGAATAGAAATCATACATGAAGACGATCATAGCGCCTATAGATGTACACATACGCGTGTGTACACAAAGAATTATACGCAGGTTTTCAAATTTGTTGACTCATCATTCATCTATCCATTCACACATGTAACTATACACATGCAGTCACACGCTTGTAGTTACAACAACACGTATAAAAATATCCATCTTCATATATTTTAAGCTATTTGTTTGCCATTAACGTTCATTTTAAGTACTGTTTCTGAAAACCCATCCCGATGTTTCAGCTTTGTTAAACAATGTTTATTTGCTCATACAGCCAATATTACAATTTATTTTGCTTCCCAAATATTTATTGGCTTCCAGCACACTTGTTCCCTATTTGTATATTCTGGCGCCATATCGCTTTCCATTAATCCTGAAGATTATCATTGGCAATAAAGAAACCAAGTAACTGTATTATAAGAGTGGCTAGTTGAAAGGCAGGGAAGGCGCTGAATATAATACCATTCCATGTTTAGTTTTCTTCTTTTATGTTGAATATTCAAGCCGATGGGGGATCTACTTTGTCTTTCATCATTTCAATGACGATCAAATAATTACGAATTGCTAGTAATATTCTCCAGTGGAATCAAATAATTATACACAAAGCCCTCTAAATATTACACTTCCATTTAGCTAATAGAAATAAATATTACATTATGAGTGTCAAAGTTGATGGAAATAACAGAGAGCCAGACTTAAATTTTAGGGTTATATCTTTCATAATACTAGTGCAAAACACGTTAGTCTTATTTCTAAATACGCAGTCATCTACTGTTGTTAGAAAATATTTGATAATATACCAGTGATTATTCAAGAGTATGCAAGAAAAGAAGGACGAAACTAAAAGTAGTGTGTTATTTATGTTAGTATTGAAAATTCCTGCGTCTTTAGTTTTTCTTAGATTGAATGACTTTATATTAAGATGAGATTAATGAACCTCGAAAGATTCTAACTGGTACCATACGTACGAATCAATCCAAAGAAAAGTGCTCTTTGTGGAGAGCCGACCTGCTTAAAAAACACACAAAATCCAACAGGTTATTATGGAATATATAACAATAGGATATATTGTATAAATAAACGATATAGGGGATAACTTGAATGATATTTCTACTTGATCATAGATGATTATATGTTTAAACAACAACTATAACGACGGAAAGAACAACGTACGCAAGTTTGTCTGGTTCAACTATTTACTATACCCCATGTTAAAACCTACCTTTGGGAAACATTTGCTTATAAGTATTTATATGCCTATTTTATGGCATAGATTAATAAATCTTTACATACTTGCTTTATTATGTTAAACATTTCGATTATGTCTTCGATTTAATGACATAATACTTGGAGCGGCGACATATTACAATTATATTATTTTTATTAATACTACTACTATTACCATTATTATTATTATTGTTGTTGTTGATGTTGTGGTTGTTATTATTATTATTATTGTTCTTTGAGTCTCAGTCATTGATGTTATTTAACTGGAAAGTTTGTTGAAATGAATATCAAGCCACTACCGGCAGCCTCATATATTCAGGACGTATCGGAGGGTTCTTGCTGCTCCCAGCAAGCATGCGTTTTGAAGTGTTCCAAAAAGTGGGGCGGGACAAATTTTCTTTAACCATCCTTGGAAACTATTTGAGATAGTCCCTAGTGCGCCTATGACAATTGGGACCACTTTGACCTCATGGCAGTACCAAATTCTTTTTACCTCCCACTTTAAGTCCTCGTATCGGTTAATTTTCTCCCTCTCCTTCTCTTGCACTCTCGTATCAAATGGGCAGGCAACATCCTCAATCAGCCACCCATCATTTTCCGTTTTCCCAAACAACCAGGTCAGGTCTATTGTGTTCCAGTTTCTTTTCCGTCTGTATCCTAAAATCCCACAGGACCTTCACCTGATCGTTTTCCATCACTGACTCTGGCTTATGCTCATACCACTTCTCAAAATGTGGTAAATTGTTTACTTTGCCTAGGTGCCCGTGGATCACCCTGCCCATCACATCATGTCTCCAGCCTTTATAGTGAGTCTGGGCTAGGTGTTTACACTCAGATACAATGTGAGCCACAGTCTTCTCTCTCTCTCCACAGATCCTGCACAGTGGGCTAGCCTCCTCCTTGTAAATATGGTGTTTCAGCCACTTCGTTTTGAGGGCCTGCTCTTGCGCAGCCATTAACATTCCTTCTGTAGCCTTTTTAAGGTCTCCTCTTTTCAACCAGTTCCATGTCTGTAGATCTCTAATTTCAGTTTTCTCAAAGAAGGTACTATGAAGGAATTTTCCATGAAGGTTGCTCTTTCTCCATGTTGTTATTTCCTCCTTGGACATTCCCTGGTCTATTGTCCTCTCCTTCAGTACAATTCTGAGCATTGGCTCCCTACTATCAGTTACGTATTTGAGTAGGTTGTTTTTCTCCATCTGAACAAAGTCCTCTATGCTGATAAGACCTCTTCCACCTTCAGATTTCCTTAAGTAGAGTCTATCGACATCACTCCTCTTGTGGAACATGTAGATATTCAATAGTTTCCTTGTCTTCCTATCCATTTCTTTTTGTTCAGCAACATTCCATCTCAGAATTCCCGCACTGTACCTAATAATAGACACAGCTCGGGAATTTACTGCACTTAAGGCATTCCTACTGTTCAGATGTGACTTTAATACCCTCCTTACTCTCCGAATGTATTCAGATCTTATTAATTCCTTCATTTTTTTTTGTTTTTGATGTCATCAGCCTCCAGAACACCTAAATACTTGTATCCTTCTTCAGTATCAATTTCCTTTATCATCTCACCTTTTGGTACATGGATTCCGTTGCTTCTGCTCAATTTACCCTCTTCATCACAAGGACTCCACACTTACTAATACCAAATTGCATACATATATCATTGCTGAAAATACGGACAGTGTCAACAAGCACATCCAACTTCTTCTCACTCTTCCTGAACAGCTTAAGATCGTCCATGAAGAGAAGGTGATTGATGGTAAGCTCTCCCTTTCCCAACTTGTATCCTGCTCTCACTTTTCGCAGTCTAATGGCCAGGGGCATCAGGGCAAGGACAAACAATAGAGGGGACAGACTATCTCCCTAGAAGATACCTCTCTTGATCTTCACGCCTCCCAAGGATTCTCCAGCTGATGTTAACTCTGTTTTCCAGGACTTCTAGACTTCAAGATCTCTACACTTTTGGTGATTCATTATTATTATTATTATTATTATTATTATTATTATTATTATTATTATTATTATTATTGGCGACCTACGAAGTAAATCGTATCATCGTGAGCTCCGCAAAGGTTTGTTATTTCCGTTTGTTAAAAATTGTCATTTATGGAAAATTTTATTGTTAACTGTTTATAAGCGCACATACATTGTTTTCCGAAAAGGACACCCAAAAAGATTGGGGCCTTGTGCCCAAAATTTAATCTTTTATTATTATCAAACAATTTCTTTGAAAAAAAATGGCTAATTCACCCCTGCACCAAGCAGCTGAAAGCCTTCCTCACAAATTAACACCTTCAACCGACACCACCATTGTAAATGTTACTACGTTTGCCAACACAAAAAAAAAATATAAGCAGTAGCAATATTTTAAATTTGTCTCAGGCAGACATTCATTTCCCGCCATTACCAATGACTGCAGGTGTTAAAGCCTCCACCACCACCACCACCGCGACAACCACCACCCCCACCACCACCGCGACAACAGAAACAAAAGAAGAAAAAAATAAATTAACTCGTGATGACGAAATGAAATCAAGCAAAATGGACTCTTCCCCACCAAAGACGACTGACGTCACCACCACCACAACTGAAACTAAAATTAATATTAACACAAATAACGATAGCAACAACAACAACAATGACATTATAAAACCGACCCTCAGTTTCGCCAGAGTAGCAAAACAGTTCGAAGCATTTCAGGTAACTCAGGAGGATTTAGAAAATGCCAAACAAATGGTAAAGAAAGATGGGTACAGGGTCAGCCCCCCCCCACACCTAATAAAATGGAGCATCGGCGCCTATGCACCGTGTCTTATCGAACAATAAATGTAAAATCGCGCCGAGTGGAACGGGCATCCGAGTCCCAAATCCAAAAAGCTTTGGGACATGTGTGGGCAAGAAAAACCCACATCAGACGTGGGCAAAAGTATGGAACCGTGCACGTGTTCTTTGAAACACCAGAGGAGGCTAGAGAACACTCCATGGCCCCATTAAGAAGTGACGACTTCACACTCGTCCCAAGCTATTGTGGCCAGAGACTCGTAAAGATCAGGGTGACCCACGTTCCACCGGCCATCGAAATTCCCTGGCTAATAGCAGCCGTCCTCGCCGGCATCGAAGCCAAAACGAAAATAATAGCAATAGCAAAAGAAAAGCAGGAGAACTGGTCCGGATCTGGGATGGAGCTCCTGATCCAAGCGGACCAAAAAAGCATTGAGGAGATCCCAGAGGTAATAGACCTCACTGACGGCAGCAACCTCACCGTAATTGTCGAGGGCAGAAGACCTAGGTGTGTCGTTTGTGGTGAAGGAACCCACCTAAGGGCTTTCTGCCCTCAGGCTAAAAGGTTGAGGCCACCTCTCCTACCCACCCCAGTGACACAACCATCAAGACCACCAGTAGCAGAGATGACATGCAACAACTGTAGCAGCAACAACAGAAGCAACTATAACAGCAACAACCCCAGCAACAGTAGCAACACCACCACCACCACCAGCAAAACCAACACCACCACCACCCAACGCTTCAGAACTAGCACCAGCGCCTACACCATCCACCACGCCACAACCAAAAGTAACGGCTGTGGAGGATTTTCCACTCCCCGGCCTATCACAACTGGAGACAGATTGTGACGACGAGGAGTGGGAAACGATATCCGGAAAAAAAAAAGAAACCAAAAAAGAAAAAAATTCTCTTCCTTCCCCCTCCAAAAACAAAATACAGAGGGAAACAAATAAATTAAGAAACAAAAAAGTTAGGACATATATGCCACCATCCACACCAGCATCACCAACCCCATCAACCCAAACACCAACACCATCACCATCATTAACCCCAACACCACCATCACCTACACCACAAAAGTCACCAAAATGCGAAACAGAAACAAACCCACAACAAACGCAAACAAAACAAAACAACCAAAACGATACACACTACACAGCATTAAATTTGAACAACAACCAATTATTACACTACATCCAACACAACACCAGCATCACAGAAAAAGACTACACAACAACCTCAAAATTCACACCACCTCCACACATACAAATCACTCGCATCACACAGAATACGTACATGACACTGAAACAAAAATTCCCCAAAGACATCGGAGACTTCCGACAAGCACTCTCCAGGAGGATTTATAAGGACATCCTTCCTGAGAAGGCCACAAGCAGTGAAAAGGATGGAAAAACCGTCCTTCCCCTACGAGAAGTAAGGTAAGTGGTCTTTCCCATCTTTTCCACTCCTTTTCAACATGACCTCACTCAGAATAGGCAGCATAAATGCGCGTGGCTTGGGGTCGTCATGGAAGCAGGGCCACCTGCTCAACGACCTCAGGTCACTAAACATAGATGTAGTGGCCATCAGCGAGACCAGAATCTCCGAAGCACAGGCTTCGCACCGATCTTCGGCGGCTACGATGTGTACGCATCTCCCAGCCGTCCGGCATCGGGGGGAGGAGTTGCTGTGCTTTTTCGGAGAGGTTTGGATCTTGCCATACGGGCCATTTTCCTGGACCCAGAAGGTAAGTTGGTGGTGCTGGACGTGACCAACGGAGACGGGCAAGCTTTCAGGTTAGTGGCCGTCTATGCCCCGACAGGAGCAGGGCTGCCTGATTTCTTCCGGCGTCTGGAGACCTTTCTTGGAACGTCCCGCTCTTTAGTGTTAGTGGGCGACTGGAACGGGATCTTAGATGCACGCTGGGATTTTGTGGGATTAGTGGATAGGGAAGGAGGGTGCAAGAGTCTCACCAACCTGCTCAGACGTTTTGAACTGTCTGACAGGTACCGAATGGATATCCCGAATGTACCAATGTGGACTTGGGCAAATCGCATAGGGTCATCCAGATCATATCTAGATAGAGTATTTTGTAGGGAAATAGATAGGTCTAGCATAGGCTGTCCACAATTCAAGATAGTCAGCTACACGGACCACAAATTCGTGATCTGTGTGCTTGACTTAGATAGGCTTCATAGACGAGGACCCGGCTACTGGAAGCTAAACGCGTCCTTACCAGAGCGCAAGGCCTACAGAGAGCGGATTAGCGAACTAGTTAAGCGGGCGTTGACGGAGGCATCGTCAACAACAAGTGGTGGTTTGCTCTGAAAAGAGCAATTAGGTTTAGTAAGACTTTAGCAATAGAGAAAAATAGAGCAGAGGGAGAATTAGTTAGAAAATTAGATGAGGCGCTTAGCAAAGGCATCGCGACCGACGTACTTGCGGCGAAATTGGCCCTTGACCAATTCTTCAATGCAAAGCACGAAGGCTGCGTTGTCAGAGCTAGGGTGCGTGCTCTCAGACACGAGGGGACAAAAGCCGTTCAATGGGCCCGATTGGCGGAGGCGCGTCGTGGCAACAAAGCCACGATCCGGTCTTTGGTGGACCACCACGGGCGCATGCTACTCGATCCCGGGCAAATGTGTGAAGCTTTTCAGCGAAACTTCGCTCAACTGTTCGGGGGCAGTGGCGGGCCGGATCGAGGGATGGACTTTAGTGTCTACCTCGACGGACTGCCGCGGCTTTCGGCCACTGAGGCGGAGTGTTGCGAAAAGCCGATAACAACCGCTGAAGTACGGGATGCAATGACTCGTTGCACAAGGGGTAAATCGCCTGGTTTGGATGGTCTGCCCTATGAACTTTACGTACAAATGCCAAACTTGTTCGGAGGCCTCTTGGCGGACGTCTACTGAAACTGGCAACAGAACGGGAGAATTCCCAGCTCTGTGAGCCGAGGAGCGGTGGCACTGCTGAGAAAGGATCCGAACAAGGGGGATAACATAGATAATTTTAGGCCCATAACTCTGCTAAACACAGAGTTCAAGATTTTGGCCAAGGTGCTCGCAAAGAAGTTGGCGCTTGTCGTTGGTGGTCTGGTGGGAGAGGCACAGACATGCGCCATTCCCGACAGATCCATCCACGACAACCTCCACCTCATGCGATACATCGTAGAGAGGGTAGCTAGGGAACCTGGCACGGGTGGGTCTTTGATCAATTTAGATCAGTCGAAAGCCTTCGATAGGGTCGACCATCGTTACCTAACGGCAGTCCTGAGGGCGGCTGGCTTTGGGCCCGTCTTCAGAGGCTGGATCGCTGCCATGCACAGCGAGATCTGCTCTGTAGTGAGAGTGAACGGTCACCTTTCGGAACCGTTCAACATCATGCGCTCGGTCCGCCAAGGATGTCCCCTCTCGTCCCTATTGTATGTATTGACTCTCGAGCCATTACTGCACAAACTGGAGACGTTGAGGGGGATCTCGCGCGAACTAGGATGCGGAAGATCCGTTTCAGCATATGCCGACGATGTCACCGTAGTGGTGTCGAACGCCAAACACATCGAGGCGATCGGCACTACACTAAGAGAATACGAAGCGTTGACAGGAGCAATGATCAACCAGGAAAAGTCAGTGGGCCTGCAGCTCGGCACCTGGAGAGGCAGGTCCATGCCGTCCAACAGCGTCGTCGGGCGCTGGACAGACGGACCGGTTAAATTGCTAGGGGTCTGGTTCGTTCCAGACCTCCAGACGGACAAAAACTGGGACGAGGTGACGAGCTGGGTGGCTTCTCTCACCCAGAAATGGGCCGAGAGGAAGCTATCCCTGAAAGGTCGAGCGGAGGTGGCTAACGCGTACATCGCGTCCGTCATCTACTACCGCCTAACCGTCGTACCTTGTCCTAAGCCCCGCCTGACTGCGCTGGAGCGTTTGCTCTTTCGCTTCTTGTGGTCAGGCGGTCCATCTGCTGTCAACACCCGCTACGTGGAGGGCTGGGCATGCCGTGGCTGATGATGCGCAGACACGCGCTCAGGCTACGACATCTCCACCTCTTCCTCGACGGTGATCAGGTGTGGTCGCCGTTTGCTAGACACGTTTTTCCCCAGCTCGTCTCCTTGACGGAGCTGCAGTCCTGGGTCAAGCGAAGACCGAGAGGGAGCGCTTGGAGACTGGAATGTCTTCAGGCGCTCACAGCCCTCGACCAATCGTGCCATGTGATCGGTGGAAACTCCACCTTGGCGTTCTATAGGGGATTAGTGGAGGGGAAGAGCGACGACGTACTTGGAGAAACTCTAGGCTTCGACGAAAATCAACTAGCCAATCTCTTCGGAAGGACTTTCGGGCCGGGGCCTATGGACAACTTCCAGAAATCCCTGGCCTGGCTGTGCTACCGAGGAGCTTTGCCAGTTCGGGATAAACTCTACAGGCATGGAGGTGCCGTCAGCCGAGCATGACCGAGATGCGCGCAGGGCGACGAAACCGTCCTTCACGCACTCGTCCAGTGTCCGAGCATTGCTTACTTGTGGGTTTATGTCGAACACCTGCTGTCGCGTGTCGGACGGATCCAGCTATCAGCTGAGTCCATCGTGAGGATTGCCCCGCCCTCTTCCTTTAGCCGGGAAGGGCAAGCAGTTTTTATCTGTCTGGTGGCCATGGCGAAAGAGATAGTATGGTGAACACGTTTGAAAGCGCTGAAGACGAGCACTTACCTCTTCGGTGATGCCCTGATTAACTTTTTCAAATTTCATTTGAAAAGGAAAATCAGGGTTGAGAGGGAAGTGCTCTCTTCCCAGCATTTTGTTGAAAGATGGGTGAGAGAGGCAAGAATGGCCCGAGTGAATGGGCCTACTCTGAGTATGTGTCTGTAAATTAAAGGTGGAAAACTGGTCAGGGTCACTGTGGTTTTTTAATGGGCTTTCTCCATGAATGTCCCTCGGAGGTCTCCCCCCTATTGGGGAAATGTTTCATTGTTCTATTATTACATCCCCTGTTTCTTGTCTTTTTTACACGCAGATATGCCCTCTTGTACCGTCCTATATTGTCCTGTACTGTCCTTAATGTCTACTTTATGTAAACCCTTGTGGTTAATAAAGAAAGTATTATTATTATTATTATTATTATTATTATTATGGCCGCACATGTGTGAAGACAGACAAGTCTGCCGGGGAAAAGGTTCGTAGCTTTAAGCTGTTTTAAAGTGTCTTTTTTTTGTATTTTCTTGTCATTAACGAAACTTAAGGTACAAATTTTGATTTAAAGAGAGGGATACCTCTCTCTTTAAATCTTGATTTAAAGAGAGGGATACCTCTCAATATTCGGGCTTTAAGCCCGAATATTCAGATTTATTTTTTAAAAACTTCGAAAAAAATCGCTTCCCCACCAAAAGAAAATTATGGAAATTTTCGACCTTGAAACGGTAAACAACGTTCAGGTCAAAAGTTTAAAGGCAGCCACTGCAGATTTCACCACGACTACGACGGCTACAGTCATGCCTTTCATCCACTCTACCGAATGTGAAGGCAAAACTAAAAAGCTACCATCACAACCTTCTGCCATAGCATCAGTATCATCTGAAAACGACATCACCACCACCGCCACCACCACCACCACAACAACAACTCAGAGCAATAACGACAATAACACCGACAGCTTCAATGTAAACAAGGATGGCGGTGGCAACAGCAAGAATGACAACAACAACAATAAGAGCATCAGAAACACAACATTTTCTGCAGCAGCACCAAAAACAAAGCGCTTATTGAATATTGATATTGATATTAGCGATAAAGACGAACAGTTGGCCAAAGCGTGGAGGCTAATTAAACGGGAGAAGTCCTGGGCAAACCTGACCATCCCGGACGAGGCAATAGCGGCCATGCAGAGGAGGACGGTGCTCTTTCGATGTATTTCGGTGCAGACACGAAAAGTGGAACTTGCGAGCCAAGCAGAGGTAGAGGCTGCTTTGGAGTACATCGGAAGTAACATAGAGTACAAAGCAAGAGGCAAACAGTTCGGTACCATCTCGGTACTGTTCAAAACCGAGGCCCTCGCTATTAAGCACTCGGTGACCCCCTGCAGAACGGAACGCATTATCATGCATCCGTCCTATATTGGTAAAAGGACAGTGAAGGTACGCATTCCCAGCATCACACCAGGAATGAACATATGGTGGCTGCTGGGATGCGTAATCGAGGAGGGGGCAGACACCACTCTCCTGGACATTAAAAGGACAGAAAGAGAGGACTGGTCCGGAATGGATTTGGAGATTCTTCTCCAAATGAAACCGGAGGATACGAATAACATCCCAGATTTTGCCCGCCTGCAGGACGGGACAACAATCCAACTAATGATTGACGGAAGAAGGCCACGCTGCTTCGTTTGCGGGGAAGCAACGAATCTTCAAGCCTTCTGCCCTCAGCGCAAAAATGCAGGGGGTCGCAGACCTCCTTTGTTGCCAGCGCCAGTGTCAGCACGGAAAGCTGCACCACCACCACCACCACCACCAAAAACAACATCAACAAAAACACGGACACCAACATCAAAAGCAGCCGGATCACCACCAACACCAAAACCAATCGAAGTAGAAAACGAGGAAAGCTCTCTCACTCCCCTATCCCCCCAATTATACACATAGACAAAAAAAAAATAAACGCACACACAGACACAGAGACACTCACAGACACAGACCCTTTGTCTTCCAGCAGCGAAGATGAAGGAAAACCCAAAAGTGCAAAAAAACAGAGAAAACTCACAAAAAAAAAAAGCCCCAACAAAACACAAAAACACACAACAAAAAATACAGACACCACTAACGCAAACACTTCCCCAATAACATCAGCACCATCAGCAACATCGACACCACCTCCACAATCCCCGAAACGCAAACAACCTAAACAAACACAAGTACAAATAAACACACAAATACCTGAAATTGAAGACACCACACCTACAACAAACATAGACATACCCGAAACAACACCACCAAAACCATCGCCACCACCTTCACCAAAACGTAAACAAATAAAACCACACCAACAAAATGTTAAAAACTTCGTGCTTGTCAGAAGGGCCAACGATAAACTGATGGCCCTCTTAGCGCGAAGCGAGGACATTCAAACAGAGGGGGAGATTTTTGAAATGAGCACATTTTGCGTGCCAGAAGATTTGCTTCTGGTCCGAATGTCACTCAATTCTTTCAAAGAAATTCGAGAGAGCTTTCCTCAAGACGTGGGAAACCCGAATGTGAAACCCACATCAAGACTTTTAAAGGGGTTCCCAAAAGAAAACCCACCAACCATGGAGGTCGAACCACCCGACCTTCACAAGACCCGGGAGGTAAGTAAACCTTCCCTCTCTCTCTCTTAGCTTACCAATATGGCCATATTAAGAGTAGGAAGTTTAAATGTTCGCGGCCTGGGGTCCCTGGAAGCAGGGTCGCCTGCTCAACGACCACCGGTCGCTGGAAATGGATGTGATTGCCGTAAGCGAGACCAAAATTTCCGACACGTGCGCACTAGCCCCCATTTTCGACGACTATCAGATCTCGCATCTGTTAGCAGGCCGGGATGTGGGGTGGGATGGCAGTGCTGTTTAGGAAAGGACTGGATCTTGAGGTAAGGTCGATCTTCCGGGACCCAGACGGTAAGTTGGTGGTCTTGGATGTAAGCAGTAGCGAAGGTGGTGCCTTTAGGTTCTGGCCGTCTACGCCCCTACAGGGGCCGGACGACCTGACTTCTTTAGGCGCCTGGAGATCTTTCTGGGTACGTCTCGCCCTTTACTGTTAGCGGGGGACTGGAATGGCATCTTAGACGCACGCTGGGATTGTGTGGGAGTAGCCGATAGGAGCGGGGGGTGCAAAAGCCTCAAGCACCTACTCAGCCAGTTCCAACTGTCTGACAGGTATCGACTAGATTTCCCCAATGTGCCAGTATGGACATGGACCAACCAAATGGGGTCATCTAGATCGTATATAGACAGAATCTTCATTAGGAAAATCGATAGAAATAGTGTGGGCTGTCCACTTTTTAAAACGGTCGCCTATTCAGATCACAAATTTGTGATCTGTACGGTCGACCTAAATAAAACGCGTAGGTTAGGACCGGGTTATTGGAAGCTGAACTTGTCATTTCCGGCACGTAAGGCTTACAGGGACCGAGTCAACAAGTTGGTTAAGCAAAAGTTGACAAAGGGGATCATCAACAACAGATGGTGGGGGGCTCTCAAAAGAGAGATTAGAGTAACTTCGATAGAGTCCAGCAAAGAACTAGCGTTAGAGAAAAATAGAAAGGAGGGGACAGCTGGTAGATAAGTTAGACGAGGCTATTTGTAGTGGCATCGTAACTGACGTGCTAGCGGCGAGAATGGCATTGGACCATTTCTTCAATGCCAAACACGAAGGTTTCATTGTCAGAGCTAAGGCGTGTGCGCTGAGAAACGAGGGAACTGAAGCTGTTCGATGGGCCCGCGTGGCGGAGGCGCAGCGTGGTAATAAAACCACAATTCGGTCTTTGGCGGACCGAGACGGACACGAGATAAGCGATTCCAAGCGGATGTGTGAGGCCTTTCGCCAGCATGTTGCTCGGTTGTTCGGGGAGAGTGGCGAGTCAGAGAGAGTAGCGGATTTCAGTCCCTACCTTGACGGCTTGCCGCGCATCTCGACGGTCGACGCTGAGCGCTGCGAAAGGCCGATTACTTCAGGCGAAATTCAGGACGCCCCTGTCGGCTGCATGAGGCGCAAGTCACCCGGTTAGGATGGCCTGCCCTACGAGCTTTACGTAAATATGCCAACATTTTTCTCCAATCTCTTCGAAGCGCTCTACTGTAACTGGCAGCAGAATGGGAGTATTCCCAGTTCTGTGAGCAGGCGAGTGGTGACGCTGATAAGGAAAGACGAGAACAAGAGGGATACATTAGACAACTTCAGGCCCATAACTCTGCTCAACACAGAGTTTAAGATTTTGGCCAAGGTGTTAGCAAAGAGATTGGCGCTTGTCTTCGAGGATTTGGTTGGGGAGGCGCAAACTTGCGCAATCCCAGCCAGGTCCATACACGACAATCTCCACCTCATACGATACATCATAGAGAGGGTTGGGTGTAGACCTGGCTTCGGTGGGGCACTGATCAATTTAGATCAATCGAAAGGATTCGATAGGGTCGACCATCGGTATCTGGAGTTTGTCCTCAAAGCAGCTGGCTTCGGCCCTGTCTTTAGAAGCTGGATCGTTGCAATGCACAGCGGCACACGCTCGGTGGTCAAGGTTAATGGCCACCTCTCGGAACCATTTCGGCTCTCCCGATCGGTCCGTCAAGGGTGCCCTCTCTCTTCCCTTCTGTACGTATTGACTCTCGAGCCTTTACTGCGGAAGCTGAAGCTGTTGCAGGGCATCCCGCTCGAACCGAGACGTGGACAGGCGGTGTCGGCTTATGCGGACGACATCACCGTGATGGTGTCGAACACCTCAGAAATCGAGGTGGTCGGCACCTTATTGAAGGAATATGAAAGGTTGACAGGAGCCAAACTTAACCCGGAAAAGTCGGTGGGCTTGCAGCTCGGAACCTGGAGAGGAAAGCCCATGCCGTCCAACAGCATCGTGGGGCGCTGGACGGACGGACCAGTAAAGTTACTCGGGGTTTGGTTCGGACCAGACCTCCAGGTGGAAAAGAATTGGGACGAGGTAACGAGCAGAGTAGCCAGTCTCACCCAAAAATGGGCTGGGAGGAAGCTATCACTGAAAGGTCGCGCGGAGGTGGAGAATGCGTACATCGCGTCCGTCATCTACTACCGCCTAACCGTCGTGCCTTGCCCCCGTCCACGCCTCGTCAAGTCGGAACAGCTCCTCTTCAAATTCTTGTGGAGGGGACAAGTTCCGTTGGTGAGGCGGTCCATCTGCTGCCAGCACCCTCTACGCGGAGGGCTGGGCATGCCGTGGCTAATGATGCGCAAACATGCGTTGAGGCTGCGACATCTCCAGATATTCTGCCTCGATGGTGAACAGGTGTGGTCGCCGTTTATCAGACGGGCCTTTCCGCAGCTCATTTCTTATATTTATGCATAGTTTATTTTATATTTTTATATTTTCATTGTTAAATTAGTCTTGCCATTGTGCACTTTTACTCGTCCTTATTGTAAACCCCCACTGTCCCTGTCTTTGTATTGTCCCCTACATGTCGGCCCTTGTGGCTAATAAATGAAATCATTATTATTATTATTATTATTATTGACTTTGCCTTTCATCCTTACGGAGTCGATAAAATAAAGTACCAGTAATGCACTGGTGAATTGCTGGCCTTGTGCCTAAAGTAGAAACAATTATTATTATTATTATTATTATTATTATTATTATTATTATTATTATTATTGTTGTTATTCCTTGAATCTCAGTCATTGATGTTGGTTAACTGGAAAGTCCGTTGGATTGAATATCAAGCCACTACCTGCAGCCTCAGATATTCAGGACGTATCGGAGGGTTCTTGCTGTTCCAAGCAAGCATGCCTTTTGAAGCGTTCCAAAAAGCGTGAAGGGGCCGATTTTCTTTAACCATCCCTGGAAACTTTTGGAGATAGTCCCCAGTGCGCCTATGACAATCGGGATCACTTTGACTTCATGGCAGTTCCAAATCCTTTTCACCTCCCACTTTAGGTCCTGGTATCGGTTAATTTTCTCCCTCTCCTTCTCTTGCACTCTCGTGTCGAACGGGCAGGCCACATCCACAATCAGGCACGATCTTTTTTCTTTGTCCACAACCACCAGGTCAGGTCTATTGTGTTCCAGTTTTTTGTCCGTCTGTATCCTAAAATCCCACAGCACCTTCACCTGATTGTTCTCCATCACCGCCTCTGGCCTATGCTCATACCATTTCTCAGAATGTGGTAAATTGTTTACTTTGCACAGGTGCCAGTAGATCACCCTGCCCATCACATCGTGTCTCCAGCCCTTATAGTGGGTCTGGGCTAGGTGTTTACACTCGGACACAATGTGAGCCACAGTCTCCTCTCTCTCTCCACAGATCCTGCACAGTGGGCTAGCCTCCTCCTTGTAGATATGGTGCTTCAACCACTTCGTTTTGAGGGCCTGCTCCTGCGCAGCCATTAGCATTCCTTCTGTAGCCTTTTTGAGGTCTCCTCTTCTCAACCAGTTCCAGGGTCTGTGGATCTCTAAATTCAGTTTTCTCAAAGAAGGTACTATGAAGGGATTTTCCCTTAAGGCTGCTCTTCCTCCTTGATGTTATTTCCTCCTTGGACATCCCCTGGCCTACTGTCCCCTCCTTCAGTACAGTTCTGAGCATTGGCTCCTTACTATAGGTCACGTATTTGTATAGGTTGTTTTTCTCCATCTGAACACAGTCCTCTATGCTGATAAGACCTCTTCCACCCTCAGATCTCCTTAGGTAGAGTCTATCGACATCACTCCTCTTGTGGAACATGTTGTAGATAGTCAATAGCTTCCTAGTCTTCCTATCCATTTCTTTTTGTTCAGCAACATTCCATCTCATTATTATTATTATTATTATTATTATTATTATTATTATTATTATTATTATTATTTGCATTTATCTTGCTTTATGTTTATACGAGTTATCACCAAGTCACAACCAGTGACCTCAAGAGACAACAAGGTCCGCCATGTTCAAGAAAGAACACACATATTCACACATGCATCCTTAGTGTTTAGACTTGTGATGTACTTATATTGACAGGATCTTCCTTAGTATATGGGCAGTTCCCATTAGTACTATCTTTTGTATTTCTCCTATACGCAGGTTTCCTGGGATTTGCGATAAGTAGTCGTTAGACCCCTTAGGTATCATTCCCAGAGCGCCTACAACCACTGGTATTGTTTTAGTTCTCAATTTCCACATTTTTCCAATTTCTATCTCCAGGTCCTTATACTTGCTCAATTTTTCAAATGTTTTTATAGATACATTCTTGTCTATTGGAACAGACATATCAATTAGCTGGCATACCCCCCTTTGAAAGTCCTTCAATATTATATCAGGTCTATTTGCATCTATTTTTCGGTCTGTTTGGATGCTAAAGTTGCACAAGATTGAGATGTGATCTTTTTCAAGTATGGGAGGTGGTTGATGCTCCCACCAATTCTTTTGATGGGGCAGGTCAAAATGCTTGCACATTATCCAATGTATGTATTGTGCAGCTCTGTCATGCCTGTTTAGGTATTCGGTTGGAGCTATAGGACTGCACATTGAAATTATATGGTCAATGGTCTCTGGTTGTTTTTTGCATACACGGCATAATGGGCTGCACCCATTTTTTATTATGTTGGCTTGGTAATTTTTTGTTGGCAGACACTGATCTTGTGCGGATATAATCAGTCCTTCAGTCTCCGATTTCAGTCCAGAGGATGCCAACCACTGATGGGTTAAAGTTTTGTCAACATCAGGATTGTTAGCTCGCTCTGGGTATTTTCCATACAGAGGCTTTTCTTGCCATTTCTTAGCCAGTTTCTGTAGCAGTTCTTTCTTTGCAGTTACTTTTACCTGCTTTGCTTTTTCTGTGTTTTCCATTTCAGCAGTAAATGGGACTTCTGAAATTTGTAGTCCATTACTGTATCTTTGTGCATCTTTTGTAATGGAATATGATCTTTTGGTGCTTTCGTGTTTCAAAACGAGTTTGATCATCCAATCATGTGATTCCCTTAGATATGTGGATAATCCAATTGTTGCAGTTTTCAACGCAATGTCTAACTGGATTAAGCCACGTCCTCCTTCTTTCCTAGGGAGATATATTCTATCTATGTCTGCCTTAGGGTGATGCATTCTGTGCATGGTTAAGAATTTTCGGATTTTTGTATCGAGCCTACGGATCTCTGTGCTTGACCAGTTGATGACATTGTAACTGTAGGTTACTACTGGTATGGCAAGCGTGTTTATGGCATCGATCCTATTCCTTGCATTCAATTCCGTTCTTAAGATTGCTCTGACTCTGCGGTAACATTCCTTCCTTATCCTTTCCCTCATTGTCGAGTGCTTGATTCCGTCTCCTTCACAAACACCTAGATATTTGTAAGTTTGTTCTTGATCAAGCTCTCTTATCACGTTCCCCCGATCAAGATTAATGTCTGAACTCTTCAGCAGCTTTCCTCTGGTGAACGTTGCTTTGGCGCATTTATCCAGTCCAAACTCCATTTTAATGTCATCACTGAACTGCTTCACAGTGGATAATAGCCCTTGCAATTGTTCATCATTTTTTGCAAATAGTTTCAGGTCATCCATGTAGAACAGGTGATTAATGGTTTTGTCATAGACTCTATATCCATGTTTTGTTTCATTGAGCATTTTACTTAATGGTATAAGTGCGATGCAGAATAAAAGCGGTGATAAAGAGTCACCCTGAAAAATTCCACAATTAATGTTAACTTCTCCAGCTTCCAGTGATTTTGTTTCACTATTCAAAAGGAGTGTCGTTCTCCATGTCCTCATACTGAATGACAAAAACCTCCTGATAACGGGGCATATTTTGAAAATCTCTGAACATTTTTCAATCCAACTGTGTGCAAACTATCAAATGCGTTTTTATAATCTATCCAAGCAATCGATAGATTTTTGTGTCTATTATGACAATCTTCCAGTATCATTTTGTTAACCAGAAGCTGATCCTTACAGCCATATGAGCCTCGTTTACACCCTTTCTGCTCAATGGGAAATAGGTCATTTGTTATCAGGTGGTCATATGTGTATTCAGTTAGGACTGATGTTAAAATTTTTATACATTGTGGTCAAGCAGGTTATCGGTCTGTAATTTTTGGGATTGTTTGTCTCATCATTCTTCGGTAGCAGGAATGTAATGCCGTTAACTAGCCATGATGGTATCTTTTCTGGCTCCTTAACTATTTCATTGTAAAGTTGGGCTAACAGCTCATGAGACTCTGTGAAGGCATTTATCCAAAAGCTTTGTATTTTGTCTTTTCCTGGTGATTTCCATTTGCTGGTTTTTCTTAGAGCCAAGCGCAGCTGTTCAACTGTTATATTTTCCCATGTTTGTTCTTCAAGGTGAGCTGTTTCTTTCATTTGTCTGTCTATCCATGGGGCATGTATGTTATGAACTTTTTCTTCGGCCCAGATCTTTTCCCAGAATTCTTGCACTTCCTCCTTGGGTGGTATTGATTTAGCAGTTATTGTTGACTTACCAATTTTTCTGTAGAAGTTTCTTTGGTTGTTTTTGAACATATTATTGTCCTTATAGAATCTAGATCGTTTTTCAAAGCGCCTTATACGAGCAGCTTTGGCCGACACTTTTTGCTTGATTGTTTCTATCAGCATGTCTATGTCACATGTTGATCTTATACTGTACTTTTTTTTCAATTTTCTAAGTTTAGTTTGTTTAACATGTTCACCTACTTTATAGTTTGTTAAAATTTCTATGTCAGATCGGAGAAGGTTTATTTGGCGATTGATGTTATCTTGCCAAGTAGATTTCTTGTGGGAATTCCTTTGTTTTTTCATCTTCACTCCACATAAGTGAGTGGTGACTTTAGCCGATGCATAATAGAGATGATTTAAGTCAGTAATGCTTAGTTTGTTTGTGATGATAATGTTTTTGAGAATTATGTTAGTCTTGTGTATTATCTTTTGGTTCTGTTTGGAGTTCTGGATCTTAGGGAGGGTGTCTCGTTCCCCCATGTCAGATTCTTTCATTTTCATCCATTCGATCATAATTTCATCCTTCAAGTTGGCAAGTTCATTCTCATTCATTTCTTTATCATTTACGATCTCATTATTTTCATTTGGAGTTTCATCCTGAGCATGCACTCCCTCCACTTTTTCGCTCCTTTCTTTAATTTGTTCTGCTGCCAGTGATTCCGCCCCAACTCTGGGATTCGAAGTGTTACAGTTTACCTCGTTTTCACTGACACATGCTTCATTTTCCCTTCGATGACTTTGTGCTACTAGCTTGATCTGATCAATTTCTATATCAGTTAGTAACTTTTTTCTTACAATATTTCTTCGTATATTGGCTAGTTTGTTACTGTCAATATAGCCTCTGTTTTCGGGATGTTTCTTTTTCCAGTTGATATATGTTTGCTCTGTATTCGATGTATTTGATGGGTAGTACATGGCAGTGTAGAAAGCCTCAAGGACTTCTTTATTATCTTCCCTTGACCATTTTTCTCTCTTTTTCTTTGGATTTCTTGGTGGTGAGCATGGAGGGCCAACAGTAGGAGTATTCCGGTTATGGGAGGTCTCCAGCTCCGAAGTGATGGGAAGGTTTGAACCATTAGCTGATTTTTCGACCCCAGTCTGGTTCCTCTCTGAGGGACGCGGCCCTTTTTTACCCGGGTGACGGCCGATCCGGTATGAGATTTCATCATTAGACATCTACTTTATTTTGTCGCGTTTTATCCTTATCCGCCAAGGGGTAATCTTTTCGTGTTACCACTTCTAGAACGAGTGTCAACCAAGACTAGAGGGGTCGTTCTCCCCTAGAGACATGGCTATTCCCCGCCGGCCGCCATCCCGGTATTTCTTGGTCACGGGGTTTTCTTTTTGTTGTTTTTTTTAAATTGTTATTATCATGAGTGGTTCCTTAATGTGAGCATTGCGTGGCTTAAGAATGAAATTATTAATTATTGTCTCCACTCCAGGGACAAGGCCAGCAATCACCCAGTGCATTACAATAATATAATATACTTTTTGTTGTAGTTGGCTGTTATTGCTGCTGGCTATGTCGGTGGTGGTGCCGGGGCTTTTTATATTGTTGGTGAGGAAGGGGTGAGCCAGCAGTCCCATAATTGTTGATGTAGACGTTTGTCCGTGGCAAGGTCACCAAGTCAATCTATTTATATCTTTTGCTAGCCTCTCTCTTGTCTAGTGCTACCACCACCTTCCCTTTTCTCTCTCAAGTTAACAGGGGAATAGTGTCAGTAGCATTGAATGAGTGGTGGCGGCGATGATGGATGTGGTGGGGTGGTGGCAGCGGTGGTGTTGTGGTTACTGATATAGTATCTATGAGTTTGTGTTCGTATGTTTAATATATATTTTCATTATATTTTGTGTTGACATATTCCCGTAAAATTTGAATTAAACATTTTTTTAAATTTGAGACAATAATAATAGTAATTATTATTATGATGCCGGTGAAGTTGCCGTTATATTTAGTGTGATGGGATAGGTAGTGTATCAAGTTTCTGGTGTTGGTGAAATTGAAATTGCCGCTGTTCTATATAGTGTAGACAGAGGGTGTTTTGTTCCATTTATAACCATTTTCTTTTTTTGAATACAAAATATATAATACAAAATTGAATATTTGAGCGATACAACAATATAATATGGATCCGAAACTTTATGGGACCTCATTCGGTGCCTTTATGCAACATTTGTGCTAAGAATTGTTCTTTCACAATTGATTTAAATATGTTAAAAATCAAAAAACTTACGGGAGCAATTTCGTGACGTTCTACCACCTCGTGCGTCTTCTTCTTCTTCTTCTTCTTCTTCTTCTTCTTCTTCTTATTATTATTATTATTATTATTATTATTATTATTATTATTATTATTGTTATTATTATTATTGGCGACCTATGTAGTAAATCGTATCATCGTGAACTCCGCAAAGGTTTGTTGTTTCCGTTTGTTAAAAATTGCTATTTATGGAAAATTTGTATTGTTAATATAAGCGCACATACATTGTTTTCCGAAAAGGACACCCAAAAAGATTGGGGCCTTGTGCCCAAAATTTAAACTTTTATGATTATCAAAAAATTTCTTTGAAAAAATCATGGCTGATTCACCTCTGCACCGAGCAGCTGAGAGCCTTCCTCACAAACTAACACCTCACACCGACACCACCATTGTAAATATTACTACGTTTGCCAACACTAAAAATTTAAGCAGTAGCAATATTTTAAATTTGTCTCAGGCAGACATTCATTTCCCGCCATTACCAATGACTGCAGGTGTTAAAGCCGACACCACCGCCACCACCGCGACAACACCCACCCCACCACCACCGCGACAACAGAAACAAAAGAAAAAAAATTAACTCAAGATGTCGAAATGAATTCAACCAAAATGAACTCTTCCACACCGAACACCACTGACGGCACCACCACCACAACTGAAACTAAAATTAATAATAACAAAAATAACGATAACAACAACAGCAACAATGACACTAAGAAAACCACCCTGAGTTTGGCCAGAGTAGCAAAACAGTGCGAAGCATTTCAGGTAACTCAGGAGGAATTAGAAGAAGCCAAAAAAATGGTAAAGAAAGATGGGTATAGGGTCAGCCTCACTCCCCCACCTAATAAAATGGAGCATAGTCACCTATGCACCGTGTCTTATCGAACAATTAATGTAAAATCGCGCCGAGTGTAACGGGCATCCGAGTCCCAAATCCAAAAAGCTTTGAGACATGTGTGGGCAAGAAAAACCCACATCAGACGTGGGCAGAAGTATGGAACCGTGGATGTGTTCTTTGAAACACCAGAGGAGGCTAGAGAACACTCCATGGCCCCATTAAGAAGTGACGACTTCACACTCGTCCCAAGCTATTGTGGCCAGAGAAGGTAAAGATCAGGGTGACCCACGTTCCATCGGCCATCGAAATTCCCTGGCTAATAGCTGCCGTCCTCTCCGGCATCGAAGCCAACACCAAGATAATAGCAATAGCGAAAGAAAAGCAGGAGAACTGGTCCGGATCTGGGATGGAGCTCCTGATCCAAGCGGACCAAAAAAGCATTGAGGAGATCCCAGAGGTAATAGACCTCACTGACGACAGCAACCTCACCGTAATTGTCGAGGGCAGAAGGCCTAGGTGTGTCGTTTGTGGTGAAGGAACCCTCCTAAGGGCTTTCTGCCCTCAGGCTAAAAGGTTGAGGCCACCTCTCCTACCCACCCCAGTGATTCAACCATCAACACCACCAGCAGCAGAGATGGCAACAACAAATGTAGCAGCAACAAAAGAAGCAACTATAACAGCAACAACCCCAGCAACAGTAGCAAAACCAAAACCACCACCACCCAACGCTTCAGAACTAGAACCAGCGCCTACACCATCCACCACGCCACAACCAAAACTAACGCCCGTGGAGGATTTTCCACTCCCCGGCCTATCACAACTGGAGACAGATTGTGACGACGAGGAGTGGGAAACGGTATCAGGAAAAATGAAAAAAAGAAACCCAAATAGAAAAAATTCTCTTCCTTCCTCCTCCAAAAACAAAATGCAGAGGGAAACAAATAAACTATCAAACAAAAAAGTTAGGACAGATGTGCCACCATCCACACCAGCATCACCAACCCCATCACCCCAAACACCAACACCATCACCATCATTAACCCCAACACCACCATCACCTACACCACAAAAGTCACCAAAAAGCGAAACAGAAACAAATCCACAACAAACGCAAACAAAACAAAACAACCAAAACGATGCACACTCCAAGCATTAAATTTGAACAACAACCAATTATTACACTACATCCAACACAACACCAGCATCACAGAAAAAGACTACACAACAACCGAAAAGTTCACACAACCTCCACACATACAAATCACTCGCATCACACAGAAAACATACATGACACTAAAGCAAAAATTCCCCAAAGACATCGGAGACTTCCGACAAGCACTCTCCAGGAGGATTTATAAGGACATCCTTCCCGAGGAGGCCACAAGCAGTGAAAAGGATGGAGAAACCGTCCTTCCTCTAAGGTAAGTGGTCTTTCCCATCTTTTCCACTCCATTTCAACATGACCTCACTCAGAATAGGCAGCATAAATGCGCGTGGCTTCGGGTCGTCATGGAAGCAGGGCCACCTGCTCAACGACCTCAGGTCACTAAACATAGATGTAGTGGCCATCAGCGAGACCAGAATCTTCGAAGCACAGGCCTTCGTACCGATATTTGGCGGCTACGATGTGTACGCATCTCCCAGCCGTCCGGGATCGGGGGAGGAGTTGCTGTACTTTTTCAGAGAGGTTTGGATCTTGCCATACGGGCCATCTTCCTGGACACAAAAGGTAAGTTGGTGGTGCTGGACGTGACCAGCGGAGACAGGCGGCTTTCAGGTTAGTGGCCGTCTATGCCCCGACAGGAGCAGGGCTGCCTGATTTCTTCCGGCGTCTTGAGACCTTTCTTGGAACGTCCCGCTCTTTAGTGTTAGTGCGCGACTGGAACGGGATCTTAGATGCGCGCTGGGACTGTGTGGGATTAGTGGATAGGGGAGAAGGGTGCAAGAGTCTCACCAACCTGCTCAGGCGTTTTAAACTGTCTGACATGTACCGATTGGATTTCCCGATTGTGCCAATGTGCACTTGGACAAATCGCATAGGGTCATCCAGATCATATCTACACAGAGTATGTTGTAGGGAAATAGATAGGTCTAGCATAGGCTGTCCTCAATTCAAGATAGTCAGCTACACGGACCACAAATTCGTGATCTGTGTGCTTGACTTAGATAGGCTTCATAGACGAGGACCCGGCTACTGGAAGCTAAACGCGTCCTTACCAGCGCATAAGGCCTACAGAGACCGGATTAGCGAACTAGTTAAGCGAGCGTTGACGGGGGCCATCATCAACAACAAGTGGTGGTTTGCTCTGAAAAGAGCAATTAGAATAGAGTCTATTAGGTTTAGTAAGGCTTTAGCAATAGAGAAAAATAGAGCAGAGGGAGAATTAGTTAGAAAATTAGATGAGGCGCTTAGTAAAAGCATCGCGACCACGTAATTGCGGCGAAATTGGCCCTTGACCAATTCTTCTATGCAAAATACGAAGGCTGCGTTGTCAGAGCTAGGGTGCGTGCTCTCAGACACGAGGGGACGAAAGCCGTTCAATGGGCCCGAGTCGCGGAGGCGCGTCGTGGAAACAAAGCCACGATCCGGTCTTTGGTGGACCACCACGGGCGCATGCTACTCGATCCCGGGCAAATGTGTGAAGCTTTTCAGCGAAACTTCGCACAGCTGTTAAGGGGCAGCGGCGAGCCGGATCGAGGGATGGACTTTAGTGTCGACCTCGACGGACTGCCGTGGCTCTCGGCCACTGAGGCGGAGTGTTGCGAAAAGCCGATAACAGCCGCTGAAGTACGGGAGGCAATGCTTGGCTGCACAAGGGGTAAATCGCCTGGTTTGGATGGTCTGCCCTATGAACTTTACGTACAGATGCCAGACTTGTTCGGAGGCCTGTTGGCGGACGTCTACTGCAACTGGCAACAGAACGGGAGAATTCCCAGCTCTGTGAGCCGAGGAGCTGTGGTGCTGCTGAGAAAGGATCCGAACAAGGGGGATAACATAGATAATTTCAGGCTCATAACTATGCTAAACACAGAGTTCAAGATTTTGGCCAAGGTGCTAGCAAAGAGGTTGGCGCTTGCCGTTGGTGGTCTGGTGGGACAGGTGCAGCCATGCGCCATTCCCGACAGATCCATCCACGACAACCCCCACCACATGCGATACATCGTAGAGAGGGTAGCTAAGGAACCTGGCAAGGGTGGGTCCTTGATCAATTTAGATCAGTCGAAAGCTTTCGATAGGGTCGACCATCGTTACCTAGCCGCAGTCCTGAGGGCGGCTGGCTTTGGGCCCGTCTTCAGAGGCTGGATCGCTGCCCTGCACAGCGACACCTGCTCTGTGGTGAGAGTGAATAGTCACCTTTCGGAACCGTTCAATATCATGCGCTCGGTCCGCCATGGATGTCCCCTCTCGTCCCTCTTGTACGTATTGACTCGCGAGCCATTACTCCACAAACTGGAGACGTTGAGCTGTGTCCCACGCGAACTAAGATGCGGAATGTCACCGTAGTGGTGTCGAACGCCAAACACATAGAGGCAATCGGCACTACACTAAGAGAATACGAAGCGGTGACAGGAGCAATGATCAACCAGGAAACGTCAGTGGGCCTGCAGCTCGGCACCTGGAGAGGCAGGTCCATGACGTCCAACAGCGTCGTCGGGCGCTGGACGGACGGACCGGTTAAATTGCTAGGGGTCTGGTTCGGTCCGGACCTCCATACGGACAACAACTGGGACGAGGTAACGAGCAGGGTGGCTTCTCTCACCCAGAAATGGGCCGAGAGGAAGCTATCCCTGAAAGGTCGAGCGGAGGTGGCTAACGCGTATATCGAATCCGTCATCTACTACCGCCTGACCGTCGTACCTTGTCCTAAGCCCCGCCTGAATGCGCTGGAGCATTTGCTCTTTCGCTTTTTGTGGAAGGGACGCGCTCCGATGGTCAGGCGGTCCATCTGCTGTCAACACCCGCTACGTGGAGGGCTGGGAATGCCGTGGCTGATGATGCGCAGACACGCGCTCAGGCTACGACATCTCCACCTCTTCCTCGACTGTGATCAGGTGTGGTCTCCGTTTGCTAGACGTGTCTTACCCCAGCTCGTCTCCTTGACGGAGCTGCAGTTCTGGGTCAAGCGAAGACCGAGAGGGAGCGCTTGGAGACTGGAATGTCTTCAGGCGCTCACAGCCCTCGACCAATCAGGCAATGTGATCGGTGGAAACTCCACCTTGGCGTTCTATAGAGGATTAGTGGAGGGGAAGAGCCCCGACGTTCTTGGAGAAACTCTAGGCGTCGACGAAAATCAACTAGCCAATCTCTTCGGAAGAACTTTCGGGCCGGGGCCTATGGACAACTTCCAGAAATCCCTGGCCTGGCAGTGCTACCGAGGAGCTTTGCCAGTTCGGGATAAACTCTACAGGCATGGAGGTGCCGTCAGCCGGGCATGTCCGAGATGCGCGCAGGGCGACGAAACCGTCCTTCACGCACTCGTCCAGTGTCCGAACATTGCTGACTTGTGGGTTAATGTCGAACACCAGCTGTCGCGTGTAGGACGGATCCGGCTATCAGCTGAGTTCATCGTGATGATTGCCCCGCCCTCTTCCTTTAGCCGGGAAGGGCAGGCAGTTTTTATCTGTCTGGTGGCCATGGCGAAATAGATAGTATGGTGGACACGTTTGAAAGGGCTGAAGACGAGCACTTACCTCTTTGGTGAAGCCCTGATTAACTTTTTCAATTTTCATTTGAAAAGGAAAATCAGGGTTGAGAGGGAAGTGCTCTCTTCCCAGCCTTTTGTTGAAAGATGGGTGAGAGAGGCAAGAATGGCCCGAGTGAATGGGCCTACTCTGAGTATGTGTCTGTAAATTAAAGGTGGAAAACTGGGAGAGGGCAGTTGCCCTGGTGGTCAGGGTCCCAGTGACATTTTAATGGGCTTTCTCCACAAATGTCCCTCGGAAGTCTCTCCACTATTGGGGAATTTTTCATTGTTTTTATTTTGTTATATCCTCTGCTTTTGTTTTTTTACACGCAGAAATGCTCATTTGTACCGTCCTGTATTGTCCTGTACTGTCGTTAATGTCTACCTTATGTAAACCCTTGCGGTTAATAAAGAAAGCATTATTATTATTAATATTATTATTATTATTATTGTTCTTTGAGCCTCAGTCATTGATGTTAGTTAACTGGAAAGTTTGTTGAAATGAATATCAAGCCACTATCTGCAGCCTCAGATATTCAGGACGTATCGGAGGGTTCTTGCTGTTCCCAGCAAGCATGCCTTTTGAAGCGTTCGAAAAAGCGTGGCGGGGCCAATTTTCTTTAACCATCCCTGGAAACCTTTTGAGATAGTACCTAGTGCGCCTATGACAATCGGGACCACTTTGACTTCATGTCAGTTCCAAATCCTTTATACCTCCCACTTTAAGTCCTGGTATCGGTTAATTTTCTCCCTCTCCTTCTCTTGCACTCTCGTGTCGAATGGGCAGGCCACATCCAAAATCAGTCACGATCTTTTTTCTTTGTCAAAAACCATCAGGTCAGGTCTATTGTGTTCCAGTTTCTTGTCCGTCTGTATCCTAAAATCCCACAGGACCTTCACCTGATCGTTATCTATCACTGACTCTGGCTTATGCTCATACCACTTCTCAGAATGTGGTAAATTGTTTACTTTGTATAGGTGCCAGTGGATCACCCTGCCCATCACATCATGTCTCCAGCCATTATAGTGAGTCTGGGCTAGGTGTTTACACTCGGATTCAATGTGAGCCACAGTCTCCTCTCTCTCTCCACAGATCCTGCACAGTGGGCTAGCCTCCTCCTTGTAAATATGGTGTTTCAACCCCTTCGTTTTGAGGGCCTGCTCTTGCGCAGCCATTAACATTCCTTCTGTAGCCTTTTTAAGGTCTCCTCTTTTCAACCAATTCCATGTCTGTGGATCTCTGAATTCAGTTTTCTCAAAGAAGGTACTATGAACGGATTTTTCAAGAAGGCTGCTCTTTCTCCTTGTTGTTATTTCCTCCTTGGACATCCCCTGGTCTTTTGTCCTCTCCTTCAGAACAGTTCTGAGCATTGGCTCCTTACTATCAGTCACGTATTTGAGTAGGTTGTTTTTCGCCATCTGAACACAGTCCTCTATGCCGATAAGTCCTCTTCCACCTTCAGATCTCTTTACTTAGAGTATATCGACATCACTCCTCTTGTGGAAAATGTTGTAGATAGTCAATAGCTTCCTAGTCTTCCTATCCATTTCTTTCTGTTATGCAACATTACATCTCAGAATTCCCGCACTGTACCTAATAATAGACACAGATCGGGAATTTACTGTACTTATGGCATTCCTACTGTTCAGATGTGACTTTAATACGCTCTTTACTCTCCGAATGTATTCAGATCTTATCAATTCCTTCATTTTTTTGTTCTTGATGTCATCAGCCTCCAGAACACCCAAATAGTTGTATCCTTCTTCAGTGTCAATTTCCTTTATCATTTCACCTGTTGGTATCTGGATTCCGTTGCTTCTGCTCAATATACCCTTCTTTATCACAAGTACTCTACACTTACTAATACCAAATTGCATACATATATCATTGCTGAAAATACGGACAGTGCCAACAAGCACATCCAACTCCTTCTCACTCTTCCCGAAGAGCTTAAGATCGTCCATGAAGAGGCGGTGATTGATGGTAAGCTCTCCCTTTCCCAACGTGTATCCTGCTCTCACTTTTCGCAGCTTAATGGTCAGGGGCATCAGGGCAAGGACAAACAACAGAGGGGACAGACTATCTCCCTGGAAGATACTTCTCTTGATCTTCACGCCTCCCAAGGATTCTCCAGCTGATGTTAATTCTGTTTTCCAGGACTTCATACTTTTGCCCAACAACTGTCTGATGTTATCTGCATCCTTGAAGATCTCTAGGCTTTTGGTGATCCAAGAATGAGGCACCATGTCAAATGCCTTTTTGTAGTCTATCCATCCCATGGCAAGACCAGTGTGTCTCCTCTTGCAATTCCTCATTACCATCTTATCAATAAGTAACTGGTCCTTTGTACCACGGGAGTTCTTTCGGCATCCTTTCTGTTCGTCCGGTAACAGGTAATTTTTTGTGGAGGTGATGGTAGATTTCCTCAGACATAATGCTTGTCAACAGTTTCCACATTACGGACAGACATATGATAGGTCTATAGTTGGTAACATCATTACCCTTGATTCGGTCTTTCATTACCAGAACTGGGTACCTTTCGTCAACCACTTTGGTACCTCACCTGACATCAAGCAGTCATTAAACATGGTTGTCAGTTTCGGGTGGAGGGATGTTATATTTTTAATCCAATACCCCTGCACACCATCTGGGCCTGGTGATTTCCAGTCGGTTAGTTATTTGGCCTGCCCATTAAGAGTTTCAACTGTGATACTCAAATAAGTTTGTTGGTGTGCCTGTTCACTAATCTCCTTTTGTACTGTCTCAATCCACACTGCCTGGTCATTATGTTTAACACCATGCTCCCATATTCCTCTCCAGAATGTTTTAGTTTGTTCCGCCTCAGGGATCAAGTCGTTGCCTCTTTCTTTCCCTTCAAGCTGTTCAAACAGCATCTTCTGGTTGTTGTCAAACATGCGGTTCTGTCTATACTGACTGACTCTGCTCTCGTATCGCATAATTTTTTCACTCTTTGCTACAATGCGTTGCTTCAGTTCCTCTATGATAATATTTAGCTTTTTCCTCCTAGTATTGTACTTTATTTCCAGTCTATTTTTAGTCTCTATGTTTTTTAGTGTCCCATTCAGTAGGGACTCAAGCTTTCGAATGTCATTTCTCATTTCCCTGATTTGACCATTCAGTCGTTTCTTCCACCAAGGCTCTGATCTTTCTTGTCTGTTGTTTCCTCTCGCTTTTATACCAAGTAATTTCCTCACCGCATTTGCTGTTGCTTTGAGGATATTGTTGCACTGGTGAAGGCTCCTCGCCTCAAGGTATGGGATGACTTTGTTTACCTTAGCTGTTGTTTCTTTTAACTTTTTCCTGTCTACAAATCTTAGGTTCATAGGTCTCCCACTATCACTGTTCATTTCATCTACCACAAAGTTCAGAATATCAAGCAAATCTTTCCCTAGCCCGTCAGTATTCATCTCCTCAATGGCCGTATCTTTGTTCCAGGTATTATTTATTTCAGCATTCAGATCATTGTCTGCTTCGGATGGTTCCTCCGTTCTCTCAACCTCTTCACCTTCATTTCCCACTGGCTCGTTTGCCTGGCATACTCCACTCTCCATTTCCAATCTAATCTCTTTGCTCAGTTCCTCCAGTTCCAGCTCGCTTATCCACCCATTAGTTCTTATTACCCGAGCCTGCACGGCCAATTTTTGTTCATCTAATTTAAATAGACCAATCTCGTTCCAGATGGTATGCATCCGTTTCCTATAGCCTTTCGCCTTGGGGTTACTCTTCAGGTAACATTGCATAACAGTTCTATTCAATTCTTTCGTCCAGTTGGTTCTGGTCCCTTTCCTTCTTCTTCTTCCTCCGACACCAGCAGTATTTGGTTGACAGCCAGGTCCCTGTTGCTCAGCCAGGGAGCACCTGCTGGGTGAGTGTCTGTCACATGATATTCCAGCCTCCACTTCACCGTTATTCGAACTGTTTAGGTTCGACATTTAAACACTCTTATCGAGGATTGGTGAATGTATGGTTACATAACCAGCGGTGATTTCATCACTCCCGGTGATTTTTGTGTGGCACTATCACGCTGTAGACAAACATAAATAAACAAACAAACAAATAGGTAAAAAAAAAATCCAAAAAGAATAAGCATAAGTTTCATTGTAATGTAATGTTTGAATGTCTGACTTAGTTTTTCCCTTCCCTTCTCTGTCTGTCTGTTTGTTTTTCTTTTCATTTTTCTTTTCTTTACGTTTTTCATTGTTGCTGTGCTGCTTTGATTTTGATTTTTGTTTTTTTGATTTTTTGACCGGGTCATCAAATCAGTCTATTTATATATTATTATTATTGTTATTATTATTATTATTATTGCTGTTGCTTTACGGTCTGAGTTCAAATCCCGCCGAGGTTAACTCTTCCTTTCGCCCTTACGGGGTCGATAAAATAAGGTACCAGTAATGTACTGGGTATTTGCTGGCCTTGTGCCAAAAGTAGAAACAATTATTATTATTATTATTATTATTATTATTATTATTATTATTATTATTATTATTATTGTTATTGTTATTCCTTGAATCTCAGTCATTGATGTTGGTTAACTGGAAAGTCCGTTGGATTGAATATCAAGCCACTACCTGCAGCCTCAGATATTCAGGACGTATCGGAGGGTTCTTGCTGTTCCAAGCAAGCATGCCTTTTGAAGCGTTCCAAAAAGCGTGAAGGGGCCGATTTTCTTTAACCATCCCTGGAAACTTTTGGAGATAGTCCCCAGTGCGCCTATGACAATCGGGATCACTTTGACTTCATGGCAGTTCCAAATCCTTTTCACCTCCCACTTTAGGTCCTGGTATCGGTTAATTTTCTCCCTCTCCTTCTCTTGCACTCTCGTGTCGAACGGGCAGGCCACATCCACAATCAGGCACGATCTTTTTTCTTTGTCCACAACCACCAGGTCAGGTCTATTGTGTTCCAGTTTTTTGTCCGTCTGTATCCTAAAATCCCACAGCACCTTCACCTGATTGTTCTCCATCACCGCCTCTGGGCTATGCTCATACCATTTCTCAGAATGTGGTAGATTGTTTACTTTGCACAGGTGCCAGTGGATCACCCTGCCCATCACATCGTGTCTCCAGCCCTTATAGTGGGTCTGGGCTAGGTGTTTACACTCGGACACAATGTGAGCCACAGTCTCCTCTCTCTCTCCACAGATCCTGCACAGTGGGCTGGCCTCCTCCTTGTAGATATGGTGCTTCAACCACTTCGTTTTGAGGGCCTGCTCCTGCGCAGCCATTAGCATTCCTTCTGTAGCCTTTTTCAGGTCTCCTCTTCTCAACCAGTTCCATGTCTGTGGATCTCTAAATTCAGTTTTCTCAAAGAAGGTACTATGAAGGGGTTTTCCCTTAAGGCTGCTCTTCCTCCTTGATGTTATTTCCTCCCTGGACATCCCCTGGCCTACTGTCCCCTCCTTCAGTACAGCTCTGAGCATTGGCTCCTTACTATAGGTCACGTATTTGTATAGGTTGTTTTTCTCCATCTGAACACAGTCCTCTATGCTGATAAGACCTCTTCCACCCTCAGATCTCCTTAGGTAGAGTCTATCGACATCACTCCTCTTGTGGAACATGTTGTAGATAGTCAATAGCTTCCTAGTCTTCCTATCCATTTCTTTCTGTTCAGCAACATTCCATCTCAGAATTCCCGCACTGTACCTAATAATAGACACAGCTCGGGAATTTACTGCGCTTATGGCATTTCTGCTGTTCAGATGTGACTTCAATACGCTCCTTACTCTCCGAATGTATTCAGTTCTTAACAATTCCTTCATTTTTTTGTTCTTTATGCCATCAGCCTCCAGAACGCCCAAATACTTGTATCCTTCCTCAGAGTCAATTTCCTTTATCATCTCACCTGTTGGTATCTGGATCCCGTTACTTCTGCTCAACCTACCCCTCTTCATCACAATGACTCCACATTTACCAATACCAAACTGCATACATATATCACTGCTGAAAATACGGACAGTGTCAACAAGCACATCCAACTCCTTCTCACTTTTCCCGAAGAGCTTAAGATCGTCCATGAAGAGGAGGTGATTGATGGTAAGCTCTCCCCTTCCCAACTTGTATCCTGCTCTCACTTTTCGCAGCATAATGGTCAAGGGCATCAGGGCAAGGACAAACAACAGAGGGGACAGGCTATCTCCCTGGAAGATACCTCTCTTGATCTTCACGCTTCCCAAGGATACTCCAGTTGATGTCAACTCTGTCTCCCAGGACCCCATACTTCTGCCTAGCAACTGTCTGATGTTATCCGCCACCCTGAATATCTCCAGGCTTTTGGTGATCCAGGAATGAGGCACCATGTCAAATGCCTTTCTGTAGTCTATCCATCCCATGGCAAGATCAGTGTGTCTCCTCCTGCAATTCCCCATTACCATCTTATCAATAAGCAACTGGTCCTTTGTACCACGTGACTTCTTTCGGCATCCTTTCTGTTCGTCCGGTAACAAGTTGTTTGTGTGGAGGTGATGGTAGATTTCCTCAGACACAATGCTCGTCAACAGTTTCCACATTACGGGCAGACATGTGATAGGTCTATAGTTGGTAGCATCATTACCCTTGATTCGGTCTTTCATTATCAGAACTGTGGTACCTTTTGTCAACCACTCTGGCACCTCACCCGACACCAAGCAGTCATTGAACATGGCCGTCAGCTTCGGGTGGAGGGATGTTAGATGTTCAATCCAATACCCCTGCACACCATCTGGGCCTGGCGATTTCCAGTTGGTTAGTTTTTTGGCTTGTCCCTTAAGAGTTTCAACTGTGATACTCAAATCAGTCTGTTGCTGTGCCTGCTCACCGATCTCCCTCTGTACTGTCTCAATCCACCCTGCCTGGGCATTGTGTCTAACATCCTGCTCCCATATTCCTCTCCAGAATGTTTTAGTTTGCTCCGCCCCAGGGATCAAGTCGTTGCCTCTTTCTTTGCCCTCAAGCTGTCCAAACAGCATCTTCTGGTTGTTGTCGAACATGCGGTTCTGTTTATACTGACTGACTCTGTTCTCGTATCGCCTGATTTTTGCACTCTTTGCTACAATGCGTTGCTTCAATTCCTCTATGATAATATTTAGCTTTTTACTCCTAGTTTTGTATTTTATTTCCAGTCTATTTTTAGTGCCTATGTTTTTTAGTGTCCCATTCAGTAGTGACTCAAGCTTTCCTATGTCATTTCTCATTTCCCCGATTTGCCCACTCAGTCGCTTCTTCCACCACGGCTCTGCTCTTTCTTGTCTGTTGTTTCCTCTCGCTTTTATACCAAGTAGTTTCCTCACCGTATTTGCTGTTGCTCTGAGGATATTGTTGCACTGGTGAAGGCTCCTCGCCTCAAGGTATGGGATGACTTTGTTTACCTTAGCTGTGGTTTCTTTATATTTTTCCTGTCTACAAATCTTGGGTTCATAGGTCTCCCACTATCATTGTTCAATTCATCTACCACTAAATTTAGGATGTCAACCGAATCTTGTCCTAGCCCGTCAGCATTCATCTCCTCAGTGGCCGTATCTCTGTTCCAGGTATTATTTATCTCAGTACTCAGATCATTGTCTGCTTCGGGTGGTTCCTCCGTTCTCAGGACCTCCTCACCTTCATTTCCCACCGGCTCGCTTGTCTGGCATACTACACCCGCCATCTCCAAGCCATTCTCTCTGCTCAGTTCCTCCAGTTCCAGCTCGCTTATCCACCCATTAGTTCTTATTACCCGAGCCTGCCCGGCCAATTTTTGTTCATCTAATTTAAATAAACCAATCTCGTTCCAGATGTTATGCATCCGTCTCCTGTAGCCCCTCTCCTTGGGGTTACTTTTCAGGTAGCATTGCATAACAGTTCTATTCAATTCTTTCGTCCAGTTGGTTCTGGCCCCTTTCCTTCTTCTCCTTCCTCCAACATCAGCAGTATTTGGTTGACAGTCAGGTTCCTGCTGCTGAGCCAGGGGGCACCTGTTGGGTGAGAGTCTGTCACATGACGTTCTAGTCTCCATTTCACCGTTATTCGAACTGTTTATGTTCGATATTTAAACACTCTTATCGAGGATTGGCGAATGTGTGTTTACATAGCCATCTGTGGATCCGCCATCCCACTTGGCCCTTGTGTGGCATCATCACCACGCTGTATACGAACACACATAAACAAACAAACACACAGGCAGAAAGGGCCCCAGAAATGAATAAGCATAAGTTTCATTGTAATGTAGTGTTCGAATGTCTGACTTAGTTTTAGTTTTTTAAGTTTTACTTCTTCCCCCCTCTTCTCTGTCCGTCCGCCTGCTTCTCTCTTCATTCTTATTTACTTTACGTTTTGGGGGTTTCTTTTTTTTGTTTTTGTGTTTCTCTGTTTGTTTTTCTCGTTTTTTGCTGTTGTTGCTGTGCTGCTTTGGTTTTGTTGTTTGTTTTTTCTTTTTTCTTTTGGGTCTATCTATATATTTTGATGCCTTCCTCTTTGTTAGTAGTAAGAATTCTATAATGTGGAAGTAGCAGCCAGCAGGGAAGTGGGAGACTGGCGGCGTTAGCGATACTGAGACAGTGGTGGTGGTGATGTCGATACCGAGGCAGTGGTGGCGGTGATGTGACCGTATTACTGTAGTGATGGTGCTGTAGCGGAGTCAAGGGGTGGTGGCGGCGGTGCTGGGATAGTGGTGGTAATGATGGCCGTAATGAGCGGTGGCGGTGAAGGTGAAAATGTGTCGTTATCTGGCTGTTGTGTTTAGTGTACACAGATGATGGGGTGGGTGGTGTATCTAGTTTCTGGTGTTGGTGAGTTTAGCTGTCCTATATAGTGTAGCCAGAGGAGAGGAGGGGAGGGGTTTTTCTTCCATTTATAGCCATTTTTTTTTTTTTTTTTTTTTTTTTGGATATACAGTGTACAATACAAAGTTGAATATTTGAATATTTGAGCCTTATAACAATATATTTTCTTTACGTTTTGAGCCTTATAACAATATATTTTCTTTACGTTTTTGGGGTTTCTTTTTTTTGTTTTTGTTTTTCTCTGTTTGTTTTTCGCGTTTTTTGCTGTTGTTGCTGTGCTGCTTTGGTTATTTATTATTATTATTATTATTATTATTATTATTATTATTATTATTATTATTATTATTATTATTATTGTTATTATTATTGTTGTTGCTGTACTTTAAGTCTCAGTCATTGATGTTATTTAACTGGAAAGTTATCAATTCATTCATTTTTTTTTGTTCTAGTTGTCATCTGCCTCCAGAACACCTAAATATTTGTATCCCTCTTCAGTGTCAATTTCCTTTATCATATCACGTTTTGGTACCTGGATTCCGTGCCTTCTGCTCAATTTAACCCTCTTCATCACTAGGACTCCACACTTATTAACACCAAATTCCATATATATAATCATTGCTGAAAATATGGACAGTGTCAACAAGTACATCCAACTCCTTCTCAATCTTTCCAAAGAGTTTAAGTTCGTCAATGCAGAGGAGGTGGTTGGTGGTAAGATCTCTTCCCAATTTGTATCCTGCTCTCACCTTTCGCAATATAGCGGATAGGAGTATCAGGGCAAGGACAAACAACAAAGGGGACAAACTATCTCCTTGGAACATACCTGTCTTGATCTTCACGATCCCAAGGATTCTCCACCTGATGTTAACTCTGTTTCCCAGGACTTCATAATTTTGCTTAATAGCTGTCTGATGTTATCTGCCACCTTGAAAATCTCTATCTTTTGGTTATCCAAGAATAAGGTATCATGCTGAATGCCTTTTTGTAGTCTATCCATCCCATGGCAAGATCAGTGTGCCTCCTCTTGCAATTGCTCATTACCATCTTATCAATAAGTAACAGGTCTTTTGTACCACGGGAGTTCTTTCGGCATCCTTTCTGTTCGTCCGGTAACTAGTTGTTTATATGCAGGTGATAGTAGATTTCCTCAGACATAATGCTTGTCAACAGTTTCACATTACGGACAGACATGTGATAGGTCTATAGTTGGTAACATCATTACTCTTGATTCGGTCTTTCATTACCAAAACTCTGCTACTTAACCCGACATCAAGCAGTCATTGAACATGGTTGTCAGTTTTTGGTGGAGGGATGTTATATTTTTAATCCAATATCCTTGCACACCATCTGGGCCTGGTGATTTCCAGTTGGTTAGTTTTTTGGCCAGCCCTTCAAGAGTTTCAACTGTGAAACTCATATCAGATTGTTGGTGTGCTTGTTCACTAATCTCATTTTGAACTGTCTCAATCCACACTGCCTGACTATTATGTTCAACATCCTGCTCCCATATTCCTCTCCAGAATGTCTTAGTCTGTTCCGCCCCAGGGATCAAGTCGTTGCCTCTTTCTTTCCCTTCAAGCTGTTCAAACAACATTTTCTGATTGTTTCCAAACAAGCGGTTCTGTCTATACTGACTAACTCTGTTCTCATACTGCCTAATCTTTGCACTTTTTGCTACAATGCGTTGCTTCAGTTCCTCTATGATAATATTTAGCTCTTTCCCTCTAGTTTTGTATTTCATTTTCAATCAATCTTTAGTGTATATGTTATGTAATGTCCCATTCAATAAAGACTCAAGCTTTCCATTGTCTTTTCTCATTTCCTTGATTTGACCATTCAGTCGTTTCTTCCACCAAGGTTCTGAACCTTCTTGTTTGTTGTTTCCTCTCGTGTTTATACCAAGTAATTTCCTCGCAACATTTGCGGTTGCTTTGAAGATATTGTTGCATTGGTGAAGGTTCCTCGCCTCAAGGTATGGGATGACTTTGTTTACTTTAGCTGTTGTTTCTTTTAACTTTTTCCTGTCTACAAATCTTAGGTTCATAGGTTTTCCACTATCACTGTTCATTTCATCTACCACTAAGTTCTGGGTATCAAGCAAATCTTTCCCTAGCCCCTCAACATTCATTTCCTCAATGGCCGTATCTTTGTTCCAAATGTTATTTATTTCAGCGTTCAGATCATTGTCTGCTTTGGATGCTTCCTCAGGTCTCACAATTTCTTCACCTTCATTTCCCACTGGCCTTTTGCCTGATATACACCACTCTCCATTTCAAAGTTAATTTCTCTGCTCAGTTCCTCCAGTTCCAACTCACTTATCCGTCCATTAGTTCTTATTACACAAGCCTGTCCGGCCAATTTTTGTTCACCTAATTTAAATAGACCAATCTCGTTACAGATGTTATGCATCCATTTCCTATAGCCCTTTTCCATGGGATTATTCTTCAGGTAACATTTCATGACAGTTCTATTCAATTGTTTCGTCCAGTAGGTTCTTGTCACATTCCTTCTTCTTACTCCAACACCAGCAGTATCTGAATGACAGCTAGGTCCCTGCTGCTCGGTCAGGGAGCACTTGCTGGGTGAGAGTGTTTCACATGACGTTCCAGTCTCCTTTTCACCGTTATTCGACCTATTTAGGTTCGACAGTTAAACACTCATATCGAGGATTGGTGAATTTATGGTTATATAACCACCGGTGTTTTTTAGCGTGGCACCATCACGTTGTAGACGAAAATAAATAAATAAATAAATAAATAAAAATATAAAAAAATAAAAATAAGTTGCATTGTAAAGTTTGAATGTCTGACTTCGTTTTTTTTTCTCTTTTTGTTTTTCAAGGCCAGTAACATCGGTTATTAGTGTTGTTGTTGCTGCTGCTCTTTTTGATTTAACCTACGCTAAGCTTGTAGTCATAGCAACGAGGGAGGCAGGGGGTATTGCGTTCAAACCTTTTGAAATTTGTTTTTCTTTTGATGTTGCGTTTGTTTTTGTCTGTGTTCTGTTCTGTAATTTTTCGACTTGTTACTTATCATTCAGTATCGGTAGAGTGTCGGACGCCATGCTTTCCAGCATAGTTACGTCCCTTTACGATCTTAGTTCAAATCCCGCCAAGGTTGACTTTGCTTTACATCCTTACGGGTTCGATAAAATAAAGTACCAGTAATTTACTGATTAATTGCTGGCCTTGTGCCTAAAGTAGAAACAATTATTATTTTAGTATTAAAGTACCAGTAATGTACTGGGTCATTGGTAGCCTTGTGCCAAACAGTAGAAACAATTATTATTTTAGTATCGGTAGAGGGTCAGACTTGTTACTTATCATTCAGTATCGGTAGAGGGTCGGACGCCATGCTTTGCAGCACAGTTACGCCCCTTTACGAACTGAGTTCAAATCCTGCCGAGGTTAACTTTGCCTTTCATCCTTACAGGTTCGATAAAATAAAGTACCAGTAATGTACTGGGATAATTGCTGGCCTTGTGCCAAAAGTAGAAACAATTATTATTTGACATCGTTTAAACTAAATATTTTGAGAGTTTAGAGATACAACGACAAAAATAATTATAATTATGGTGTTGTTGTTGGCTATGTTGGGGGTGCCACTGATGTTCATGTTGGGATGTTCGAACGTTTCTTTTGACCGGGTCACTAAATAAGTCTATATCAATCTTTTGGTAGCTGTTTCCTTTCTGGTCATGTGTAGTGGAAATACTACCCTCCCTCTCTTAACAGATGATAGCGAGGGAATAGTGGTGGTAGCAATGATGGAGTGTTGACGGTGGTGATGGGGCAGCGGTACTATAGTGATGGTGTTTTTGCCGCTGTTGTTTTGTCTCTAGCTAAATGTTGTGGTAGTGGTGGTGATGGAGCCGGTGGTGGGTTTGCCGGTGGTGAAACCACCCGGCTGTTGTTTTCTTCCATTTGTGACTATCCCCCCCCCCTGTTAAATACAACATTTCTGACACAAAATAAAACACCTGAGCCATATGCCAGGGTATTATGGGTTTCACCTCTTGAGAGTCAAGACAGGTGCCCCATGTGCCATTTGTAATAAGAATCATTCTATCACAATTGTCCCACATATGCAAAACTCGAAAACCCACGGGTTATTATTATTATTATTATTATTATTATTATTATTATTATTATTTGCATTTATCTTGCTTTATGTTCATACGAGTTATCACCAAGTCACAACCAGTGACCTCAAGAGACAACAAGGTCCGCCATGTTCAAGAAAGAACATACATATTCACACATGCATCCTTAGTGTTTAGACTTGTGATGTACTTATATTGACAGGATCTTCCTTAGTATATGGGCAGTTCCCATTAGTACTATCTTTTGTATTTCTCCTATACGCGGGTTTCCTGGGATTTGCGATAAGTAGTCGTTAGACCCCTTAGGTATCATTCCCAGAGCGCCTACAACCACTGGTATTGTTTTAGTTCTCAATTTCCACATTTTTCCAATTTCTATCTCCAGGTCCTTATACTTGCTCAATTTTTCAAATGTTTTTATAGATACATTCTTGTCTATTGGAACAGACATATCAATTAGCAGGCATACCCTCCTTTGAAAGTCCTTCAATATTATATCAGGTCTATTTTTCGGTCTGTTTGGATGCTAAAGTTCCACAAGATTGGGATGTGATCTTTTTCAAGTATGGGAGGTGGTTGATGCTCCCACCAATACTTTTGATGGGGCAGGTCAAAATGCTTACCCATTATCCAATGTATGTATTGTGCAGCTCTGTCATGCCTGTTTAGGTATTCGGTTGGAGCTATAGGACTGCACATTGAAATTATATGGTCAATGGTCTCTGGTTGTTTTTTGCAGACACGGTATAATGGGCTGCACCCATTTTTTATTATGTTGGCTTGGTAATTTTTTGTTGGCAGACACTGATCTTGTGCCGATATAATCAGTCCTTCAGTCTCCGATTTCAGTCCAGAGGATGCCAACCACTGATGGGTTAAAGTTTTGTCAACATCAGGATTGTTAGCTCGCTCTGGGTATTTTCCATACAGAGGCTTTTCTTGCCATTTCCTAGCCAGTTTCTGTAGCAGTTCTTTCTTTGCAGTTACTTTTACCTGCTTTGCTTTTTCTGTGTTTTCCATTTCAGCAGTAAATGGGACTTCTGAAATTTGTAGTCCATTACTGTATCTTTGTGCATCTTTTGTAATGGAATATGATCTTTTGGTGCTTTCGTGTTTCAAAACGAGTTTGATCATCCAATCATGTGATTCCCTTAGTTATGTGGATAATCCAATTGTTGCAGTTTTCAACGCAATGTCTAACTAGATTAAGCCACGTCCTCCTTCGTTCCTAGGGATATATATTCTATCTATGTCTGCCTTAGGGTGATGCATTCTGTGCATGGTTAAGAATTTTCGGATTTTTGCATCGAGCCTACGGATCTCTGTGCTTGACCAGTTGATGACATTGTAACTGTAGGTTACTACTGGTATGGCAAGCGTGTTTATGGCATCGATCCTATTCCTTGCATTCAATTCCGTTCTTAAGATTGCTCTGACTCTGCGGTAACATTCCTTCCTTATCCTTTCCCTCATTGTCGAGTGCTTGATTCCGTCTCCTTCACAAACACCTAGATATTTGTAAGTTTGTTCTTGATCAAGCTCTCTTATCACGTTCCCCCGATCAAGATTAATGTCTGAACTCTTCAGCAGCTTTCCTCTGGTGAACGTTGCTTTGGCGCATTTATCCAGTCCAAACTCCATTTTAATGTCATCACTGAACTGCTTCACAATGGATAATAGCCCTTGCAATTGTTCATCATTTTTTGCAAATAGTTTCAGGTCATCCATGTAGAACAGGTGATTAATGGTTTTGTCATAGACTCTATATCCATGTTTTGTTTCATTGAGCATTTTACTTAATGGTATAAGTGCGATGCCGAATAAAAGCGGTGATAAAGAGTCACCCTGAAAAATTCCACAATTAATATTAACTTCTCCAGCTTCCCGTGATTTTGTTTCACTATTCAAAAGGAGTGTCGTTCTGCATGTCTTCATACTGAATGACAAAAACCTCCTGACAACGGGGGATATTTTGAAAATCTCTAAACATTTTTCAATCCAACTGTGTGGCAAACTATCGAATGCTTTTTTATAATCTATCCAAGCAATCGATAGATTTTTGTGTCTATTATGACAATCTTCCAGTATCATTTTGTTAACCAGAAGCTGATCCTTACAGCCATATGAGCCTCGTTTACACCCTTTCTGCTCAATGGGAAATAGGTCATTTGTTATCAGGTGGTCATATGTGTATTCAGTTAGGACTGATGTTAAAATTTTATACATTGTGGTCAAGCAGGTTATCGGTCTATAATTTTTGGGATTGTTTGTCTCATCATTCTTCGGTAGCAGGAATGTAATGCCGTTAACTAGCCATGATGGTATCTTTTCTGGCTCCTTAACTATTTCATTGTAAAGTTGGGCTAACAGCTCATGAGACTCTGTGGAGGCATTTATGCAAAAGTTTTGTATTTTGTCTTTTCCTGGGGATTTCCATTTGCTGGTTTTTCTTAGAGCCAAGTGCAACTGTTCAACTGTTATATTTTCCCATGTTTGTTCTTCAAGGTGAGCTGTTTCTTTCATTTGTCTGTCTGTCCATGGAGCATGTATGTTATGAACTTTTTCTTCGGCCCAGATCTTTTCCCAGAATTCTTGCACTTCCTCCTTGGGTGGTATTGATTTAGCAGTTATTGTTGACTTACCAATTTTACTGTAGAAGTTTCTTTGGTTGTTTTTGAACATATTATTGTCCTTATAGAATCTAGATCGTTTTTCAAAGCGCCTTATACGAGCAGCTTTGGCCGACACTTTTTGCTTGATTGTTTCTATCAGCATGTCTATGTCACATGTTGATCTTATACTGTACTTTTTTTTCAATTTTCTAAGTTTAGTTTGTTTAACATGTTCACCTACTTTATAGTTTGTTAAAATTTCTATGTCAGATCGGAGAAGGTTTATTTGGCGATTGATGTTATCTTGCCAAGTAGATTTCTTGTGGGAATTCCTTTGTTTTTTCATCTTCACTCCACATAAGTGAGTGGTGACTTTAGCCGATGCATAATAGAGATGATTTAAGTCAGTAATGTTTAGCTTGTTTGTGATGATAATGTTTTTGAGAATTATGTTAGTCTTGTGTATTATCTTTTGGTTCTGTTTGGAGTACTGGATCTTAGGGAGGGTGTCTCGTTGCCCCATGTCAGATTCTTTCATTTTCATCCATTCGATCATAATTTCATCCTTCAAGTTGGCAAGTTCATTCTCATTCATTTCTTTATCATTTACGATCTCATTATTTTCATTTGGAGTTTCATCCTGAGCAAGCACTCCCTCCACTTTTTCGATCCTTTCTTTAATTTGTTCTGTTGCCAGTGATTCCGCCCCAACCCTGGGATTCGAAGTGTTACAGTTTACCTCGTTTTCACTGACACATGCTTCATTTCCCCTTCGATGACTTTGTGCTACTAGCTTGATCTGATCAATTTCTATATCAGTTAGTAACTTTTTTCTTACAATATTTCTTCGTATATTGGCTAGTTTGTTACTGTCAATATAGCCTCTGTTTTCGGGATGTTTCTTTTTCCAGTTGATATATGTTTGTTCTGTATTCGATGTATTTGATGGGTAGTACATGGCAGTGTAGAAAGCCTCAAGGACTTCTTTATTATCTTCCCTTGACCATTTTTCTCTCTTTTTCTTTGGATTTCTTGGTGGTGAGCATGGAGGGCCAACAGTAGGAGTATTCCGGTTATGGGAGGTCTCCAGCTCCGAAGTGATGGGAAGGTTTGAACCATTAGCTGATTTTTCGACCCCAGTCTGGTTCCTCTCTGAGGGACGCGGCCCTTTTTTACCAGGGTGACGGCCGATCCGGTATGAGATTTTATCATTAGACATTTACTTTATTTTGTCGCGTTTTATCCTTATCCGCCAAGGGGTAATCATTTCGTGTTACCACTTCTAGAACGAGTGTCAACCAAGACTAGAGGGGTCGTTCTCCCCTAGAGACATGGCTATTCCCCGCCGGCCGCCATCCCGGTATTTCTTGGTCACTGGGTTTTCTTTTTGTTGTTTTTTTTTAAATTGTTATTATCATGAATGGTTCCTTAATGTGAGCATTGCGTGGCTTAAGAATGAAATTATTAATAATTGTCTCCACTCCAGGCACAAGGCCAGCAATCACCCAGTGCATTACAATAATATAATATACTTTTTGTTGTAGTTGGCTGTTATTGTTGTTGGCTATGTCGGTGGTGGTGCCGGGGCTTTTTATATTGTTGGTGAGGAAGGGGTGAGCCAGCAGTCCCATAATTGTTGATATAGACGTTTGGCCGGTGGCAAGGTCACCAAGTCAATCTATTTATATATTTTGCTAGCCTCTCTCTTGTCTAGTGATACCGCCACCTTCCCTTTTCTGTCTCAAGTTAACAGGGGAATAGTGTCGGTAGCATTGAATGAGTGGTGGCGGCGATGATGGATGCGGTGGGGTGGTCGCAGCGGTGGTGTTGTGGTTACTGATATAGTATCTATGAGTTTGTGTTCGTATGTTTAATATATATTTTTATTATATGTTGTGTTGACATATTCCCGTAAAATTTGAATTAAACATTTTTTAAAATTTGAGACAATAATAATAGTAATTATTATTATGATGCTGGTGAAATTGCCGTTATCTGGTTGTTATATTTAGTGTGATGGGATAGGTAGTGTATTAAGTTTCTGGTGTTGGTGAAATTGAAATTGCTGCTATTTGGCTGTTCTATATAGTGTAGACAGAGGGTGTTTTGTTCCATTTATAACCATTTTCTTTTTTTGAATACAAAATATATAATACAAAATTGAATATTTGAGCGATACAACAATATAATATGGATCCGAAACTTTATGGGACCTCATTCGGTGCATTTATGCAACATTTGTGCTAAGAATTGTTCTTTCACAATTGATTTAAATATGTTAAAAATCAAAAACTTACGGGAGCAATTTCGTGACGTTCTACCACCTCGTGCGTCTTCTTCCCTTCTTCTTCTTCTTCTTCTTCTTCTTCTTCTTCTTCTTCTTCTTCTTCTTCTTCTTCTTCTTCTTCTTCTTCTTCTTCTTCTTCTTCTTCTTCTTCTTCTTCTTCTTCTATTCTTCTTCTTCTTCTTCTTCTTCTTCTTCTTCTTCTTCTTCTTCTTCTTCTTCTTCTTCTTCTTATTATTATTATTATTATTATTATTATTATTATTATTATTATTATTATTATTATTATTATTATTTATTATTATTATTCTGACTACATGTGTGAAGACGTTACAAGTCTGCGGGGGGGAAAGGTTCGTAATGTTAAGCTGTTTCAATGTATCATTTTTTGTATTTTCCTGTCAATAACGAAGAATAAGTTACCCACCATGGAGGTCGAGCCACTCGACCTTCACAAGACCCTGGGAGGTAAGTAAACCTTCCCTCTCACTTTTTGCTTGCCAATAAGGCAATATTCAGAGTCGGGAGTTTAAATGATCCTGGCCAGGGGTTAGCCTGGAATCTGGGTCACCTGCTCAATGACCTCAGGTCTCTGGAAATGGATGTGATTGCTGTCAGCGAAACTCGGATTTCCGACACGCACGCACTAGCCCCCATTTTCGACGACTATCAGATCTTCGCATATATTAGCAGGCCGAGAATGGTAGGTGGAGTAGCAGTAGTGATTAGGAAAGGCCTGGATCTCAGAGTAAGGTCGATCTTCCGCGACACGGAGGGTAGGTGATGGTCCTGGATGTGAGCAAAGCGAAGGTGGTGCGTTTAGACTGCTGGTCGTCTACGCCCCTAAAGGGGCCGGACGACCGGACTACTTTAGTAGCCTGGAAAACTTTCTGAGTACATCTCGCCCTTTACTGTTAGCGGGGACTGGAACAGCATCATTGATTCACGCTGGGATTGTGTGGGAGTAGCTGATAGATGCGGGTGGTGCAAAAGCCTCAAGCACCTAATCAGCCAGTTCCAACTGTCTGACAGGTACCGACTAGATTTCGCCAATGCGCCAGTGTGGACGTGGACCAATCGCATAGGGTCATCTAGATCGTATATAGACAGGATCTTCATTAGGAAAATAGATAGAAATAGTGTAATCTGCCCACTTTTTAAACGGTGGCCTATTAAGTTAAGCAAAAGTTGACAGGGGGGATCGTCAACAACAGATGGTATCGGGATCTCAAAAGAGAGATTAGAGTAACTTCGATAGGGTTCAGCAAAGAACTAGCGTTAGAGAAGAAAAAAGGAGGTGGAGCTGGTAGACAAGTTAGACGAGGCTATTTGTAGTGGCATTGAAATGGACGTGCTAGCGGCGAGGATGGCATTAGACTATTTCTTCAATGCGAAACACGAATGTCGCATTGTCAGAGCTAAGGCACGTGCGCTGAAAAACGAGGGAACCAATTCTGTTCGATGGGCCCACGTGGCGGAGGAACAGCGTGGTAATAAAACCACCATTCGGTCTTTGGCGGACGGAGACGGACACGAGATAAGCGATTCCAAGAGATGTGTGAGGCCTTTCGCCAGCACTTTGCTCGGTTGTTCGGGGAGAGTGGTGGGTCAGAGACAGTAGCATATTTCAGTCCCTACCTTGACGGCTTGGGGCGCATATTCGACAGTCGACGCTGAGCGCTGCGAAAGGCCGATTACTTCAGCCGAATTTCAGGAAGCCCTTTTCGGTTGCATGAAGCGGAAGTCACCTGGTTTGGATGGCCTGCCCTACGAGCTTTACGTAAATATGCCAACATTTTTCTCCAATCTCTTCGAAGCGCTCTACTGCAACTGCCAGAAGAATGGGAGTACTCCCAGTTCTGGGAGCAGGAGAGTGGTGACGCTGATGAGGAAAGACGAGAACAAGAGGGATACATTAGAAAACTTCAGACCCATAACTCTGCTCAACGCAGAGTTTAAGATTTTGGCCAAGGAGTTAGCAAAGAGATTGGCGCATGTCGTCGAGGATTTGGTTGGGGAGGTGAAAACTTCCGCAATCCCAGCTAGGTCCATACACGAGAACTTCCACCTCATGCGATACATCATAGAGAGGGTATCGTGTAAACCAGGCTTCGGTGGGTCAATTTAGATCAATCGAAAGCATTCGATAGGGTCGACAATCCATATCTGGAGCTGTCCTCAAAGCAGCTGGCTTCGGCCTTGTCTTCAGAAGCTGAATCGCTGCAATGCACAGCGACACCTGCTCGGTGGTCAAGGTTAATCGCCACATCTCAAAACCGTTTCGGCTCTCACGATAGGTCTGGCAAGTATGTACGTATTGACTCTCGAGCCTTTACTGTAGAAGCTGGAGCTGCTGCAGGGCATCCCGCTCGAACCGGGACGTGGAAAGTTTGTGTCGGCTTACGCGGACGACATCACCGTGATGGTGTCGGACACCTCGGAAATCGAGGTGGTCGGCACCTTATTGAAGGAATATGAAAGGTTTACAGGAGCCAAACTTAACCCGGAAAAGTCGGTGGGCTTGCAACTCGGCACCTGGAGAAGCAAGTCCATGCCCTCCAACAGCGTCGTGCAGCGCTGGATGGACGCACCGGTAAAGTTGCTCGGGGTTTGGTTCTGACCAGTCCTCCAGGTTGAAAAGAATTGGGACGGGGTAACGAGCATGGTAGCCAGTCTCACCCAATAATGGGTTGCGTGCAAGCTATCACTGAAAGGTCGCGCGGAGGTGGCGAATGCGTATATCTCGTCCATCATCTACTACCGCCTGACCGTCGTGCCTTGACCCCGTCCGTGCTTCGCGAATTTGGAACTGCTCCTCTTCAAATACTTGTGAAGAGGACAAGTCCCTTTGGCGAGGCGGTCCATCTGCTGCCAGTACCCTCTACGCGGAGGGCTGGACAAGCCGTAGCGAACGATGCGCAGAAATGCACTGAGGCTACGACATCTCCAGATATCTGCTTAAACGGTGAACAGGTGTGGTCGCCGTTTATCTGACGGGCCTTTCCGCAGCTAGTTTATTTGACTGAGCTGCTGTCCTGGGTCAAGAAGAGACCAAGACTGGATGACTGGCACCTGGAATGTTGCCAGGCACTCACCGTTCTCTACCAAGCGAGCAATGCGATCAGTGGAACTTCCACCCTCGAGTTCTATAGAGGATTAGGGGTGGGCAAGTTCAATGACGTACTCTGAGAAGCTTTGGGCCACGACGAATTCGAATTGACCAGTCTGTTCCGTAGGAATTTTATATCTTCATTTTTAAAGTGTGCACTTTTACTCGACCTTATTGTAAACCACCACTGTGTCTTTGTACATGTCGGCCCATGTGGCCTATAAAGAACATTATTATTATTATTATTATTATTTGCATTTATCTTGCTTTATGTTTATACGAGTTATCACCAAGTCACAACCAGTGACCTCAAGAGACAACAAGGTCCGCCATGTTCAAGAAAGAACACACATATTCACACATGCATCCTTAGTGTTTAGACTTGTGATGTACTTATATTGACAGGATCTTCCTTAGTATATGGGCAGTTCCCATTAGTACTATCTTTTGTATTTCTCCTATACGCGGGTTTCCTGGGATTTGCGATAAGTAGTCGTTAGACCCCTTAGGTATCATTCCCAGAGCGCCTACAACCACTGGTATTGTTTTAGTTCTCAATTTCCACATTTTTCCAATTTCTATCTCCAGGTCCTTATACTTGCTCAATTTTTCAAATGTTTTTATAGATACATTCTTGTCTATTGGAACAGACATATCAATTAGCAGGCATACCCTCCTTTGAAAGTCCTTCAATATTATATCAGGTCTATTTGCATCTATTTTTCGGTCTGTTTGGATGCTAAAGTTCCACAAGATTGAGATGTGATCTTTTTCAAGTATGGGAGGTGGTTGATGCTCCCACCAATTCTTTTGATGGGGCAGGTCAAAATGCTTACACATTATCCAATGTATGTATTGTGCAGCTCTGTCATGCCTGTTTAGGTATTCGGTTGGAGCTATAGGACTGCACATTGAAATTATATGGTCAATGGTCTCTGGTTGTTTTTTGCATACACGGCATAATGGGCTGCACCCATTTTTTATTATGTTGGCTTGGTAATTTTTTGTTGGCAGACACTGATCTTGTGCGGATATAATCAGTCCTTCAGTCTCCGATTTCAGTCCAGAGGATGCCAACCACTGATGGGTTAAAGTTTTGTCAACATCAGGATTGTTAGCTCGCTCTGGGTATTTTCCATACAGAGGCTTTTCTTGCCATTTCTTAGCCAATTTCTGTAGCAGTTCTTTCTTTGCAGTTACTTTTACCTGCTTTGCTTTTTCTGTGTTTTCCATTTCAGCAGTAAATGGGACTTCTGAAATTTGTAGTCCATTACTGTATCTTTGTGCATCTTTTGTAATGGAATATGATCTTTTGGTGCTTTCGTGTTTCAAAACGAGTTTGATCATCCAATCATGTGATTCCCTTATTATTATTATTATTATTATTATTATTATTATTATTATTATTATTATTGTTATTGTTATTCCTTGAATCTCAGTCATTGATGTTGGTTAACTGGAAAGTCCGTTGGATTGAATATCAAGCCACTACCTGCAGCCTCAGATATTCAGGACGTATCGGAGGGTTCTTGCCGTTCCAAACAAGCATGCCTTTTGAAGCGTTCCAAAAAGCGTGAAGGGGCCGATTTTCTTTAACCATCCCTGGAAACCTTTGGAGATAGTCCCCAGTGCGCCTATGACAATCGGGATCACTTTGACTTCATGGCAGTTCCAAATCCTTTTCACCTCCCACTTTAGGTCCTGGTATCGGTTAATTTTCTCCCTCTCCTTCTCTTGCACTCTCGTGTCGAACGGGCAGGCCACATCCACAATCAGGCACGATCTTTTTTCTTTGTCCACAACCACCAGGTCAGGTCTATTGTGTTCCAGTTTTTTGTCCGTCTGTATCCTAAAATCCCACAGCACCTTCACCTGACTGTTCTCCATCACCGCCTCTGGCCTATGCTCATACCATTTCTCAGAATGTGGTAGATTGTTTACTTTGCACAGGTGCCAGTGGATCACCCTGCCCATCACATCGTGTCTCCAGCCCTTATAGTGGGTCTGGGCTAGGTGTTTACACTCGGACACAATGTGAGCCACAGTCTCCTCTCTCTCTCCACAGATCCTGCACAGTGGGCTAGCCTCCTCCTTGTAGATATGGTGCTTCAACCACTTCGTTTTGAGGGCCTGCTCCTGCGCAGCCATTAGCATTCCTTCTGTAGCCTTTTTGAGGTCTCCTCTTCTCAACCAGTTCCATGTCTGTGGATCTCTAAATTCAGTTTTCTCAAAGAAGGTACTATGAAGGGATTTTCCCTTAAGGCTGCTCTTCCTCCTTGATGTTATTTCCTCCTTGGATATCCCCTGGCCTACTGTCCCCTCCTTCAGTACAGCTCTGAGCATTGGCTCCTTACTATAGGTCACGTATTTGTATAGGTTGTTTTTCTCCATCTGAACACAGTCCTCTATGCTGATAAGACCTCTTCCACCCTCAGATCTCCTTAGGTAGAGTCTATCGACATCACTCCTCTTGTGGAACATGTTGTAGATAGTCAATAGCTTCCTAGTCTTCCTATCCATTTCTTTTTGTTCAGCAACATTCCATCTCAGAATTCCCGCACTGTACCTAATAATAGACACAGCTCGGGAATTTACTGCGCTTATGGCATTTCTGCTGTTCAGATGTGACTTCAATACGCTCCTTACTCTCCGAATGTATTCAGTTCTTAACAATTCCTTCATTTTTTTGTTCGTTATGCCATCAGCCTCCAGAACGCCCAAATACTTGTATCCTTCCTCAGAGTCAATTTCCTTTATCATCTCACCTGTTGGTATCTGGATCCCGTTACTTCTGCTCAACCTACCCCTCCTCATCACAATGACTCCACATTTACCAATACCAAACTGCATACATATATCACTGCTGAAAATACGGTCAGTGTCAACAAGCACATCCAACTCCTTCTCACTTTTCCCGAAGAGCTTAAGATCGTCCATGAAGAGGAGGTGATTGATGGTAAGCTCTCCCCTTCCCAACTTGTATCCTGCTGTCACTTTTCGCAGCATAATGGTCAAGGGCATCAGGGCAAGGACAAACAACAGAGGGGACAGGCTATCTCCCTGGAAGATACCTCTCTTGATCTTCACGCTTCCCAAGGATACTCCAGTTGATGTCAACTCTGTCTCCCAGGACCCCATACTCCTGCCCAGCAACTGTCTGATGTTATCTGCCACCCTGAAGATCTCCAGGCTTTTGGTGATCCAGGAATGAGGCACCATGTCAAATGCCTTTCTGTAGTCTATCCATCCCATGGCAAGATCAGTGTGTCTCCTCCTGCAATTCCCCATTACCATCTTATCAATAAGCAACTGGTCCTTTGTACCACGTGACTTCTTTCGGCATCCTTTCTGTTCGTCCGGCAACAAGTTGTTTGTGTGGAGGTGATGGTAGATTTCCTCAGACACAATGCTCGTCAACAGTTTCCACATTACGGGCAGACATGTGATAGGTCTATAGTTGGTAACATCATTACCCTTGATTCGGTCTTTCATTATCAGAACTGTGGTACCTTTTGTCAACCACTCTGGCACCTCACCCGACACCAAGCAGTCATTGAACATGGCCGTCAGCTTCGGGTGGAGGGATGTTAAATGTTTAATCCAATTATTATTATTATTATTATTATTATTATTATTATTATTATTATTATTATTATTAAGAGGGCGGTGTATTTCCAGAATCGGTAGATAATTGGACAACACACTTTGCAATATTGAGTTACACCCCTTTGCGCTCTGATTAATGCTTTATATCAATTTAGTTGCATCGATTGTAGTTCTGGGTTTATAGCTCCTGTAGTTAACGGTTTTTATTATTTTCGAATGATGAGCAGTGGATTGGCAGTATCGATAGAGGGTCGGGCGCCATGCTTTGCAGCATAGAGTTACGGCCCTTTATAATCTGAGTTCACATCCCGCCGCAGTTAACTTTGCCTTTCATCCTTACGGGGTAGATCAAATAAAGTACCAGGCACGCACTGGAATCGATAATCGACTTTCCCCTCCCCCAAATTGCTGGCCTTGAGCCTATATAACAAACCATTATTTGAAAACGAGAAAACAAATAATTATGAAGTAACAAAGTTGATTTATATATGAGATTTGTCACTTAAAAATAATATATTGCAGCTGATAGAAAAGTGGCCATCATATTATGGTATGTAGTAATGGCCATCATATTATGGTATGTAGTAATGGCCATCATATTATGGTATGTAGTAATATGCCAGTAATTTGAGGGTATCCTTTTTAAAAGTATTGTTTGTATGCACAATGAAATTTTACATGACGTTAATGTGAAAATATTTATCAACAGGTGACAAACGTATACTTTCTACTCAATTATGCAAGACCAGAATTTCCTATCATATCTGCAGCATATTAATTCGATCACAGATGAATATACTTCTTAGCTTAGCAACAATAAGTCCAGCATTTCCTAGAGCAGGCATTCAATCCTTCCAAAATCAAATATTACCGACTTAGAAACCTAATAAGATACAGAAAAATCTAGAACTTCGTACAAGTTGCCCTGGGTTCACGAACCCATTTTGTTATATGTTTGCACAAACATTTTGTCAAGTAACAGCAACTGAATGCTTCTCAATCCAACAAGAGTGCTTCTAAGGGGTTGCTTAAACTACTAGAAATAACATATAAAAATTCTGAAATCTGGACTTATTTTATACTTCATTTTCCACTGTTCTTTGGCAAGAGAACAATCAAAACTTCATACCACCTGTCTCTGTTCCCCATCAAGTTTAGTAGGAATTCCGAGTTAATCCCAGTATCACTTGCTATTGTATTCTGGTATCTGAAGTTTCTTATAGCGGAGATCTTCCACAAGTGAACAGTGGTATGAAGCCATCTCATCTTTTGGAAAAGCAGTTTCTGTTTTTACACAAAGACTTTCTAGCCTCTATATCAAATGTATGTGTGATATCGGCAGACTGGTTGCTGTGAAAATATCAGCATTGCGATATTCTATTAGAAGTAGACACGAATTTTAATTTCCTTTTCTAGTATGGATTCTAGGGTAGCATTAATGTGTATTTTAACGTATACTACTACTATACATATCATTGTCTAGAATATACTAGAGCCAGAGTATTATAAGGAAGATCTTATGTAAGACTGCTTCAGCTAACAATACAGACATGTAACCAATATGAAACTTTCTGAGCAAGATAAAAAGCTTAGAAGTGGCATGTGATGAACGCATATAATTCGAAAATATGCATCTTGTTAGGGATATAAAGAAATATTTATCACTTACAACACGAGTAACAAGGTTGTACATCACCGTATACAGATACATGTTTCATTTCCTTTTATACAAGTGTGTTGTATGAAACACACACTAATGTAATATAGACAACAACAAATGGAAGCAATTTAGTCACCTTCACGGTGGTTGGTATATATAAGATATATGATGTAATATGATAAATAAAACTGTGAGTGGTATATAGAGGTATGTGTGTGTATGTATATCTTTTTTTTTTTTTATATATATATGTATATATATATATATATGTGAAGGCGTGTGGCTGAGTGGTTAGAGAATTGGATTCGCAATCGTAATGTTGTGAGTTCGATTCCTGGACCAGGCGATGCGTTATGTCCTTGAGCAAGACACTTTATTTCACGTTGCTCCATCTACCTGGAGTTGCGACCGATAGATAGTATTAGCAATTGGAAAGACCAACGGAAACATTGTTCCCTCGGTCCGATTTGACGAAAGTCGATCGTTCCTTTACATATATATATATATATATATATATATATGTATACATATATATATATATGCATATATATATAATATATATATATATATATATATATACATACATATATATACATATATATATATTTATATATACTTATATTTATGCACATGTACACCCTCGTAGATTCACTTACATATATTCATACATACTTACATACAAACAAATATAACATATATATGTACATATATATATATATATATACATATATTTATGCACATGTACACCCTCGTTGATTCACTTACATATATCCATACATACTTACATACAAACAAATATAACCTATATATATATATATATATATATGTATATATATATATATATATATATATATATATGTATATATAACGTTCACACTTGATGCATATATTTTCTTACACTCATCAGTATTCATGTAGAAAAACGGTGTGGATGATTATATAAATGAAATTATGAATAGCAATATAAGTGTGTGTGTCTAAATATATATGCCTATTCATTCAAAGTAGCGAACGTTAAAAAAAGGCCAATGATAAGGAAACCAAATAAAGCATGGAACTGAATTGTAATGACATAATTGGTGCCATTCAACCTGTTATTGATTTTGGCAGCAATATAAAAACGAATAGCAATAGAAATTCATAGAACGAGGATCATTAGGCACTTGCAGTTAACTGAATCGACTTTGAGAAGTGAAGCCGAATAATTCAACTCTTCAACGGTTGAAAGAAATATCGAATTGCTATATATATATATATATATATATATATATATATATATATATATATATATATATATATATGTATATATATATATATATATGTATATACATGCACACATACACACACACATACACATACACATACACATATAGTTATACATACATGGAAACACACATACATAAATAAATAAATATATATATATATATATACATATATATATATATATATATATATATATATACATATATATATATACATATACATATATATATATATATATATATATATATATATATATATATATATATATACGTATATATATATGTATATATATATTTATATGCGTGTGATGAGTGTATGCGTGTGTATGCACACATAATTCCGCACTCCCTCACATCTCTATTCTATGAAATACCAAATCGGTTTCTATAGATGCATAAAATACATCTGACTCCCCTTTCTCTCACCCTGTTCTCCATGCCCTCTTATCCCTCCCTTTCTCTTTGACTTTCTCAACATATATATATATATATATATATACATGCATAAAATTGTCCCATTTTATGCATGCACGTAAACATGAATTATTACGTGTAGATATCTATTTTAGTGTATGTTTAAATTTTGTCATATAATTAGACATGCCTTTACATAAATATATGTATAAACGCAGAATATGATACTTGCTTTCACATCTTAGTATTCTACTTGGAAGCGTTAATACATAACATTAAAAATGGGGATATAAATTCACAAGTTTTTCACGATTAATATATCAGCTCATCGCTGGATTATCCATAAGCAAAATAAGTACATCCTTTGGGCCTCCGGAAACATTTAGTTCCAGATTTACAATAGAACATATTTCAATTTTGCAGATGAATCGGCTTTTAATCTGACAGTGTGTGTGTGTGTGTGTGGGGGGGGGGTTGTATGTGTGAGCGCGTGCGTGCGCATGGGCGTGTGTATATATTTGTGTTTGTAATGATTTTAAAATCACTGGGTATTATGGCATTCTATCATTCTTATCCTTCTAAAAATGCTGAATCTTCAAAACGTTAGCTCTCAACCTGGGAAAGATATGCATACACATGCCAAGAATAAAATTCCCACCCCGTAGACATCAATGACATTTTAACCTATGGGATTATACCAATCGCCGGCTGGTAAATTGCGACTGCTCTCGCCAAACTAAACCCCCTAAATAAATCTTCCGTTTAACGAATCTAGATGTGACATTTTATTTTTGAAATCGCATGTCATGCTCCGATCACTGCAATGCAATATTCGCCATGTGTATATGTCCCCAAATGCAGTGAAATGAAATTTCGTTTGCCACTATTGCATTTCTGCTATCACCTGCTTTTTTTAAAGTACATATAATAAAAACAAACCGATGTACATCTGAATTTTTCAAAAATATTCTGTACTTTATAATTTAAGTATAGGACATTTGTTAATATGCCGTACAATGTAGAACGATATAGCAGTAAACTTTGACGCTGAATAATTGATTTCTCGCTAAGCAATATTTTTAGAATATACAGAATATACGATTTCTACATAAAGGTAACAAGATTGCCCCAATAAGATTGCCATCATGCAATTTGAGTTTGATTGGCCGAATGACTTCGGTTTTAGTTGCATTGAGATTTGGGACTTCAGTAAAAAAACAAAAAGAATCAGGAAAAAACAAGAAAACAGGAACGTCCCACAATGGTTTATAAGCCGGAGTGAACGAACCATCAACATCCAGCTTTGGCTTTCTTCATTTTGGTGGCAACACATAACCTTTTAAAAAATATAGCTATTTAGCATGCTTGTATAGCGCAACAGATGGGATATTTCACTAAATCTTTACTATTAAAATGTGGCAATGTGGACTTATTCCTTCATGGGCAGTGGCCCACCCACCAGGAACATTTCTCCTCTATACATGAAGTACCCAGTTTCGAGCTATCATTCTCTCTCGGACATACCAATAAGCTAGTCTTGTCTTTTCGTATCTTAAGCCCCAGAGCTATTCATTCCTCAATCACCTCCGACGATTTTACGTTCAATCCGAAACACTTTATCTGTCGTTGCCAACACCACTGTTATTGCCACTTGGATATCAAGTGTATACGAATTAGTAGTTCTTTCCAAATTTTCCAATTTTCCCAGGATGGACTTGATAATTGTTACCATAATCTTCGCTGAAGATTAGAATAGATCCCAGCCTAGTCAACCAGATACGACTAGCTTTAATACCTTACTAGTTGATACTTCCGCAGATACTCAGCTACATGTAGCTACAGGTGTGCTGATTTCACGTCGACAATTGAGGAAGCCATCGTTTTCTCTTTCCACTCCCTTAAAGTTTCATCGACCTTGTGGCCCGACTCCTTTGTCGTTCAACTCACGAACTTCCAATACTGGCGTGACAGTGGTTTTAGTTGGCTGCACAACTTTCCATTAGAGCCAGCACTCCACTTTTCTTCAATACCTTTCATTTACTGCAAACGCCTTCTGCCGTAGGCTTTCGTATGACTATCACCACAGCATTCCGCTACATATTTAACGTCTGCACATGGGCTTGAGTGGATAGTTCACCCATTCTTATAGATTCGTTTTCCGGCATTTGTGTCTGCCTCACAGATATATTATCGAGCAGGCTATTTTTCCAAAGCTAAGCAAATCGAATTTTCCAGGTCTTCTATAAACTCAGACAATTTAGTTAATCTCTGGATTTCAGTCGCACCCACGTCCACTTGCTCTTCCACCTAACTCGTCTTCCGAGTGTCGTAAAAGCAGTGTACGCCTCTCCAGTTAACGTTTTCTTCAGCCTTCTGGTGATTCAGTTCATCCATTTTAGAGTACAGCACCAAAATATGTTCTTCCATGTACAGAGTTATGAGGTTCACCACATATTCAATGATTTGTAACTTTGACACGATCCTGATTGTTTAATACATTCGACCATATCTCCCTCGTCTGATGGCATCCTCACGAGTCCTTATTTTTTTCTATATATGGTTTGCAGGCCAGACATAAAAGAAGAGGAAAAAAACACGATGGCAAAATAGCGTGTTGTAAAGGAAAATAATCTCACTTGTAGCAGGTCCTCTCCTATCGTCGATCTTATCCAGAAGCGATATATCTGCGAGAAATGTACCTGCCAAACGTAAGGTCATAACGCCTGGGATATATACCAAAAATCAAACCCCTACACGTTCGAATAATAGGACAGTCCAAAATGGGATGAAGGCCACAACGGTCATCTTTCCGCTTACGTGACATCACACGGCTCCCACCCTTCTGCAATAGGACACAGTGATGTCACTGGGTCAAATATTTTCGGCTAGCTTCCCGTCCTTAGATCGCCACACAAATAATATTATCTACCATATTGTACGGTTCAGAAGCATGTATACATTAGAATAGTGCGACTTAAATCTATCTAAATGAGCATTAACCTTTCATAGACCCGGCAAAGAGCCTATAGTGATTTGAAGACATGTATATATATATATTTCACATTTATCACTGGCAAATGTAATATTTCAACTTAGGCTCTCGTATATATTTATATTTAAAAAAATTGTAAGACAGACTGAAACAGTGATATAGACAAAATGATATATACATCTCTCTTTCTCACACCAACCATTCCACTACAGTTGCTGCAATTTTTATGTAGCAATATAAATAATATCCCATATACTCAATATTCGACAATTTTATTTGATTTCACCATCTTTAATATGTTACATTTCAAGATTATAAACCAAATTCATTCAGAACCATATCCTCTCTTTCATTTAGTATTTCAATGCACTATTCTCAACTGACATTTAAAGTTAGTATTCTAATAACAGGTGATATCATACATGGTGTGATATATTATATCATTCGTGGCTTAACACTATAATATATTCACCATATATACATTAAGAACAGGGCTGTTAAGTTGAAATTCTAAGCATAATCATCCACCAGGCTGAAGTAGAGATGGACCAATCTTACTCCAACAATGATAGTTCATCTCTATCAGCTTGCTAGCCATTCCACTTCTTGTGTTAACACATAATATGTTGTATCTATTCTGGTTTTCGAAATAGCCAATATCAATCAATTTCCTTTTATGTTAACTAAACGTGTTTCAGTCTCTCATAAAGTCGTCTTATTACTCCATATATAATATTGGGAATAAAACATTATGATTTTATGCAATTTTGTAGTTCTCAGTGTATATTCTTTTCAATCGTTTAGCAATAAACAGAACATGAAAATAAAAATGAATAACGGTTTCGTTTCTGATTAAGATACACAAGGCCAAATATTTTTGGTGAGGGGAAGTCGGTTAAATCAACCCCAGTGCGTTACTGGTACTTTAAATTATCGACTCCATAAGGATGAAAGACAAAGTTAACTTCAACGGGATTTGAATCCACAACGTAATTTGAAATGCATCACAGCATGTTGTCCTATGCTATACCGATGCTGGGAATTCACTGCTGTAAATAAAAAACCATTAAATAACGGAAGTAAGGTAAGATTCTACACCTTAGTCTGGGAGGAATATCTTAGCTGCCCCATAGTTACAAAATGGGGAAGGCACCCGGTGTATCAGCTACTCAGGCGGAATGCACTCCTCAAAATCTTGTGGACAAAAACCACAGTTCGGTGATACAGGACACAAGAGGTTTCAAGATCAACTGGCGTTAATCTACTTCTAGAAACGTTGCAATCAAATCGATATGATATCGTAAAAATGCTACACTGAATTCCACCTGGTGTGATTAGAATATTGTTAAAAAGGGAATAAGTAACCAAATATATTTTTTATCTAAATGATGCTAGATAAATAAAAGAAAAACATATCTAGAAATCATATTGTTGAAAAATATGTTCAATTAAATATACGAAAACTGTCACGCATAACATTTTATTTGAATGACATTAAGAATTATTTGATTGGTATTAGTAGCAATGCCACAAGGCGATTCAAATTAGCTCATAGCCAAGAAATGAGAAAATAACAATGCGAAAAGACATTAAAGAAGAAACACTAGACAAAACAAGATAGTAACACAGATATTTGACTACAGGATATACATAGAGAGTTACAATGAAATCTATAAAAAAACCCAATCACGCTTATAAATATATTTGGCATAATACACATAATAATATGTAACTGCGACCTGTATAAGTGTATATAAATATATATATATACATACATACACACACATATATATATATATATATATATATATATATATATATATATATATATATATATATATATATATATATATATTCAAAATGTATGTATATACATCTTCTTTCTTCTCTCTTCATAATGTATTTTTAACTCTGATACTGGTTCAGTCTGGTTCAACCGGATTGGTCTGTCCCAGTCATTCATTGAGCAACATCGGTGAAGTTGGCACCCTTAACTCACGGTTGGGTGCGGATGCATTCATGTATATGTGTGTGTCCGCATGTATCTGTGTGTTTCTAAATATATTGTTAATAACTCCCTCTGGTCGAGCAATCTTTGAAGTGTGGGGACTGCTGGAAAGCTTCCATTACTCATACTTCTCGCCTCCTTCACCACCTCTTCTACGGCTTCGATATAAATACCCCCTCCGCCTCCGTGGTATTTTCTTCGGGGTTATAAGAGGCTTAGCTCTGTTTCTCGACCGTTATATCGCGTGACTGTCTCCCCCTCCGCCTTTTGGGATTCTTTCTCACGTCGTGTAGACGCGTTCTTGAGACTAGTAAAATGAGGTATCCTCTTGATAAGTCGGCAGACCTCGCAAGGACTCTATATCTTTATGATGTATTGTTTTTGTTTATGCCACGAAACTACGTAGTCGAGGAATCTAGGAGCAGTTTAGGTATGATGCATTTTATTACTAATTATATCTAAATGTTTCTTCTCTCTTCATAATGTATATATATATATATATATATATATATATATATATATATATATATATATATATATAAATGAAAGGTATAGAAAGTATTGTAGCTAGAAGCCAACAGTATTTCATAATATATAAGTGACTATAGCGTCAAAATGGGGAAATAGTTAACGTAAGATGTGGGAAAAATAATTCAAACTCAATTCAAAAAGAATCAGGATATAGATTTATCCAACAGAATTTAGTGAAATCCAGGGAAAAATCAATATAGCCTTAACTCATGATAAAATAAAGTTTAAAATACTCATCCTTCAATTTGGGACAACTACAAATGCTCTGTATAGTCTTGAAAAAGACTATTTCACGTTAACTTTCAGTGGAGATGGTCACGGTTGGAATACGGTCCTCAGCAGAGCTCAACATGATAGCCAGATTATCACTGATTAATATGCCAAAAAGGGAATTTAAAAGCAGGCTAGTTTACCATCATGCGTGATTATGAAAATAAAACGCACATGTGGAAAAACAGGGCTGGTGGCGTCAGAAGGAGACGAATGTTTGTTTACATGAAACAATAGTCAAAAACATTCCGAAAAAACTCTACAATAAGGACTTCAGCAAAAAGCAATATTATCGCGGTTTTTTTTTTTTAAATACCGGGATTAGTCACGAATAATTTAAGCACTCTAAGAAAGAAATCCGAGTATAAATATATAAATGAAAGGTATAGAAAATATTGTCGCAAGAAGCCAACAGTATTCCGTAATATATAAGAGACTATAGCGTCAAAATGGGAAAATAGTTAACGTAAGATGTGGGAAAAATAATTCAAAATCAATTCAAAAAGAATCAGGATATAGATTTATCCAACAGAATTTAGTGAAATCCAGGGAAAAATCAATAGATGATAAAATAAAGTTTAAAATACTCATCCTTCAATTTGGGACAACATATATATATATATATATATATATATATATATGTGTGTGTGTGTGTGTGTGTGTGTGTGTGTGTGTGTGTGTGTGTGTGTGTGTGTGTGTGTGTGTGTGTGTGTGTGTGTAACTACTGTTGTGAAGGGCTACAGAAACCATTCGTGAATTCTGTATGCAAGAGGAAGAAAGGATGAATATAGCTAAACACCAGCACAGATCCCTAACCACGCGTAATTATAGAAACACCAGCAGCACCCATATGCCAACATCAAAAGAGGTGTATGACGAATATATACCAAAAATAGCAAGAAAAGCACCAACGACAGACCAGACAATGAAAAGAAAAAAAAGAGGAAAAGAGCGGTTTAGAAAAAGAAAAGAGAGAAAAAGGACCAGAAAAACACCTGGAGGTTCCCCATATTTTCTCGGAGGTCCACGATTATATACCGCAAATATATCAACAACAGAATGATTCGAGAAAAATACAAAAAGCTTTACCACCTCAACAGTGATATCTCCCACATATTTTGCGTGTGATTTACATAGCGTCCCAGGCTTATGATCAGAGGTACAAGTGAAAATCTCTAATTAGAATACAGAAGATGTACACTCGTCATTTACTCACCATTCGGCATTATCTCAGATATGTTTTATTTTCTCCTCAAAAATAGATGATGTATTTCTATCTGATAGACAGCTGATCCTTTAAACATTGCATGGAATTCTTTCTTGTCCTATAGAATTATATTAGGCAATTTGTGTCCGCCGATTGGCTGTTATAAGGACGTTCCATCTGTAGACTTTATCTTTCATAGAGAGGCGTATTTTGGCTCAGTGGGAATTTGGTACGGTAGCTATGGCAGTTATTCCTGCGAAAAGTCTTGTAAATATTTTGTACCGTATGAAATGTACTAATTTACAGCAACTTTCTTCCGGCTGCTTGTGTTTTGAGTGATGTCGTCCACACTCACAAGACACACTATAATGGTTTGAAGGCGTCTTTATCTCTCATATTGTTAAGATATTTAGGTCACCGGGTGTTAAATTTTGCTGGAGTTTCTGCTGGTATAATAATTGATTCTATTCCACGTTTGTATGTACATAGTTCGTTTCAAGTATCTTTGTGACAGATTGTATCTATATTTATACACACATAATGAAAGGTCATAATCAGACACGCATATAGATAGAAAGATAGGATACGAACTAATCTAGAAAAATTATAATTTAGAGGGAAAATCTAATTAGCCATAATATTCTTGGGATAGCGAAATGTTTAGAAATAGCAGTCAGATCAATCTTCAAAGCTCATTCTTAAATAAAGAACACTTACAAAGTAATCCACCTTTAGTTTAAACGGTTAAAAGAAAAAGAAAATTTAAGAAAAGAACATAATTCAGGAATACAGATGTTTACCGAAACATATACATAACAGT
>OZ024740.1:127306922-127349422 GCA_964016885.1 Eledone cirrhosa
GGTGGCTTTATACATTTGTGAAGATTCCTCAACTTTAGTAATGTTGTCACATTCCACCTCAGGCTGAGACAGAACAATAGTACACACAATACATCTTAACATGGTGTATGGTACATATCCACCACCTGGAACACCTAGTCATGAGTACAAGTTCAAAGATATTCTCAGAAGGATTGAAGAAGTACTATATTAACTACAGCAGGTATGTAACATACTACTGTTAGGAAACTTTAACATCTACAAGGTCAAATAGCCCGAAGGCCGTCTCGTCTCCGAAATGACAGCACATGAACAAAGACAGATATGATCCATACTGTACATTACAAATAGACTATTCATGGAAGAAATTGTACTACACCGAACAGGATATGCGACCTGCCGGGATCTTTGCCTCACAAATAACACGGCACGCATCCACAATGCAAATGTCTCACATCGGTTTTCTCGGATCATATTTTAGTAAAACTAATAACATATAGTCCTGGCGTGACTGTAGATCTGCAGTCAAAAGGAAACAACCAGATTCTATGCAGTCTCAACTTCTACAAATCTCACTGGAAAATGATACGGGAAGAGAAGCTAAGCTTGATCGACAGTCACTGAAAGCAAGACAGCAATATGCAACTTGAGCATTCCCTGACAGCAGTACACAACCTATACTTTGAGTTTGGTCTAGAAACAAACGCCAATAGAGACAAAACAGATTATTTCCAGAGACAGAGAATACTTATGAAACGAAGTGTGAAGATCTCAAACTGGCTAAATATACAATTAAAGAACAGGACAGCGCTGTTTGAAATTGAACCCAGCTTCCTCCATTAAAAGGAGAGATCAGAATGTGAGTGCTATAAAAAAAAAAAACAAGCCCTGGGACTTTCTTTAAATTCGCAAACGATACTGACACGCTACACTACCACATAGGGGCACTTTTTCGTATGAATGTCTTTCTGCTCACAAACCCCTATACATTTGGGAGGTAGTGAATATACAATATAAAAGTATGTTCAAATCCCCAATGAGGTACACGCAAATAACTCTTCCAAATGAGGTATTTGAAACAACTCATCTACACGGAGAAACGGCAATGATCAGCTACATAGGTATTATGAACAATAGATGCAATGATACCAAATTCAACCTCTGGCCCCGATGGATTTCCAGCAATCTTCTTAAAGACATGCAAAAAAATATTAGCAAAACCACTACAGATGCTCTTCGAAATTTCCCCCGTTGCAAATGGAAAACTAACCGGAAATCTAAAATGAAACTGACTTGAGCTGGAGGAATCGAAATTTCCGAGTCGAAATTAATGCGAAACCTTGGAATTAACATGAGTAATGATGCATAGTCTCCTGCACACATGATGGCAATGCCCTGATGACTGGCTGGTTGGATTATTTGGACATCCAGGAGAAGAGAACTCGAAATTATGTTTTCCTCTGGAAGATATTTGTTCTCAGTCCACTGGACTCAACTGTTGTTGCCTCTCATTATGATGCTAACCACATAACTTGAAGCGATTCCACGAAACTGCGCCAAGAATATTGCCCCAATTAAAGGAATGAGCTATCGGAATTACCTGAAGGATCTAACGCTCCTTGGAATGAAGGTGGGCAAATATTCAGTTATAAACATATGGAAGATCTTGGAAGCACTATCACCAAATTTTGGTATTGCGAGCTGGACTAATCATTGAATAAGGTGCCACAGTGATATGCCAAACATCCAACAATTCCCTTCTAGAGAAAGGACCAGATACTGCAATGGACAAGGTGCAAATAACCTAACTTATTAATAAGCTGCTAAAAAACTAAGAAACCTAAATGATGCGGATGCAAGTGTTTTCAAGAAACATCTCGACATTCTGTTAACAAAGATCCCAGATGAAGCACGAGGCGAAGTAAAAATATGTGCAGTCGCATGAAATCCCTTTTACACCTAAGGCCAACCAAGGAAGGTTGGCTACAGGAAGTGTAGCGACAAGGACGGTGCCCCAGCATAAAAGTACACATAAACCTATATGCTCTTATACACACACACACATACACATATATACACACACAGATATACACACAGATACATATATATATATATATATATATATATATATACCCATTCATTTTACGAATGTGTTTTCATCCTATACATGACCTAATGGATTACCGAGAACAAGGGTCGAGGAGTTGGACCGCTGCTCGAAGAAAGAATACTTATTGTCTATCTGCTTCATATAGACGGTCTGACCGACGGTTTTGACCGACTCTTCTGTGAGGTTCCTTTCAAAGACGTTGTCTTTAAATTACCACCTGCACACCCTTAAACCAGACTATTTAATGCATCAACCATACATGGGAGAGCATCGGTATTATTGTTTTCAAACATTCGCATTACTTCACCTAAAAGATCCTAGACAATTATACACATACAATGTTCCTTCCGTAAGCATATTTCATAGTCGATCATCCGTATTTTATTGAATGTGACTGATCTATCGCAGCTGGTGAATTACGTCAAACTCATTGATGTTGTGTCTCACCCCAATACATTTTTTATTTATTTGTTCATAACGTTGTCTTGTTATTGTGTCTAGTGGAATGTAAATTCGTAGTTGGAATGAAAACCAGTTTCTGTCGTAATGAAATCAAAACAAACACCAAGTTGACAGTTGATGGTTTTCTAAGAGTTCGTTCTTTTAGACCTCTTGTGTGGGTTTTAAGAGTAGAACTCAATCGAATAAATGTAAAAAAAACACATTCACTCTGCAAATGTATGAAAGTTTATATGCATACATAATATATGTATATATGTATATATATGTATATATATATATATATATATATATATATATATATATATATATATATAAATATATATATATATATATATATATATATATATATATATATATATAGAGAGAGAGAGAGAGAGATAAATATACACGGGTGTGTATGATTGTGTATAGATTATATTAATAAAAGGAATTCCAACTTTGTCTGATTTACTCGTTTTATTTACAATCCTTTAAAATTTATAATGGTTTTAGAATGAATAGTATGGTAGAATATTAAATGTTAAGTGTTCAATTAACACTTAACATTTAATTTTCTACCATACTATATCATTCTAATACTATTATAAATGTTAAAGGATTGTAAATAAAACGAGTAAATCAGACAAAGTTGGAATTCCTTTTATTAATATATATATATGAAAAAAAGGAAAATAATGTTCTTATAGTTCTAAACAAATTGCATTAATTTTATAATATTATAATATAATAAAATAAAGTACCAGTAATGCACTGGGTAATTGCTGGTCTTGTGCCAAAAGTAGAAACTATTATAATATAATATTATAAAATTAAATCAAATTGTTTAGAACTACAAGTGAAGTCATTCTTTTCCTTTTTTCTTCAAATATACATAACTGTACCAAGGATCTCACACATTTTTCAATATATATGTACAGTTCAACATAAACGAGACGAACACATAAACCCAATAATTCAAAATCTTATTAGTTTCACGTTTGTTGGAATATTTCCAGAGAGAAAAATATGTTTCATTGGGAAGATGAGGGGATAAAACAAGAAGTCAGGCGTAGGTTAGGACGGAGCATCCGGGTTTCAAACTGGTAGGGTTATGTACATGAAAATGGAGTACATTTCGCGAATAAAGATGCAGTTATCTTTAATTTTTTTATGTCTGTGTATTTGTGTGTGTGTTTATTTGAGTGTGTATGAGCTTGAGTGACGGCCTGTATCAACGAGTGACTGTGAATAACAAATGAGAAGAGATAAATAACCTGAGTCTGTATTGTAATGTTTCACTAGCTGGATTTCAGAAATTAATTTGGGAATATATGTAGGTTCAGCAGTAATTAAGGCAATTATGTGATAGCCGAGAAGAAGGTGATGTAGGAGAGTACCTCTCTAAGGAAGAATACCGTTTTATTTGCAATACCCTCCACCAATATCATTAAATCAACAGAAACATATATAATTCACTTAATTAAAATATAGAGTTCATTGATCTGCAACAGGTTGTGCGTTTTATAAAGCAAATTTAATATTGTTATTCATTTAGGTAAAAGTGGATTTGGAATATGACACTCTTGGAAATATAATACATATACTGGCTCTATAATAAAGCGATGTTTTTTTTTATTATGTAAAATGTTTATATTTTCATAAATACGTTAACTTATCTCGACATAAACTATACTTTCATTATGTGATATTAAAGTATTCTTTCAATATGTTAAGTTAGACCAGACTCGGTAAGGCTAAATAACTGTATTAATGAAATTGTACAGCGTAAGTTGATTTAGCGTTAGTATTCTTCTTCAAGATGTTTAAATAAAATACATTTACTCGTGAATGAAAGAAATACATGGTAAAATAATTGTCAGACTAAACAAGACTCAATTTGCTCTAAATCGTCTTTTTCAAGCCAACAGGCTCATCAGGCTGGTGCTTATCGCGGTTTCTGTAGCATGAAGCGACTGAGAGTACACAACTTCCCCTTGGACAGGGTACCAGTCCATTGCAAGGTTAAAGTATTCCTATTTAGCTGAGTACACTGGGGGAACGTGATATGAAGTGTATTGCTCAGGAGTAACACATCTAACGCAGTCCTTGAATCAAACCCATGGCATTATGATCGTAAGTCCAAGACGCTTAACAGTCGTTTGATGGCCAGAGAAAAGTATTCATTCATCAATGCAATGTGCACAAAGAGGCATTTATGCTTATATGTAAATAGAATATGATTACATGGTTTGCCCAATAAAAGATATTCGTAAAGTCGAAAACAATCTGTATCCCAAAATTTCAAAAAGTGATATAAAGAAATAGCGGGAGACTAGAGATAAACAACAACCTCTAACTATATAGTCTAAACATAAACCTAGCCAAACGCTTCCCAATTTTAAGCCTGAATCCCACCAGCATCCTAATCCTAAACTTAACCATTATATTAATACTAAGAGTATACATAACTCTAAACATAACCCTAACGCTTAAATGAAACAGAAACCTTATCACAGCCTTAAGCTCTAACTCTAACTGCAACCCTAACTCGACTCCTAGCACTAAAGTCATAATTCTACTACACTAATCCTAATCCTAAACTTATACTACCCCTAATCCTAATCCTAATACTTAAGGTATCCTACCCTTAACCCTAATCCTAATCCTAAATCTAAAACACTCCTAACCATAACCTAACCCAAACCATAACATTAATTCAATCAAATCCACATTGAGGGTGATTGGATAACGAATAACATATCCCGTCTGTCATAATCGATGACACCTGCGAATATGACTAAACAGTAACAGTAAACCTCATGACAGATAGCAAATTAAGTGGAAAATGAGAGGTGATCCGCCGGATAAAGGTAGGGCAGACTATCCTCATAGTCATAGTGAAAATACTCATAATAATTTCAATTTGTGTTCATTATAGTTGCCAAGTACTAGTAAAGTTGAAACATTTGCAAAGTAGATTTTATGAATTAATCACATGTTGAATGAATTGAATTCTCACCATGATTTTAAACTGATGTAGTCCCGTTGTGTAGTGATTTCAAATAAGCATAATATGTTCAATTAAGTGTAACTGCATTAATGTCAGCAATCGTCCAAAGTTTTAAACAGATTACTTGCAACAATTACCTCGACCTCATATGCAGGTGTAGTTAAACTGATCACTATTGCGTGATGAACTGATCTGGAAAACCTACTTTAATAAAGGACGCATCATCCTCTTCAAATCTACTAAATATAAGTGAAGCAAATTATTGATTACCGTACATTGTTTAATTATGGTAAACAACGTTTGGCGGCATACACAGCTTCCCGTGACCACCATCTATGTTAATATCGTCAGTGAAACATTTAAAGTGACGTTAATAAAGGCAGAAGTGTTTGAATGGTCTAGATTCTATCACCGAATTTGACATTTTTCTGTATAAAAATACATTTACAATGAAATATTTCCCTGCCTCTATCGTTGTTAATCTTGCTTGGTATTTCTGAATGTTTTAAGACGTTTCGGGGTTTCAATGGGATTGATCCAAATACAACGACTACAGCTGCTATCAAATTCACAATACCTTCTTGCATTCCAAACAGTCTTGCCATCTCCATTTCCAACTCAGAGTACTTGGTGAATTTTTCAACTTCTTCCTTCGCAATATTCCTGTCATTATGTATGGCTACATCTATGATGTGACTATATTTGTCACATTATAGATGTAAGCATACAAAATGCCCAATTACTCTCTCAATCTGAAAATCTTGATCACTGAATATTGTTGCTTTCTCGTCCTGCTACATTACTTTACAAGGCACAATCATAGGAATACGCTATTATTTAATATTGGACGTTTTGTAGATGTTATACTTTTCCGAATTGGTAGGAAGAGCTTAGGACTTTGCTGTAATTATAAAGCTTTCAGTGGCCCGCTTCAATTTGATTTGATTAAGCAATTTCCATTGTGTTTTAACAATGACATTCTGCGTATTTCTTTCAAACTGTCTTGTATTCAAATAGGATTTTTAAATGATTTTTACTCTTTTTAAATATGTCTCACTAAACTTTTCGTTCATTTCTGCATGTAAAATGTCATCCAGTTCTAAACCCCACAAATACTTGTATCCACTATCATCCTGTTTCTCTAATATTTTTCACTCTTTTCATACGAAGCACAGAACATTTGGAAATCCCAAGTGACATACCGATGTCACCGCTAGATATTTAGACTGTTGTACCCAAATTATCTATCTGCTTTTCAGATTTCCCAAACAGTTTCAGATCAATTATTAACAGAAGAGGTTTTATGGATGGTTCTTTCGTTCGACATTGATGACCCATTTTATTTCGTTTAATGTCAGTGTTAAATGTATAAATGCAAGGACAAATAATAATGCTGAAAATGAGTCACCTTAGATGATACACATTTAAATTCAACTTCTCCAATGATTACATTGCTCGAGTAGAACTTGGTTATCCTCTCTAACATACTATTCAGAAGAGCATTAGTGATGTCAGCAATACCAAACATCTACAAGTATTAAATAATCCAAAGATGAGGCCCATATCATATGTTTCCTCTATTTTTGCTCTATCGTGACATTCAATGAATTTATCTTACTCCTCATTCGTCCTGTTGATACTAACTTTCCGTACATGTTTTTGTGTGCTGAACTAATTGGTACCAACGTTCCTAGGGCTGGTCATTTGCCCTGTCAAAGTGGGCTCCAAACAATCCGGACCAGAAACCTTCATAGTAATTTCTTCCAGCTTCATTCACACCCTTAATTATTTCATTACCTTTGCATCATGATACCCTGTGGGGTTTTCCTTCCAACGAATATTTTTATTGAGATGCTATCTCTATATCCTTCCGTGCCTGGCCAAAGAGTGTCTTTATAATTATTATAATTATTATCATATATCAACGTTAAAGGAATTATCATTGTTATCATCATTTCTATTATTATTATTGTTCGCGTTTATATTTTCCTGTGATGTGTATATGTCGTGTTTACCGTTTCTGCTGATGTGCGTGTGTTATTGTTGCCTTTTGTTACTAGTCAGTGTGGTAGATTCTATTGTGGTAATTGATGTGGTTTTATATGTTAATGTTGTCTTTTGTTGTAGCAGTAATCGTGGTTGTGGATGTTTTTCTGTGGTGGAGGAGTGTTGGCGGCGTTGACGGTGTACTGGTGTTGGTGGTAATGAGATATGAGTGTTGCTGGTTTTAAGCTTATTCTCCGTTGAGATTTCTTGCTGCGTTTTGTTGCCATACGGCTAATTTCACCCTGTTGCAATTGCTACTACCTTCTAATAGGCAATTTCTCCTCAAAATTTAAACAGGCATCTTTGAGTTTTCTCGAGAAGCTGAAGAAAAAACAAACTTTGTAACAGCCCCCAAAAGTATGTTCCATGGGAAAAATATATGTGACTATACAGCGCTTGCCTGGACACTTATGGAAACATATGATGATACTTTTTGCAGATCGTGCTCGTCGTAAATATGGAAAATTGGACAAACACATATTCCAGAATGAAACAGAGTATGTAATGTTCCCAGGATGTTTATTATTATTATAATTATAAAGATTGTTAATACTATTGTTGCATTATTTCGTTTACATCAGATCTGTTTGTCTATTGCCGAGTTCAGACCTTGAAATTAGGGCAATAACGGTTTTCATTGTAAAGAGAGACCTCGTTTGAGAATATGTGCTGTTCCTAGTAGCCCAATCTTCTGTAGATCATATTTGTTAATCTTGGAGGAAAGGACACCAAGGTGCAAGTCTGATGAATTAGGTATTAATCATAATGTTCCTATTACCACATATATAGTGTTTGTGATCATCCCTTCCATGCGGTTGATCTCTATTTCCAGTTTTTCCATTGCTTTTTTACAGACGTATTCCTGTCAGCAGGTACGCAAATATCTGTAAGGCTACAACTCCGATCTGTTTCATTGATACTGCTAAATACATTAAAAAAAAACAGAATATTAAATCATTCCAGAATATCTTGCTTGTATCATTTTACTCTAATTGAACAGCTGTCAAATCTGAACTGATATTATAATATGCAAGCATGAATATTAAAATACATCACATTCCTTCGTTATATTCGAATTTTCATTGAATTGAAATATATGTAAAGGAGGGGAAATTATAAAATCTTTTGTTTCCTGTTTTCTCTAAATATCCCTTTAGAAATCATTAATGTAAAATCGAATGTTGGGCATATACGCACAAAAAATAATTTTAATATATTGAAACGGACAGCATTTAAGTGGGTAAAATAATCTTTATGCAAACCTTGCTCTTTCAGTTACCTTACTTTCTCTTCTTTTTATATTCCCCCTTTCTCTATTATAATATAATATTCGAAATGCTTTCTTCTATAAATGCTTATACATTTACGATATAATATTTCCGGTTAATTCCGTTAATAAACCGGCGTTCGTGGTGTCATTATAATATTTCCCTATATATCATATTTGAAATTATTCATGCAACATAACTAGTTACCACTTATTATACGACACATTAGATTTTCTTTGATAAATTCCCTTTAATTCTTTATTATCGTTTTTGACGTTTGATTTCCATCTTTCTACATTCCAAGCTCAAAGTTTTCATTCTAAGTAGCATTGAATGTCTACGTAAAACGCATTCTATCAAAGAATATATTAAATATGTTGGCCACTACATTAGTGCATATATATAACAGATTTAAGCATCAAATGTTTTAAAAGTGTGTTTCTTCTTATATATGACATTTTCCAAACAGCAACTATTATATTTGAATTGTATTTCTCGAAATAACTAAAACCAAAACACATTTTCTATAACAAATATAATACCACATCTACAGATGTTTCCAGTATACAAGGTGTTTGGATATATTGATTAACTCAAGAACATAATTCAATATTTGTGAGGTGATACCGTTCAACAAATCCCAGTAACAATGGACATATCATCTTTCCTGGTGTGTCATGTTTGATGTACTTAGAAATAACTAGAGATTATTCAGAATGGTAATATGGTAATGTAATTAGAAGCAAAAGATTACTGGAGCCGATTTAGTAACTTACACATTTCTTTGGCCAAATTACAACAGCCACTTAGGGCGAGTGCAAATCGATGCATTTATTGAACAGTATATATATCGTAACACACACTAACAAATCGATGCATTTATTGAACAGTATATATACCATACTACACCCACTAACAAAGACATATTTAAACACACGTACACTCAAACGCACTCACGCGCGTGCACCCCCCACCCACACATATGTATATATATATATATATATATATATATATGTATTAATTACCGTGAAGACAGATGTCATGGCTACTGCACAATACGTATTCTGTGACACCAGTATTCAACAGTTATGAGATCATAACAGCTGATGATGGCCCAGCGATGCCTGTTGCTACTGTAATGATTGCATAAGTATTTTACACCGGGCTCATGGAAACATCGTTTATATAATAAATATGGTTATGTAACCATAACAGCTGTTATAAACTTAATTCATACAAAAATCTCAGTCGCGTTTCATCATCATCGTAATGCTGGTTATATGCAACTGACGTACAGTGAGTTTACCTGCATACACTGTTCATCAACGGATAAACAGCTTAGTAATATATGCTATTCTATACAGATATAGAAACATATATCTAAAAAGTCTAAAGTCTGTCTTAAGCCAGAAGGCACATTTGGCCGGTGTATATCCCGGTTTCATGGTGTGAAACGACTGAGAGTACAAGAGTTTCCCATGGACAGGACGCCAGCCCGTCACAGGGTTAAACCCCCAGATATTGCTGATACTGATTTTCAGCTGAGTACACGGGAGCAACGTGAAATGAAGTGTTTTGCTCAAGAACACAACATGCAACCGAGGAATCAAACACACAATATTATGATCGGAAATCGAACACGCGTACCACTAGGCCACATACACACACACACACACATACATATATATATATATATATATATACTCTCTCTCACACACACACACACACACACACACACACACACACACACACACACACACACACACACACACACACACACACACACACACACACACACACACACACACACACACACATATATATACCTGTCTAGCGGGTCCGGGTATGATTTTACATTCATTTAAATTATTGACGTATTGTTTTATTGATATTTTTTATCTGTTTGTCCCGAATCTTCCTCTATCGATTTTAAATCGTATGGTTGATTGTAGACTTGTTCTATATGTGACGGTATTTTAACGATAGTTATAGCTCTGATTCATCTGAATTATTGAGCCCTCTGCCGCTCATGTCGAATCTCGTTTATCGTGAACTCGTGCGCCGATTTTTCGATACTCGATCTTTCTAATATATTTAGCTCTGGACATAGCTATCCACCAGTTAATTTTATTGCTCATTTTTTGTCGATTCTATTGAGTGATGAATAGCTTTTGTTTTATTTTAACATGTCTATTGAGCACTCTAATTCGATATGTGTATTTCCACATTCACTCGAATTGTTTTCGCGGATATAGGGGTTATCTCCCTTGTCTAATGCCATGTGCGTTTTTCACTGGTAGTTGGCTCCTCTACCGCCAGGAAAAAACTCGTTGAGAAAGTAAAACTCCGTTCCGCTTACTCTAGTAGGCTTTTATATTTATATGTGAGCTGATAGAGTACAGTCTAAGGATTTACAGAAACCCATGAAGCTAAATTTAACACCTGTCTAGTGGGTCCGGGTATGATTTTACATTCATTTAAATTATTGACGTATTGTTTTATTGATATTTTTTATCTGTTTGTCCCGAATCTTCCTCTATCGATTTTAAATCGTATGGTTGATTGTAGACTTGTTCTATATGTGACGGTATTTTAACGATAGTTATAGCTCTGATTCATCTGAATTATTGAGCCCTCTGCCGCTCATGTCGAATCTCGTTTATCGTGAACTCGTGCGCCGATTTTTCGATACTCGATCTTTCTAATATATTTAGCTCTGGACATAGCTATCCACCAGTTAATTTTATTGCTCATTTTTTGTCGATTCTATTGAGTGATGAATAGCTTTTGTTTTATTTTAACATGTCTATTGAGCACTCTAATTCGATATGTGTATTTCCACATTCACTCGAATTGTTTTCGCGGATATAGGGGTTATCTCCCTTGTCTAATGCCATGTGCGTTTTTCACTGGTAGTTGGCTCCTCTACCGCCAGGAAAAAACTCGTTGAGAAAGTAAAACTCCGTTCCGCTTACTCTAGTAGGCTTTTATATTTATATGTGAGCTGATAGAGTACAGTCTAAGGATTTACAGAAACCCATGAAGCTAGATTTAACACCTGTCTAGTGGGTCCGGGTATGATTTTACATTCATTTAAATTATTGACGTATTGTTTTATTGATATTTTTTATCTGTTTGTCCCGAATCTTCCTCTATCGATTTTAAATCGTATGGTTGATTGTAGACTTGTTCTATATGTGACGGTATTTTAACGATAGTTATAGCTCTGATTCATCTAAATTATTGAGCCCTCTGCCGCTCATGTCGAATCTCGTTTATCGTGAACTCGTGCGCCGATTTTTCGATACTCGATCTTTCTAATATATTTAGCTCTGGACATAGCTATCCACCAGTTAATTTTATTGCTCATTTTTTGTCGATTCTATTGAGTGATGAATAGCTTTTGTTTTATTTTAACATGTCTATTGAGCACTCTAATTCGATATGTGTATTTCCACATTCACTCGAATTGTTTTCGCGGATATAGGGGTTATCTCCCTTGTCTAATGCCATGTGCGTTTTTCACTGGTAGTTGGCTCCTCTACCGCCAGGAAAAAACTCGTTGAGAAAGTAAAACTCCGTTCCGCTTACTCTAGTAGGCTTTTATATTTATATGTGAGCTGATAGAGTACAGTCTAAGGATTTACAGAAACCCATGAAGCTAGATTTAACACCTGTCTAGTGGGTCCGGGTATGATTTTACATTCATTTAAATTATTGACGTATTGTTTTATTGATATTTTTTATCTGTTTGTCCCGAATCTTCCTCTATCGATTTTAAATCGTATGGTTGATTGTAGACTTGTTCTATATGTGACGGTATTTTAACGATAGTTATAGCTCTGATTCATCTGAATTATTGAGCCCTCTGCCGCTCATGTCGAATCTCGTTTATCGTGAACTCGTGCGCCGATTTTTCGATACTCGATCTTTCTAATATATTTAGCTCTGGACATAGCTATCCACCAGTTAATTTTATTGCTCATTTTTTGTCGATTCTATTGAGTGATGAATAGCTTTTGTTTTATTTTAACATGTCTATTGAGCACTCTAATTCGATATGTGTATTTCCACATTCACTCGAATTGTTTTCGCGGATATAGGGGTTATCTCCCTTGTCTAATGCCATGTGCGTTTTTCACTGGTAGTTGGCTCCTCTACCGCCAGGAAAAAACTCGTTGAGAAAGTAAAACTCCGTTCCGCTTACTCTAGTAGGCTTTTATATTTATATGTGAGCTGATAGAGTACAGTCTAAGGATTTACAGAAACCCATGAAGCTAGATTTAACACCTGTCTAGTGGGTCCGGGTATGATTTTACATTCATTTAAATTATTGACGTATTGTTTTATTGATATTTTTTATCTGTTTGTCCCGAATCTTCCTCTATCGATTTTAAATCGTATGGTTGATTGTAGACTTGTTCTATATGTGACGGTATTTTAACGATAGTTATAGCTCTGATTCATCTGAATTATTGAGCCCTCTGCCGCTCATGTCGAATCTCGTTTATCGTGAACTCGTGCGCCGATTTTTCGATACTCGATCTTTCTAATATATTTAGCTCTGGACATAGCTATCCACCAGTTAATTTTATTGCTCATTTTTTGTCGATTCTATTGAGTGATGAATAGCTTTTGTTTTATTTTAACATGTCTATTGAGCACTCTAATTCGATATGTGTATTTCCACATTCACTCGAATTGTTTTCGCGGATATAGGGGTTATCTCCCTTGTCTAATGCCATGTGCGTTTTTCACTGGTAGTTGGCTCCTCTACCGCCAGGAAAAAACTCGTTGAGAAAGTAAAACTCCGTTCCGCTTACTCTAGTAGGCTTTTATATTTATATGTGAGCTGATAGAGTACAGTCTAAGGATTTACAGAAACCCATGAAGCTAGATTTAACACCTGTCTAGTGGGTCCGGGTATGATTTTACATTCATTTAAATTATTGACGTATTGTTTTATTGATATTTTTTATCTGTTTGTCCCGAATCTTCCTCTATCGATTTTAAATCGTATGGTTGATTGTAGACTTGTTCTATATGTGACGGTATTTTAACGATAGTTATAGCTCTGATTCATCTGAATTATTGAGCCCTCTGCCGCTCATGTCGAATCTCGTTTATCGTGAACTCGTGCGCCGATTTTTCGATACTCGATCTTTCTAATATATTTAGCTCTGGACATAGCTATCCACCAGTTAATTTTATTGCTCATTTTTTGTCGATTCTATTGAGTGATGAATAGCTTTTGTTTTATTTTAACATGTCTATTGAGCACTCTAATTCGATATGTGTATTTCCACATTCACTCGAATTGTTTTCGCGGATATAGGGGTTATCTCCCTTGTCTAATGCCATGTGCGTTTTTCACTGGTAGTTGGCTCCTCTACCGCCAGGAAAAAACTCGTTGAGAAAGTAAAACTCCGTTCCGCTTACTCTAGTAGGCTTTTTATATTTATATGTGAGCTGATAGAGTACAGTCTAAGGATTTACAGAAACCCATGAAGCTAGATTTAACACCTGTCTAGTGGGTCCGGGTATGATTTTACATTCATTTAAATTATTGACGTATTGTTTTATTGATATTTTTTATCTGTTTGTCCCGAATCTTCCTCTATCGATTTTAAATCGTATGGTTGATTGTAGACTTGTTCTATATGTGACGGTATTTTAACGATAGTTATAGCTCTGATTCATCTGAATTATTGAGCCCTCTGCCGCTCATGTCGAATCTCGTTTATCGTGAACTCGTGCGCCGATTTTTCGATACTCGATCTTTCTAATATATTTAGCTCTGGACATAGCTATCCACCAGTTAATTTTATTGCTCATTTTTTGTCGATTCTATTGAGTGATGAATAGCTTTTGTTTTATTTTAACATGTCTATTGAGCACTCTAATTCGATATGTGTATTTCCACATTCACTCGAATTGTTTTCGCGGATATAGGGGTTATCTCCCTTGTCTAATGCCATGTGCGTTTTTCACTGGTAGTTGGCTCCTCTACCGCCAGGAAAAAACTCGTTGAGAAAGTAAAACTCCGTTCCGCTTACTCTAGTAGGCTTTTTATATTTATATGTGAGCTGATAGAGTACAGTCTAAGGATGTACAGAAACCCATGAAGCTAGATTTAACACCTGTCTAGTGGGTCCGGGTATGATTTTACATTCATTTAAATTATTGACGTATTGTTTTATTGATATTTTTTATCTGTTTGTCCCGAATCTTCCTCTATCGATTTTAAATCGTATGGTTGATTGTAGACTTGTTCTATATGTGACGGTATTTTAACGATAGTTATAGCTCTGATTCATCTGAATTATTGAGCCCTCTGCCGCTCATGTCGAATCTCGTTTATCGTGAACTCGTGCGCCGATTTTTCGATACTCGATCTTTCTAATATATTTAGCTCTGGACATAGCTATCCACCAGTTAATTTTATTGCTCATTTTTTGTCGATTCTATTGAGTGATGAATAGCTTTTGTTTTATTTTAACATGTCTATTGAGCACTCTAATTCGATATGTGTATTTCCACATTCACTCGAATTGTTTTCGCGGATATAGGGGTTATCTCCCTTGTCTAATGCCATGTGCGTTTTTCACTGGTAGTTGGCTCCTCTACCGCCAGGAAAAAACTCGTTGAGAAAGTAAAACTCCGTTCCGCTTACTCTAGTAGGCTTTTATATTTATATGTGAGCTGATAGAGTACAGTCTAAGGATTTACAGAAACCCATGAAGCTAGATTTAACACCTGTCTAGTGGGTCCGGGTATGATTTTACATTCATTTAAATTATTGACGTATTGTTTTATTGATATTTTTTATCTGTTTGTCCCGAATCTTCCTCTATCGATTTTAAATCGTATGGTTGATTGTAGACTTGTTCTATATGTGACGGTATTTTAACGATAGTTATAGCTCTGATTCATCTGAATTATTGAGCCCTCTGCCGCTCATGTCGAATCTCGTTTATCGTGAACTCGTGCGCCGATTTTTCGATACTCGATCTTTCTAATATATTTAACTCTGGACATAGCTATCCACCAGTTAATTTTATTGCTAATTTTTTGTCGATTCTATTGAGTGATGAATAGCTTTTGTTTTATTTTAACATGTCTATTGAGCACTCTAATTCGATATGTGTATTTCCACATTCACTCGAATTGTTTTCGCGGATATAGGGGTTATCTCCCTTGTCTAATGCCATGTGCGTTTTTCACTGGTAGTTGGCTCCTCTACCGCCAGGAAAAAACTCGTTGAGAAAGTAAAACTCCGTTCCGCTTACTCTAGTAGGCTTTTATATTTATATGTGAGCTGATAGAGTACAGTCTAAGGATTTACAGAAACCCATGAAGCTAGATTTAACACCTGTCTAGTGGGTCCGGGTATGATTTTACATTCATTTAAATTATTGACGTATTGTTTTATTGATATTTTTTATCTGTTTGTCCCGAATCTTCCTCTATCGATTTTAAATCGTATGGTTGATTGTAGACTTGTTCTATATGTGACGGTATTTTAACGATAGTTATAGCTCTGATTCATCTGAATTATTGAGCCCTCTGCCGCTCATGTCGAATCTCGTTTATCGTGAACTCGTGCGCCGATTTTTCGATACTCGATCTTTCTAATATATTTAACTCTGGACATAGCTATCCACCAGTTAATTTTATTGCTCATTTTTTGTCGATTCTATTGAGTGATGAATAGCTTTTGTTTTATTTTAACATGTCTATTGAGCACTCTAATTCGATATGTGTATTTCCACATTCACTCGAATTGTTTTCGCGGATATAGGGGTTATCTCCCTTGTCTAATGCCATGTGCGTTTTTCAGTGGTAGTTGGCTCCTCTACCGCCAGGAAAAAACTCGTTGAGAAAGTAAAACTCCGTTCCGCTTACTCTAGTAGGCTTTTATATTTATATGTGAGCTGATAGAGTACAGTCTAAGGATTTACAGAAACCCATGAAGCTAGATTTAACACCTGTCTAGTGGGTCCGGGTATGATTTTACATTCATTTAAATTATTGACGTATTGTTTTATTGATATTTTTTATCTGTTTGTCCCGAATCTTCCTCTATCGATCTTAAATCGTATGGTTGATTGTAGACTTGTTCTATATGTGACGGTATTTTAACGATAGTTATAGCTCTGATTCATCTGAATTATTGAGCCCTCTGCCGCTCATGTCGAATCTCGTTTATCGTGAACTCGTGCGCCGATTTTTCGATACTCGATCTTTCTAATATATTTAGCTCTGGACATAGCTATCCACCAGTTAATTTTATTGCTCATTTTTTGTCGATTCTATTGAGTGATGAATAGCTTTTGTTTTATTTTAACATGTCTATTGAGCACTCTAATTCGATATGTGTATTTCCACATTCACTCGAATTGTTTTCGCGGATATAGGGGTTATCTCCCTTGTCTAATGCCATGTGCGTTTTTCACTGGTAGTTGGCTCCTCTACCGCCAGGAAAAAACTCGTTGAGAAAGTAAAACTCCGTTCCGCTTACTCTAGTAGGCTTTTATATTTATATGTGAGCTGATAGAGTACAGTCTAAGGATTTACAGAAACCCATGAAGCTAGATTTAACACCTGTCTAGTGGGTCCGGGTATGATTTTACATTCATTTAAATTATTGACGTATTGTTTTATTGATATTTTTTATCTGTTTGTCCCGAATCTTCCTCTATCGATTTTAAATCGTATGGTTGATTGTAGACTTGTTCTATATGTGACGGTATTTTAACGATAGTTATAGCTCTGATTCATCTGAATTATTGAGCCCTCTGCCGCTCATGTCGAATCTCGTTTATCGTGAACTCGTGCGCCGATTTTTCGATACTCGATCTTTCTAATATATATATATATATATATATATACAGTCTGCGGACGATATTTGTTCGCAAGATTACTCTCTAGGAGAGAGTAACACAGTAGTTTTATTTTTTAAGATATATTTATGAAACTTGGGTTAGTTTGTCTTCATGACTTCTTCTTTCTCTATCACACAATAAACCCGCCATTGGCTTTGATAACGGCCTCAAGGCGGCCTCGGAACCGGCTACAGGCCTTCGTCACTGTCCCCCAATTTAGGCCCCTAAAGGGACTTGTGATGCTGGCCTTCAGATCGCCTTTCGTATTGCAGCTAGATCTGTTGGTGTCTCGTTCCACGGCGCCCCACACAAAGAAATCGAGGAAGTTGCAGTCAGGCGAGCTGTGAGGCCAGTTTTCAGGTGAAGTGTGGTCGACGAAGTTCTCTGACAGCCAGGTTTGGGTCTTTCGGCAGGTATGGCAGGGCGCTGAGTCTTGCTGCCACATATACGGCCTACCTGCAGCTACCTGGTCGATCCAGGGCTTTATTACCTCGCTCAGAACGCGGATGTAGCCATCGGTGTTCAGCTTGAGGCCCTCACGGAAGAAAAGAACTCGGGCTTTCTGAAGGCGTCAGATCGTCGATCATGTGTTTTGCTCTCTGATGTTGCTTCGTAGTCGAATCCTGAATCTTCCAATTCCTTTCTGACCTTTTCCACCAATCTCCTTCTGACGCTGAGAAAGTCTGAAATTTCCTTATCTGTCCTCCCGGCGCGGATTCCAAGAAGAACTCCATGTCTCTTCCACATATCTGGCGGTTCAAAATTATTCATAATCAATTATTCTGAAAATAAATAATGGAAATATAGTCACTGTTTTTATGAAGACAAGAGTGACAATGGAAGTAAAAAAAAATGTGCATAATATAAGTAGTTGAAAATTGCGAACAAATATCGTCAAACACACACACAAACACGCACACACACATATATATATATATACATATATATATATATATATTTATATATATGTGTGTGTGTGTGTGTGTGTGTGTGTGTGTGTGTGTGTGTGTGTGTGTGTGTGTGTGTGTGTATAACAAAAGAAAATTTCGCTCTACATGGCTGAATACAATAAATATAATCTGAGTTGTTCGAATATTATTAACATTCGATTAGTTTGCAATTATGCAAACAAGCCTCAATTATATAGCCATGTCAGTAGAATGAAAACTTCATTCTTGCTCTTATGTTGGCATTCGAACAGAACTGCAGACACTACTGTTCCTTCATCAGTAGAGCTCACCGTAAACCTGCCAAACTGTCAGAGCTAGTAAAAATATATGCTATTTTCAAAAATACACAGTGACTGAACGGCCTGATTTGCATATTAACAGACTGGCTGATCAGTCAGATCTACTTACTAGCAGATCCACTGTTCAGCCAGATTTGCATATCAGCAGACTGGCCAGTCAGTTTCCTGTATACGAGCGATAAATGTCCGGCTTTGCCAAATTCAAATAAAAAAAGAACATTTCCCTCTACATGGATGAATACAATAGTCTGCAATTCTGTCTGCTGATATGCAAATCTGGCTGATCAGGGGATTTGCTAATATGCAAATATTCAGAACTGACTGATCAGCCAGTCTGCTAATAAGCAATGCAGGCCGATCAGTGTATTTTTGAAAATAGCATATATTTTCACTCGCTATGGCAGTTTGGCAGGTGAAAAGTGAGCTGTACTGATGAAGGGTGATACCCAGAAACATTAGTGTCTGTTCGCATGCCAACAGAAAGCAAGAATGAAGTGTTCATTCTACTGACATGGCTATACAATTGAGGCTTTTTTGCATAATTGCAAACGAATCGAATATCATTAATATTCGAAAACCTCAGATTACATTTATTATATATACGAGGTGGGTCAGAAAAATTCCAGGACTGATGTCACAAAAGATTGATTTCAAATCCAAACTTCACACTAAAAGTTTTCTCCTTCAAAGTAATCCCCCTGGAATATGTAACTATAATCGTAGCTCTCTGCAGCGATCAAACTTTTTTCTTCATATTTTTATATACATGTCCTCTGTTTCAGATCGTCAAGCAATGACCACAGAGCAACGCGCAAAGTTGAAAACTCCGTCAGCAGCACTGGGATTGCTGCAGCAAGTTTATGGAGATGAGACGATGTCACGCTCACATGTTTTTTAGTGGTGCAAGAGGTTTAAGGAAGGATGCGAGGACGTGGAAGATGACCCCAAGAGGGGAATGCCCTCAACAACCTGGACTGAGGTCAACGTATAGCGCGTCAGGGAGGTGGTGCGTAGCGATCGTCGACTGACTGTTCGAATGATGGGAAATGAGCTGGGCATGCATCGGGACAGCGTCTGGAAGATTCTCCCTGAAGACATGCACAAAGTCTGCGCGAAGATGGTGCCAAAACTGCTGAACGATGATCAGAAGGGTCGACGCATGCAAGTGTGCCAGGACATCCTCGAGCGTCTTGAAACCGAACCAGACTTACTAGGGACAGTCATCACCGGTGATGAGTCGTGGATCTTCGAGTATGACCAGGAGAGGAGCCGTTTTGAAGAGGTGGACGACGACAAAAATGCGGTGATGACGGAACTGCGGAGGATCCCGGAAGAATCCTTCAAGGAGTGCATGCAAGCGTGGCAGAAAAAGGATGGAAAAGTGCATTAGACTCCAGGGGAATTACTTTGAAGGAGAAAACTCTTAGTGTGAAGTTTGTGTTTGAAATAAATCTTTTGTGACATCAGTCCTGGAACTTTTCTGACCCATCTCGTATGTAAGTAAACAGAAACAAAGCTATAAGTTTGCATCATTTTTCGATATCAATCAACTGAATGCACTATATTCCAGCCAACGATTAACTTGACGTATATGAAATCTGTGTTTTCAATCCTCTATCCCTTACCTCTTACTTACTTTAACTCTAACTCATATCCCCCTTCTCCCTCGCGTGGACAGATACCTCAAATGCCTTTCTATCCACTCCTCTGAGAAACGATTATTTCCAATGTATCCGGCTGGATCTCGAAACCAGATCATGTGTCATATCGAACTATCTTCCCCAGGGTCACTCCTAGTCGGTCTCCTACCGGTTGGTTTCTCACGTAATATTGTGTCCAGCGATTTTTTTTCCTGAAACATTCTAACCACACACCGATAAATTCAAAGTAGCTGCTCTACTTTTCACACTTAAACGCCTCTTGCATTATCTCTCGCTTTAATTATTCATTATTTTATTATTTGGTTATCATATTGTATCATCTTTGTATTTCATTACATTATTTTTCAGAAGTTTGCGATCATTGTTCTATCGATTTCTTCCTTTCTTAACACCCGCATGTTCTTCATTTACAATCAAGAGAATCACACAAGTTTTTCTTCAACAAGTATTTCCATCTCAGCCGCTCACAGGCTAGGTTGAATGCATGCAGCTCTCATCTGGGACAGTTGATGTAATTGATACAATTAATATTAAGTAAATATCTTTAATTCGTTTGGAAGCCTCGACAATGAAAATGGGTAAATCTCCGGGTAACAAGGTCCGGTGGTGGAGAGAGAGATGTAAGTGGGTCTTCTCCACCACCGGACCTTGTTACCCGGAGATTTAGCCATTTGCATTGTCGAGGCTTCCAAACGACTTAAAGATATTTACTTATTGTTCCACAATGCTTCAAGCAAACTTCAATACTCAATTAATATTAAGTATTCTGCTGAAACTACTACTACTACTACTACTACTACTACTACTACTACTACTACTACTACTACTACTGACAATGTGGTTGTACCTCTCATTTTGGTTGTGGCTGCATTGGTTAATGTAGCTGTGAATGATGGGACTGCAGATGTAGGGATATATTGTTTTTCCCTCTATCCAACAATGACTAGCTGTCGCTGTGTCGTTGTTATTGTTGCTGTTGGTCCTGTTGGCATGGCATTCGAGTTGAGGAGGATAGAGGAATTATTGGTCATGATGTTAGAGGCGTTAGATTTGTCCTAAGGAAGGTGACATATCTTGGGGAGGTTTACACAGCTAGTGTTGGCTTTGTTATGGGTCGTTGCCAACGTCATCGAAGTGTTGGTCGTGGTTGCTGACTGATGTTGGTTTTGTTGCTGTTGCCACTATTCTAACCGCTATCGTTATGGTCGGTGTTGTTGTGGGTACTGCTTTTGTTATTGTTGCTGAACATTCTACCGTTGTCGTTGTTGAACTGGGATTCCAGAAGCCCCGATGCAGCTTAACAGTACGCATTGATATATAATACAGCAGACCACTTGCCCTGTATACTAGAGATTTGAAGCTTCCCACCCTTCCTCTGAAGGAGTACGGAATAAAAGAAAATGAGAAGGCTTGACTTCCGATCGTAATGTCGTATGGTTTCGTGTTGTGCTCTTCATCAAAACATTTTATTTCACGCTGCTACAGTACACTTACCTTTGATTGAATATCAGCACTAGCTGGGTGGTTAAACCTGAGATAGCCTGGTGACCTCTCCAGGGAGAGTCTTGCACTCTCAGTCACGTAACGCTAAGGTAACTTAGGATAAGAACTGGCCTGATTATACGTGAGTTTAGAACATAAATTAACTAATCCTCTATGGGGATATCAAATTTACCTTGGAAACACGACCTTGCCTATCACCATACTCTTGCTGTAGTTATTGACGTGCAGTTCTGATGAGCTGCTGATGCAGATGTAGGCCCCAGCAAACATGATCACACCTAGAGTTGATCGATATCGAAATAATTATCATATATAAAGAAAGAGTATATATGAGGTAAACTTGAGACTTTGGTCCGGCGTACGTCTATTTACACGTCTATTTATAGATTAGAGCTACACTTAGCCCCTAGTTACACGGAAGTATAAACCCTGTACGTGACTGATATTTGAAACTGCATCGAGCGCTCTGACTGGTTCGCCAAACGTAACTATCCCTACACACCTACATGCTATATATATATATTGGGAGTTTTGTTAACATCGGGATGAAAGTGAGAGCCAGCTATAGATGGAGGTTTAACCCTGCCATAGACTGGTCTACTGTCCAAGGGAGAATATGTTACTCTTTCCCATCATACACCATAGGCTTGCGTTCACAAAGCATAACTATTTTCTTCCCAACTCTTATAAATATATAATGATTTATATAAAAATAAATACATTCGCAGACTTTTTTCTTCACATTTTCAGGTTTTATGCTAATTAACGTGATTTTATTTTTACGAAATAAAAGCAACATTTCAAACCTCCAAAAGTGATATTATAAATCTTACATAACATTTTGGTATGGCGCTTGATATGTAGTTTTGAGTCGCTCATGCAGCTATATATATAAATTCTCCAGTCAAGAAGTAAATCGGTATTAGATGTGATCACTAAAATAAGCGTACACTTTGTGTATTTTATCTCACGCTCTCTCCTTAACTGTCATACTTGTACTCATCGTATTTACTTGATTCATATTATTTATTTATCCCACATCTATTTATATATTATCGAATTCCAATCTCTCTTTATCCTACTTAGTGTTGTATATAGTCTAATAGATTTTGTGAATATTTTTCGATTGAAGTGTTGAAATTTCTTCAGAAACCATGCAATCTTATTCGATTGTCACTTGCACGTATATATTTAATTTAGTTTAAAGTAAAAGCTTAAAGATAATGGCTAAGAAATACATCATATTACATGGGAAGTTTTTTTAAAGCCAATCCCCTGTCACAGCTAATATGCTTGACGTGAGTTCACCATCACTACCACCTCATATTTCTCTGTGTATTCCACTGCTTCTTTCCAGTTCAATATTTCTTACTCCTTTTCTCGCTCTTTATATATGTATGCATATAAATACACATATACACACACACACACACACACACACACACACACACACACACACATATATATATATATATATATATATTAGAAAGTGAGATTGTATCTACAAAATTAAAAATAACCGAGGTGTCCTACACGAGTTAAAGTATAAGATAAGAGGATGCAATCGAAAATACAACTGGAGTCTTTTTAACAAAATATATATATTTATTGTGTTCTTTTACCGGTTTCGCAGTTCTTCTGGTTTCAAAAGTAGAATTGAGATGGAGGGTCTGTGGTTTTTCTCACATCTGGTTGGTCTTTGAATGTTACTTGTTTTATATGGAAAAAAGAGGCTCGAAATGCCAGGTTTTTAGAGAAGTAATTTGGTTGTTTGGTGAATAAATATAATAAATTTCGCGCCAGTTCGCGTTACAAAGTTCTTCAAACAAAGCGTGGGCTCAGTTTGTTTTTTCATATATGAGTGAATTTTGCTTGGTTGATGCAGTCACGTGAATAAGCACATCAGCTTTCGCGCCAGTTTGTGTTTGAATTTCTTTTTACTTAAAAAAAAAATGGCTAACGAAGGCTTTTTTTAATAAATGTAATTTGATTGGTTATAAATGAAATTATGACTGTCACGTGAACAAGTACATTAAATATCGCGCCCGTATTTCGGAATTTATTTTGTAACCTTTTAGAGAATTTTGTGCCAAACAAAAGATAATGGTCAAGAGAAATGGCATGGGAGAATTGTGCTGGTTCAGTGAATATGGCTGATTCGCTGGGGTGTCAGAATTCAGACTTTCTATTGAAATAAAGAAAGTAGAGATATGTATGTTTATTAGTGTGCTTGTGTGTGGGTGAATGTGTGTATGTGTGTGTGTGTAGGCGTGTGTGTAGGAAGATGATTATATTAGTGGAAATGGGGGAGGGAGTTGTGTGTGTGTGTATATGGGTGTTATGATTGTGTGTATGTGTGTATGGGAATATGGTTAGCACGTTAAGACTGAGAGAATATATATATTTTGTGCGTGTGTGTGTGTTATCTGTGCGTGTGTATGTGTCTGGGATTATGGTTAGCATGTTAAGATGGAGAGAATATATATATTGTATGTGTGTGTGTGTAGGAAAATGATTCTATTAGAGGAAAAATTGGCGGGAGTTGTGCGTGTGTATGGGTGTTATGTGTGTGTATGGGTGTTATATGTGTGTGTATGGGTGTTATGAGTGTGTGTATACCTGATATGTGTGTGTGTATCTGTGTGTGGGAGTATGCTTAGCATGGTGCGATGGAGAGAATATATATATTTTTGTGAGTGTGTGTGTGTGTAGGAAAATGATTCCGTTAGTAGAAATGGCGGAGGGAGTTATGTGTGTGTGGCTGGTGGGGTTAGCATGTTAGGGTGTTAGAGTATTGACGTATGTTAAGGTTTATTTAGTTCTAGTTTTTATTTCATAAAGTAGGTGTTATGTGTGTGTGTATGTATGTGTCTGTTTGGATGGTTAGCCTGTTTTCGTGTTGACATAATGTATATTAAACTATATTTAATGCTGGTCTATATTTTTTAATAAACATATTTTCCTTATTTATTCGTATTTGTTCTGATGGGAAGACTTGGAATATGGGTGTCTTATTACTTGCGCATATGTCTAGATATGCACTTAGTGGTATCTGTCTCGTGGTTGGATCTCGTAATTGTTGGCGATGAACTGTCATTCTGTTTCTGAGTGTGACTTTCTGAGTGTGAGTTTGTCCTATATAATCTTCATTGCATGCTTTACATTTAATGGCATAAAGTAGATTTTTTGCTGAGCAAGTGAAGTGATTTTTTACAGCAAAATTTTGTCCTGATTGAAATGTATACGTGTTGCCTTCAATGAGGTGAATGCAGGTTCCTCAATTAGAGCGACCACATATTTAGACAGTTGGTTGTGGATTTGTGTTAGTTAATTTTGCATTGGTGAGTAATGTTTTTAGTGATTTCGGTTGTCTTTTGCTTTTGATTAGTTTGTGTGTTTCAAGGTGCTTTTTTCATTATTGTATCTTGTTTCAATAGTGGGATGTTCTTGTGAAATCTTGTAACTTTCCGCACTTCTTGTGTTGTGTGTTGAGATATATGATAGAATATTGGACGTACCTTGAATTTGTTTCTGTTTTCGTAATTCATCAATGCATATTGCTTTAGCCCTTTCTATTCCATTATATATTAGTATGGTGGGTACTGTCTTTCGAGTAGAATTTCCTCTAATTCTTGAAGTCTTTTATTTCGCGTTTCATACTTGGAGACAATTGTGCAAATTCTTCTTGCTAGGTTAAAAGGGATGTTGGTCTTCGTGTGCTTTGGAGATGAATAGCAGGTATTGTTTCGAATCTGTTGGTTTGTAGTGTATGTCAGTTTCAATATTTGTGTATTTCTCTAAGGTGTCCAGAAATGGCAGTTGATCTTGGCTGTATTCCATTGTGAATTGGATGTGGTTATTGATGCCGTTAATTAAATTTTTTAAATCATTTAGTTGGTCGAGTGTGTGGGACCAAAGAATGAGACAATCATCCATGTAGCGTTTCCAATTCTCTGATAAATATTTGTGGAAGTTCAATCCGTATTTTGATTTGGACTGTTCATATATCTGGACTTCTAAGTAAGCCATGACTAGGTTGGCATAAGTTTGAGCGGCTTTTGTACCCATCGCAGTCCCTGATATTTGCTTGTAATTACTGCCATCGAAATGAAATAGTTGTTCTGCAAAATAAATTTTAATCCCTGGGTGATGATGCTTTTTCGATTGTGTCAGGTATCTCATTGGGATATTTCTCTAGCCAGAATCCCATTGCTTCTAGTCCGTATTAGTGTAGGATCGTTGTGTAGAGATTCACTACATCAAAAGACACAATACTAGTGTCGTTGTTGACATGTTTGGAGAGTGGTTTAAGACGTCCATATCTTCTCTAACAAGGCTTAGATACACACACACACACACACACACACACACACACACACACACACACACACACACACACACACACACACACACACACACACACACACACACACACACACACACACACACACACACACACACACACACACACACACACACACACACACACACACACACACACACACACACACACACACACATGTATATATATGTATGTATATATATATATATATATATATATACATACATACATGCACCACACATACACATCAATAGGCATACTAATAGGTGCAAACCAGCAAATAGAGTCAGACGTAGAGAGTACATATTGTATAACTCCGTGTACAATATTTCTATTAGCACTAAGATTATCTCAGAATTCTATACACTAATCAATAAAAACTTTACAACTTCACATAAATACTATAAAATCTTTAACTCGCGCACCATTAGACTCTCATACTCCACTGCACCTAACATAGAACAACTAATTAAAAAACTCAACTCAGCAATACTAAATAAATACATCCCTAATGACTCAGCGCACCAGCATAGCAACATACAACGCACTAACACGCAGCTACAACCCCACCAAACTATCCAGGATACTACTACAAAACATAAAAATAATTGTAACTGCACCAAACCAGGTATGTGCCCACTGAATAACCAGTGCCTAGCACGCAATATTGTCTAACGATGTACAATAAATTTCGGAACCAACAAATGGTATTACGTCGGATGTACCGCAACTTCTTTCAAAGCTCGCCTATACCAACATCGATCTTCGATCAAGCACGAGAAAATGCGCTCCGTAACAACCCTCGCCGATAAAGCCTGGCAGCTCCGGAGGAACAATCAAACATTCTCCCTTGATTGGCAAATTATTTCAGCTGCGCCCGCATATCATCAAAATCATCGATTCTGTAAATTATGCAATATGGAGAGATACTGCATTTTAACGTCGGTAAACACACTTTTGAACAGCAAAATTGAACGTTCACTGTACTGTAAACATCGTTTGAAAACGACTTTTTCTTTTTTTAAATGCATATAATGTTACCTTTTTACACCACCGTTCGCAAATTTCTGTTTTATATGTTTATACACAGGATATGGCTTTCTATAATAATAGTACTAAACACTGTTTTCTGGACCCCTTTAGAAATAACCTGCTACTATAATAGCCCCAACAACTTGTCTGTAACTCTGTACCACTTTGACCCCTTTAACTAAATTTTGTCCAAACAACACCACTAGAAGCATTTACTTCCCCCACCAACCCTAACACGCCTCATTAAGCTAACTGCTGCCAAAACATTCTCTCCGTACAATCTCTACTAGTCTGACAGTCTTAAATCCTAGGACTCCCTCCCCCTTACACACTTCCCTCTTCCCCTTCTCTTCCTACCTCCTTCTTTCTCTTTTATCTAGTGTATAAAATATTTTCATATCATTCCAATTCAAAGGTCTGACGACATGGTGTGTTTGCTTACAGTGTAGCTTCGGTTTATGATAATATTTTTATATTATTCAAATAGCGAGGTATAGGTAATCCATACACTATAGAAACAATTGTTACCTAATAAATTCTTTATACCCGCATTTCCGTTTCATAAACTTCTTCTCCATATACATACATATAAAAATGATACAATATATATATAATAATATATATATATATATATATATATATATATATATATACAATAAAGTATGTCTATAGAATCATTTGATAAAATATATACGTCATTTCCTCTCCCAATCACCATAATCAACCACACAAAAAAACAATTAAACAACGCTATAAAACTAAAAGGCACCTATAAAGAATTAATAGATAAATAAACGACAGCTATCTATCCGCGATCAACAGCTATAGAATATTTACCCACCATTTCTAATAGCACGTTCAAATCGATTAAATATACCGTCAACCATACACAATTAGGTATAAAATCAAAGTTAGAAGAAACAATGTATATAAGCATACCAAAATTATGTTTCTACCGCACGAGATTTCATAAGCTTTTTGGAAATATCAGATCAAGGATAAATTCACGAGTTTCGAAATCATCAGGAAACAAACTCACTTGGACGAAGATTTTTCTTAAATGATCCCCGCCAGAAACGAATTCAAGATGGCTAAGAACTGTGACGTGGCAGTTGAAGTCAGAAAGAATGTGATTGGTACCTTACGGCGAGTGGGCTGGTTGCTAGAAAGCGCAGCCTTATACTGCCTAAATTGCATCTCAACGATATGGGAGATTATCAAATATAAAGATTTACATATACATAAAGTAGACAAAGTCATATATATATATATATATATATATATATATATGTGTGTGTTTTTGGCGACCATTCACGATGTGGCTCAATGACGAATTAATTAATTAAATAATCAACAAAAAACCAATTAAACAAGGTTATAAGAATGTGATTGGTGCCTTACATATATACACATACATATAGAGATGATACAATATATATATATATAAGATCCCGTTAAGGGTGAAAGCAGCGATTCTTTGCTTAAACTTTAATCTTTTATTTTAATAAATATATATATATATATATATATATATATATATGTACATATATATATATATATATATACACACAGTCCTAGAGTAAACCCATCTTAAAAAGAGTGATGGAGATAGGAGAGGAGAAGAGAGAGTAGTGAAGGTGTTAGAACCCTAAAGCGTAAAGGCACGTGCTACATGTGCAATATGCAGTGGAAGGCAGCTAGAGGGCTGCCTTCATGCAGAGATTAGGTGCACAGAGCTGGAAATATTCATTAGTTAAGTAAAACAAGACCACATAATTCAACACAGTTGAATTTTAATGTAAGGAATAAGGACTGTAATTATAGTTTAATGTAAGGAATAATAATAATAATAATTATGTCCGTTTACAATTGTTTCGCTACTCCATATAATGTTTCTGGATCAAATGATTATAGATCATTATTGATCTCGTTCAGATGAAGATAAGTAACTTAGGTAATATTGTGGAGCAGCTCTTCAGAACTTGAAATGGCATTATGAAAGTATTGATAAAGATAACATGGAATAAGGAATATAAAATAAAGTAAGATAGTTACATGAATATAGTGACAGTTACTACGCTTTAATAACCCCGGCACTGCTTAACAAAGCATTAGCCCTAGCTAGCACCAACTCTGACATAACTAATAATGAGATTGACATCATACTTATGACTAGGCAGACCATTATTGAGTTCGACGGCTCATTCTGGACTAGAAAGGACAGAACAGACAATTTCGACATCAGAACGGGCTCAAGCGACTCTGCGCAATCACTAATTTAGTTGGAATCTACCTATTACATAACATTAGGGCTGAGATCCAACCCTTGCAAGGCGGAATATATAAGGACGACGCCATATTTGCAGTCCACAATTGCACTAATCGAGGCATTGACTTGCTCAAAAAACAATTGCATAGATTTTTTTTTTAATAACGGACTCTCTATCACCATTGAACCTAACCATAAGGTAGTAAATTTCCTGGACGTTACCCTAGATCTTAACAACAACTTATATTACCCTTATAATAAACCAGGTGAAATACTTACATATATTAGCCCGCACTCTAACCACCCACCGGCAGTCATCAGAGCAGTCATTAAATCTATCTCTTATAGGATCTCCATGCTATCCGCATATGAGAAGATATTTATGAACCACGCGGCATATTATAATAAGGCCCTTTCTGAATCTGGTTATGAACAGTCCATTTACTACATACCTAAATGCCATAACATAGAACTTCACCACAACCATAATAAATTTAACACTAGAACTAGAAATACATTAGCCCGTAGCCAGATACGCCGGAAATTTAGCATTAACAACACCTATACAGGGAACCATAATGGTGGCAGAGGCCTACATCCCATTCCTGGTAGGAGAATCTGAATCAACCCTAGAATAGTAATGAAGGCCCTCGCCAACTCTACTAGAACCCCTAGAAGTAATAGGCCCCGAAACATCACCTGGCTTATTAAGCCACTAATATCCCTCTAATTTAGCCACTAATATCCCTAAACGCTTCTTCTCTATCCTATCTACCCCCCCCCCCCCCCCAACCATAGATATTACAAACTCTTTGATAAAAACAACATTGAAATCTCATTCTTAACGACACCGAACCTAGCTAGCCACATCGCATTCAGTAACCATCATACACTAAACAAATATAACTCCCACACCGCGGTACCCCCCCCCCCCTCCTCAAATACACCACGCCACTACACCAATACTTACTCTAGTAGCATACCTCCCCCCTCTAATTATATTAGTACACACTAGCCGCATATTTTAAACAACCCTAACCTTACTAACCGCAACAGTAATTGCAACTGTCGTTACGCTAATGCATGCCCACTTAACGGACAATGCCTTACCCCAAATATAGTATATAGGTGCACAGTTAAAACGGCATCACATACTAGCTCCTATATTGGCTCTACCTCTAACCATTTTAAGGTACGCTATAACGCGCACTCATTTTCCTTCCGAGACCCTAACAATAGATGTTCAACATCTCTAGCTAGTCTCATTAAAAACCTTAGATTAACCAACGTTGAACACTCTCTAACATGGGATATCTTGGTTAGATCCCCAGCGTTCAATGGATGAAAACTGTTGTGATCTCTGTCTTACCGAGGCCTATTATGTAACTCTGTCACAACCACAACCTATTAACGATAGAAATGAGGTAACTATTAACTGTCACCATCGAAGGGCAAATTCCTTCGCCAACAGAATATTCGACCCAACATAGTCATCACATCTCGCTATTACATATAGCTAGCATGTTAAATATTTAACCCAGACATGCATAATTATAAGTTACCTCCTCTACATTGTCTCTCATTTAAGCTCATTAGCACTTCTTAGCTATAAATCACCTATGATTTTAACTTCCCAAGGAGTTCTCTCCCTCGAAAACCGTCTCTAATTGGTATGGTAAATTTTATGAAGTGGCCATATTGTTACGCATAGGCAGATCTTGCTTAATACAGCCTCGACAGAAGCGTAATGCTTGCTTATAGCAGACACTAGACATATCCAGGACCCCTTTCGTGAAATACTAATGTATGGAACATTACATTCATGTAACCATCTTACTCTACTTTATTTTATATTCCTTATTCCATCTTATCTTTATCTATATTTTCATTATCTCATTTGAAGTTCTGAAGAGCTGCTCCATAATATTACCTAAGTTACTTATCTTAATCTGAACCAGATCAATAATGATCTATAATCAATTGATCAAGAAACATTACATGGAGTAGCCAAACAATTGTAAACGGACATTTGGATTGGCAGTATCGGTAGAGGGTCGGACGCCATGCTTTCCAGCATAGTTACGTCCCTTTACGATCTGAGTTCAAATCCCGCCGAGGTAGACGTTGCCTTTCATCCTTACGGGGTCGATAAAATAAAGTACCAGTAATGCACTGGATAATTGCTGGCCTTGTGCCTAAAGTAGAAACAATTATTATTATTCCTTACATTAAAATGCAACTATGTTGAATTTTGTGGTCCTGTTTTGCTTAACTAATGTATATATATATATATATATATATATATATATATATATACAGAGAGAGAGAGAGAGAGAGAGAGAGAGAGATAGAGAGAAGCATTTCCACAACAGTTAGTTCACCATACTGTGAACAATTGTTTCATCTTATTCGGAATCTCAGCTCGGTCTAAATGAAGGTGTACGGAAAAGGAAAGACAACAGCAGCAACACTGACCATATTGCCTTGGCTGGCCATTGTAGTAGCAGTGATAGTAATACCCTGTTAATTGCAGCATGTATATCTCTACCCGAGAGCCAGGCGGCGGCAACAGCATCATCATTATCATCATCAACAACAACACTGAATCCGTCACGACGGCGACGGCAACAACAAAGGTCTGGTGTTGTGGGTCACTATAAATAAATTCCTACAGTAATAATAATAATAATCATGTCTACCCTTTGGCACAAGGCCAGCCATAATCCCAGAGCACAAAGATAATTAGTAACAACAATAGTCGTCAGTCGTAACTACATTGATATTAATAATTGTTTCTACTTTTGTAACCAGTGCATTACTGGTACTTTATTTTAACGACCCCGTAAGGATGAAAAGCAAAGTTAACCTCGGCGCGATGTGAACTCAACAGCAGTAACAACAACGCCCGGAAAAAAAGGGGCTGCTAGATTGTGGATGCGAACTATAGGTAGCAACACATGGACTATTGTTGTTGTTGTGTTGTTGTTGCTGTTGTTGCGGTTGTAATGAATGTAGCTGTCATCAAACTGTCTATAGTTATAGCCCCCCCCCCCCCCCCCCTCAGTGTTCCATTTATTGCTTCCATTATCTGTTGAAATCTAGCTACGCATAGACTATTGTTTGATACAGGTCAACACAACACACTTGAAGGTTTATACTTTGGTAATTTATGACCCTAATTCCGTAGGGTTTACATGAGTCCAGATCCGCTAATTGACACATAGATAGCACATCACCCCAGTAAATGAAAACATGGATCCTGGGAAAGACCCTTTTAGGAGCTGTTATGTCTGCCGGGTGCACGAACAGGAACAGGTGTTTATTCTACCTGCGGCATATCACAAAATCGATTTCCATATGAAGAGTCCGTTTTCATAACAACAACAAAGGCATCAAGTACGTCTTGGATTGCAAGGGAGAACCGTTGAAATAGTTATTATGAATAAAGACTTATGTAATATCAGTATATTTCTTAATGTTACTCTTATATATATAAATATATATATATATATATATATATATATATATATATATATATATATATATATATATATATATATATATATATACACAATATGTTGAAAAGGTAACACACTAGAGAGAGATACAGTGCGCCATCAATAAAACAGGGAAAATATACACTGGTATTTTTTCCCTGTTTTATTGGTGGCGCACTGTATCTCTCTCTAGTGTGTTACCTTTTCAACATATTGTATTCTAAAGTGCCCAGGATTTCCTCTCCTTTGAGCGCATTATTTACGGGGAACGCCGTTAATGTATCGTGGTATATATATATATAATAAAATAACAGGAGGCTCGACTTTTGTAAATCCTTGAAAGGTTTATTATACTATGATCATTCATTTCAATAACCGGGTTCCGGTGATATCATCAGGTATTCGAAATATAACAAAGGGATATAACAGATAAAATCCATGGGGCTGAAAATCATAGACAAGAGGACGACCGACCATCTAGCATCTTTTACTCTAGTCGGTCGCCCTCTATATATATGAGAGGTTATAACTGAAATATACATAACAGTGATTATGAATAATACACACACACACACATACTGAAATATATATTATAAATATGTATCTATCTCTATATGTGTGTGTGTGTGTGTGAGTGCATGTGGAGGGAATGACTGTGTGTGTGATGAAGCAGTATAGAACAAGAGTTTTTGAGATTAAAATGTTTAGTTTAGTAGAAAAAAAAAATCTAGATATATTATGAAACAAACTATTGGAAGATTATACGTGAAGGAATGGAAAACGAGCTATAGAAATATAGATAGTGATGATATTGATGAGAATAAAGATATATATTTTATTTCAAAGAGAGTAAATTTGCTAAAATTGGTCTGATGCTCAATAATCGTTTCCTTCTGCAATATAATATTTACGAAGTGCCACCATATTTGAAACACATTTACAGAAATATAAAATAGTTCTCTGCTGGACGTGTTCAGATAAGCGAATGCTAACATTCGCTTCTACTATAGTTAGCGTTCGCGACTTCATTACGCATCAGTAACTGACAAATATAATCAATAAAGCTTTATTAGTGGATCTAATGAAGCGATTCCCTTAATACGATGAATCAGAAAACCTTACGCGCATTGTCGTGTAATAGATGAAGTGGTTGATCTGCAACTATGTGGAGAAGTATTGTTTGCTTCTCTTTATTGTTTCATTGCTTTGTTGCTTGCTTTGTATTTGTCTTAAGGCAATTATGAAAACATCATTAATATTTTATAGAAGAAGAAGAAGAAGAAGAAGAAGAAGAAGAAGAAGAAGAAGAAGAAGAAGAAGAAGAAGAAGAGGTGGTTGGGAATGAACACTAGACCTATTCTAAGGTGAATAAAAATGTAAAAATATTTCAGGGTTATTTTTAACGTAATCACCACCTTCATTTTCTTTTTCATAGGAAAATAGTTTTAATTCAGTTATTTTACGTTTGATTTTGGAAATCTTAGCATATGTTTAGAAGGCAGATGCAAGCACATATATAAATGTGTGTATATGCTTGGGAAAGGGGTATAGGGCTGTATATGGTGATATTTCCGTAACACTGATTGTTATAAATTTTTATATATTGATTTTTTAGCCTTTATAAATAGAAAGGAGCGGTATATTCTTTATAATGTTCTCTATTTTGAAAACCCACACATTTTTATTTATAGTTTCAGAAAATATAATTACAAAATGTGCATTTTATTCGAGCAACGATTCAGCCTCCCATTACTGAAGCTAAGATCAAACGAAATAACTATTCTCAAGAAACCAAAGGTTTAATGGTGGATTTTAATAGTCAGTTACTTGAAATAAATTAGGTGTGTGTGTCAAATAATCACATACCTTAAATAAAACTTAAATTATTATATGTCCAAATGTATTTGATCCAATGAGCTGAGATAGACTCCCCGCACTAGACACCTCTCTAAACATCATAATCAAATCGATACTATATTAACTTCAACTCTAATTAAGTGTTATATTGTAATGTTACATTGGATTGAATGATAATTTCACAGGAAAATAGTTGAAGGTGAATTCATTCATGCTAGTACATGACTAGATTATTGTACAGCTAACTAAACTTTATCTAAAATCTCAAATATTTAATCTAGTTATATTCAGTTTATTCCACTAAATCATTCTCTGTTCAATTGAAATAATATTTATATTAATGGAAAATCGAGAACTATAATCGAGTCAGCCAATTTAAAAATCGATGGTAGATTCAACTGTTAATATGCGTAACCAAGTTCTTAGAATCTCTTGGCGCATTACACACCGTGACAAGCATTCGTGTCAGCACTCGGCCTTGTGATAATTACCTGTTTACCACTCTCTATTCTTTGAGCTCTTGAAAATTGTCATTAACCCTGCCCTTTGTCATTTAATCTGTTAAAATATGACTTTTATATGGTTTATATTTCTCCACATACTATTTCAAATTGTTTGGTCCTCATTTTGCTTTTCAGAGAACTAGAAATATTTCAAACATTGTTAATCCTTATGAAATATTCTCAGTGATTTAAAGAGTGTTACTAATTTATATCCAATATCTCTCTTCATATTGACTATTTGATGTTTTCGGAAATGGCTCCTCATTTAGAAACAAATATCATACCTCTATGTCCATCATGGAACTCATTTCTGAAATTTCATCGAAAATGTTGGCTAACGTTTATCTATTTAACATCCTGTTCCAATGCATTTAGTCAATTCAATGTCATATTCCATTCTTCTCTGAACGAATCGTTAACTGGTGTTTAAAATGAACCTCTGTGGTTTATCCTAATGAATAAAGATACAATATCCTTAAAAACGAGTGCCTTGTGTTTTACTTTTCCCAATCATGTTATATTCATGGTATCATTTTCGTTGAAACTCTGCACTACAATATGGTACCCATTAAAATATTATTTAAAAAACTTATATGAGGAAATTGCTGAGAATTCTAGCATCTTTGTGATTGAAGTTTAATACGTATAAAACAAAAAGAAAAATGAGGAGGTGCCAAAAATGTTTAGTCAGAGAAAATGCAACAAAAATAGGAAGCACTTACTTACACGGAGTGCTTCAACATATTATGGTGGATCTATATGGAAAAACTGACTCACTTAATCTATGATTGATACAGGATGACGATTAACTATTTACTTGCTAGTTTAGCGGAAAGATCAGTCAGAAATAAACCCCTACATAACGGAGTGTCCATACAAAACACACCCATGGTATTATAAACAGCAGGTTGAGAGATCTCGCCCCACATATCCATGTCTATATTTATAGGTAAACTGAATTTCTTTTTTCCAAAATGGCTTCCATATTTTTGTATTTGTAACAATTACGAGCTCCATAATTACATTGAACAGCTGCTAATTCAGTGAAATGTTGTAACTCTTCACTTCGCGTCAACAGAACATTATATGCATCTGATTACAGTATCGAACAGACATGTACGTAAGTCATTTCCAATATACCAATTGATGACCACCTTAACACGTTGTATATTGTGTTTTATGAGAAGAAATATTTTGTTTTTATCTCAAAGCCGAAGTCCACCTTACCATTTGGTATCCATAGCATAATGATAAATCAATACTTGAATCATTTTAATCAAATGTTCCCCTCATTGGAATGACTAGAAAACGCCTCATAACTATTTTACGCATCATAACAATTAATAGTTTTAAGTGGATCAATTAGTATCCGTATAGCACCAGATAAAACAAATTATGTCTCTTTACATTTTGAATTCAATTCTTGCTAAGGTAGGGTTTGCTATCTGCTGTTCTGGTTTCAATAATATATGTAACAATTCGATTTAATAGCCTATCTCGAAAATATGTAGGCTTGTAGATGTACAACATGCTCATCATTCTATCTTTATTTTATAGAAATGGAAAACTGGGGGAACAACAATATGCCGGGCAAATAGCTATATCATAATGGTTTGTGATTTAGGCACAAGGCTAATAATGTTTTTTTAGTGGGTAAGTTGAATAACTCGACTGCAGTGCATTGCTCGTACTTCATTTTCTCGTAAGGATGAAGCACAAAGATAACCTTGGCGGAATTTGAACTGTGAAGGTAGAGGGCCGTAACTCCATGCCAAAAAGCTTTATGTGCGACGCACATTCCTTCAGGTTGAGAATTCAAAGTTGATTTTATCTTTCATCATTTCGTAGTTGATCAACTTTAATCATATAATCTCACGAAACACATAATGGATTTTATTCAATCAATTTTAATTTCACAAACATTCTTGATCTCCCCTTAAATCTACTTCATACCTCATCAAGTATCGATAACCTGATGTAACTCTCAAGTACGTGAGCCTATTTCTGGCTCTGCGTCTTTGCTACAAACGCATAATATTAAAGTGATTAAACGTAGCTGCAAATAGCTTGATTCCACAGGCACATCGAAAATCATGAATTGTTGTCTACAGCATAGTTGATATTCTAACGTTATATTTCACAGCGAGCCTTATATGGTTTTAAACGAATAAAAACATCTAAATTCTGAAGTCTTGTGTAAAAAGATAAGCCAACTTATCTTGGTACGTTACGATATTATTATTTAAGTTAATTCTTCAGACGAATTATTAGAGCGATTCTATATTTCATTCTAACTCCAAAGAGATTTAAATGTATGTAGATCTCAGAGAACATAATTGACTTGTTCTCTTTAGTAAAATATCTGTACAGCTGAATAAAAAAGTATATTACATGAATTTGTTAGGTCTCTTTAAATGTAAATATATAAAAAAGTATATTACATGAATTTGTTAGGTCTCTTTAAATGTAAATATATAATGTCATACATATCGGCTAATACACGCTAAAAGTTTATGTTTACATTCTACAATCTCCAGAAAATATTGAATGTTCTCTTTATGTACACACAAAGCAGAAAAAAAACGTGGTGCATAATCCTAAATCGAAAAAGGATGCAAACACCATTAACCCCTATATAACATTAGTTTTATTATTGTTATTCCATGAATCATTACAGCATTCTTACCTCTATAAGATTGAGAGCTCTTGCCAATATAATCTCGCTAATAAATACAAAAAAAAAAGAAGTCACACTGATACAAGTGCATGATTAACCAGGTCAATCAATGGATAGCGGATTCTGCTATTCTGATTACTTTTTGAAGTTTAAATTTCAGTAGTTTTGTCGCCATCACCATTTTGAGGAAAGACAGCGATCACAGTGCTAAATCTATCAGCAAAATAGATTAAAATCTAAGAATAGTGTTTCTTGAATTTCATTTTTAAATGTAAAATGAAGACTAAAATAGTGAGCGTTACTGTTGTTAATGAATAAGTATGACTGGCGGTAAGAAAGCGTGGGTGCATGTAAGCATTTCAGCGCGTGACTGAGTGTATATATTTGTATAGGCATTTACCGTTGAATATTATGAGGATATGTTTATAAGAATTTGTAAATAAATATCTATGTGACCCATTGAATATGTATATATGTATATGTGTATGTATATATGTATGTATGCATGTATGTACGTATGTATGTAGACATGTATATATGCATTTATGCAAACACACATGCATACACTTTATATATATATATATATATATATGTTTGATATATACGTATATATGCTTCATATATATGTATATATACACACATGTAACCTAGACATTCATCATGCGTGCTAAGAGCCGTTATTTGATGCAAATAACACGTGATTTCGCCCTACTCTGGGCAGCGTGTTTATTAGCTTTCTCTCTATCCATTAGGCTAGATGTGTCGTGAACAGTACCCATATTTGCTGACTGAGGTTCTGTGGACTGTTATACCACACATTTCTGTGGTGAAACGAACTAAATTCGTATCAGCAAGCTTTTAGTTATAAGGTTAGTAATTTAAAACTCTACTTCAGAGATTTGATTCTGACGACTTAGTTTTTTCTATTTAATTGCTAACCTGTAGGTATTGTTCTCCATACAGTAATGGTTAAACTCACATGTAATAATGTTTTACTCACTTCTCACTGTGTAACACACTTCTCTCTGTGTATTTGTACTCGAGCGTAGATGAAAATTCTCTGTTCTTCTTCGAGCTAATATTATTATTACTGTGAACTGCGGAATACTTTAATTCCGATCTTTGTATATTTAACCAGCTCTAGATTATTGAGCTAAGAAATTCGAATGGTTGGGCTGCTCTCTCTAGCATTTTACCCCTATTCATGAGAGCCGTTATTTGACGCAAATAACACGTGATTTCGCCCTACTCTGGGCAGCGTGTTTATTAGCTTTCTCTCTATCCATTAGGCTAGATGGGTCGTGAACAGTACCCATATTTGCTGACCGAGGATCCTATGGGCTGTTATACCACACATTTCTGTGGTGAAACGAACTAAATTCCTATCAGCAAGCTTATAGTTATAAGGTTAGTAATTTAAAATTCTACTTCAGAGATTTGATTCTGGCTTAGTTGTTTTCTATTTAATTGCTAACCTGTAGGTATTGTTCGCCATACAGTAATGGTTTAACTCACATGTAATACTTTTTTACACACTTCTCACTGTATAACACACTTCTGTCTGTGTATTTGTATATATATATATATATATATATATATATATAGAGAGAGAGAGAGAGAGAGAGAGAGAGAGAAAGAGAGAGAGGAGAGAGAGAGAGAGGAGAGAGAGAGAGAGGTGGATAGATAGATAGATATAGATATGTGCGCCTATATGCGTGTGAGTGTATGTGTGATTGTGTGTGTGTTCTTTCAAATGGACATTTTTCAGCGGGCACAATGATGAACGTTTAGTTGGCTTGTATGTAGATATATATATATATATATATATATATATGTATGAATCTATATACGCTGTTTAATGAGAAAAAGCAAAAGGAAAAACAAACAAAAACACACAAATAAAAATAAAAACAATAAAACAAAACATAGATAAGCATCGTTTCTCTGCACATAATTCAATAAAATCCTGTGACAAGATATGATTCTCTGACAGCTCACAAGCATGCACAATCTTTAGATACTCACGTCTTTTCATCTTAAGATTTTTCGGCTTTCGCTTCTAATTTAATCACTTTTAACTATACGAAGAAAACATTTTTTTACTCCGAATTTAGCACGAAACTTCTGCTGGAATGATATATACGTATATATATATATATATATATATAAATGAAAAATGGCGAGCTCTGTTGTTGCAAATAGGTATATATAAAAATGATATATATATATATATACACACACACACACACACACACACACACACACACACACACACACACACACACACACACACACACACACACACACACACACACACACATATATATATATATATAAATATATATAATTGGTGTGGGATGGTTAAACCGTCCGTAATCGGTATGCTGTTTGAGCACTCGATGCTCTTACAGACCAGAGTATAATATCACATAAGAAACGGAGAATCAGTGGTGCGACGAATAAGATTTACTAGACATATTACAATCGAAGATCCTCGACTCTGCTCGATTCTACGATGCAGAGCTTCGAAATATTCTTCGTAGAATCGAGACGTATCCGAAAATGTAAATTATGTAAGTTTCAATTCTAATCATCCTAGAAGTATTAAACATACTATTGTCATACTAGAGTCCAACAATGGATTTCACGCATCTCCTCTAATAAAAATAATGTTGATGATAAGGCTGTATATTATAATGAAGCTTTACATAGTGCAGGATACTCAAATAGAATTAAGTATATAGATAACAATAACATGACATATTATCCCAGTATTAACATAAACACTAAACCAAACAAAAAAACTAGAACTAGAAATATTATTTGGTACTCTCCCCCATTCTCATTAAGCGTTAAAACACCTTAAGCAAAGCTATTCTTTAAAGCACTTGATAAATGTTTTCCTAAAGCCGACAGATTCCACTCTATTTTTAACAGACACACTTTAAAACTAACCTACTCTACTACTATGAACATAGCACAACATACAAATAGAATTAATAATAGAAAATTAAATTTAAACCCTAATCAAACTAATAAAAATAGCAATAATAGTATTTCTAACAACATATTCAGAATAATAGTACCGTTCTGAACAACAATAACTCCAGTAAATGTAACTGTAGAATCAAATCAAACTGCCCTTAACAAAATAATTGTTTAGACTAAAACGTAGTTTATAAATGCACAGTTAAAACTAGAGACAAAACGTTTAACTATGTTGGTGCCACTTCAACAAAATTTAAAGAAAGGTTGGATAACCATAATCATACATTTAAGAGATTTGATAAAAAATCTGCTACTTCACTTTCACATCTAATTTGGAATTTAAAAGACAACAATATAGACTATTCAATATCTTGGAGAACGATTTCGGAAGCACCTGCATACAGAAACACGGCTTTATCAAGATTCTGTAAATTGTGTATCGAAGAAATTTGTTATATAATTAGCTGTCGAAACTCTATTAATCTCAGAACAGAATTATTTTCTTCTTGCAGACATCGCCAAAATTCCACGTTCAGAACTATTTTTAATTTATAATAATCCTATATACCTTCAAAATGATCTTACCTTTTTGAAAATTTAAATGTAATTTTTTTAAATATTTTTTAATATTTTTAATATTTCTAAATTTTTTAATATCTCTAATATTTATAATATTTTTAATATATATATTTAATATTTTAATTCCTACATTATTTTAATTCTGACATTATTTTTAATTCTGACATTATTGTTGTAAGGACACCCCTCTAAATGTATTTTTTATATATAATCAATTAGATTATATGAAGAATTATGGTTGTAAGTATTTCTATCTTATTACATTAAATATGTATATAGATTAATAATTGCGTATGTATTAGTATTATAGAGATAGACATCATTTACAATTATTAGTGGTTTATATATCAAATATGAGTTACGAAGATGTTGATTTTGTATTTTATATGGGTGGGTGGCTAGTAATAAATAGTACACATTGTTAATTAGGTTACTTAAAATAGTAATAATAATAATGAGCATGTTGTGTACAGTGCTCAGGTGCACTACAACTCATCAAAAGTGTATGCATAGTACATAGGGTAATGTACAAACGTCAGGAAAATGAACAGTGCATGAGTCATGATATACACATCTGTTCATGTGTATGGCAGGGGGACATCAG
>OZ024740.1:127354422-127356922 GCA_964016885.1 Eledone cirrhosa
GTTTTCGGCGAATCGATCCACGAGACGGCGGCGGTTAGTCTGGTATATGGACCTGCAAAAGGAACATTGGGTGGAATGGACGAAGTTGGGAGAAGTACATGTGAAGGAATGGTGAATGCGAAAAGAATAGATTGCACTTCTAAGTGTAGAAAGGTTTTTTATGTAGCTACGGGAATTACAGCTCGGCCAGGAGCAAGGACATGGGCGAGGTGGAGTCCTAGAGAAAGGAGAGAAGGAACTGCGCACAAGAAGGTCACGAAAATTAAGGCGGCACTGATGGGTTGGTTAGGAAAGAAGCTCGTTGATGGATGGGTTAGAAAAGAAGCGAGAAGTGATGGAGTCAGAAACGATGTTCGGGAATCAATGAAAGTATAGCGTTACATGGGTAGTATAGAGGGTTTGTAGGTGAAGAGGAAAGGAAGGCGGTTGTTGGGAAACCTATGGCGGACAGGAGGATGTGAGGAATTCGGAGTAGGGTATGGAGATTTGGGACTGGATTAGATGGAAGAAGGTGTATTGAGTTATGAGCGAGAGTTAGTAGGGTTGTAATGGATGGAGCTAGAGAGTTTTTGGTGAGTGTGGTCGATAGAGTGGAGGATGTCTAGAAACTGGATGGAAAAAATCATAGACGAATTTGGTGAAGGTGAGGGGAGGATGAAAATTGTGGACAAAAGAAAGTAAAGAATCGAGTTGTTCACCGAAGAGACAGTCAGGCCGATACAATCGTAGATATAATGACCGTATAGCTCAGTGGTGGATCCAATGTACTCTAAAAACGCTCAGTCCAGTAGACATCACCGCGTTTTGTTTTATGTATACATATAGTGTGTTATTGTTTTTTTGTTTTTTTTTACTTTTTGTTTTTTGTATGGTGGAATTCAATATTACAAATGTCATTGGCGGTAATTTAACAACTCGATGATTTAGTGTAGTGGAAGCAGAGGTTATTGAGATGGGGAGACTTACAATTGATTTTTGTATCGATTTCTATTTGGAGTTGAGTACCGTATTCCACAACACTAAAACGTGAACGCGGCAGAACACTTTCTATAATTTTATATTTCTTTATATCTATTTAAAAGTTTATAATACATTGTTTTTGTTTACAACCATAAAATAACATAGATGACATAAAAATGTCTTCACGTCCCAAATACTTGTCTGGATGCCTCCATCATTTTCCTATATTATGTACTACAGGATTGTTTAAGTTTGATCTATGTTAATTCAGTACCGATTTAAAATATCGACAATCTAGAAATCATTCACCAATATGATTACACTTGAATTTATTGTAGTGTAGACATCTGGCGTCCTGACTCCACGAATCACATTTTTACGTAGTATGATCATGATGCATATGGCCATCCGCCAAACCGAGCCCCGCAATTTGAACTGGCTCATTTATTGCTTTTGCCTTATTATCCGGAGAAACGCATAAACAGTTCTGTCCAACCGGACTATGAAGCAACAAGAAACTTAAATAAGATTTCGATTAAGTAAGCAACGCAATTATTTATATTCTGGTTTGCCAAATATATTCAGTTAGGATATTTGAAAAATCTGAAAAAAAGCTGATTCAAAACATCATTATAAAATGGTATGAATTTTATAAAGCTTTCTGTATAACCTTGCCTGAGCGTTTCAGAACATATTATGAAATAATTCTACACCAATAGACATACGTTGTCTAAACCACATTACACAGGAAGAGGTGAAATACGTTTATTTTCAAAGGAAATGTGGTTACTTAAAGAGACGTTTTACATAATCTCCAGCTATATGATAGTCAAAGCAGTATTATGTTGACAAACGTATTTTTTCACGACGTTCAATCATTAGATTCCTTTTTGTACATGATATAATTTATTATTTATGTGCTAATCAAGTTAAGTAAATAAATATCCAGATATATAGTTACTCGCCATGTTTGCGAACTCATAATTGTCAGATTTGTAGCCGAAATAAGAAAATAAGAAATTGTTAAAATTTACACATAAAACATTGTGCCAAATTTTCGTTTATCTTTCTCTACATATGTCTGAGTATGACATATACAAATAAGTCTCTCACGAGAATTCAGTTTATATTATCATCTTGTCAGTCAGTTGACATATCAAATAGGTAGTAATCTGGCTTCCAATCAAAATTATTTTTGTATGTTGCCACTTTTAGCAATCCTTACAAGTGAATAGCAAACTTATTTAGAGTTCCCTTTTATTAATGCAAGGATTTCAAAGCTTTCATCTTCCATCAGATTCAGGCAAAAGCGTTCGATCTAAAGTCATGATGAATATTTAATCGCGCGCTTAACATAGAAAATATAATCAGATTATAAGTTAAGACACATTTAATTGTATTTCTTCTTTTCAAGCAATCTCACTCGGAAGGAAAATATTTTCGACACGGCTACAAATAAATGTATTGTTTCCCTCCAACTGTTTCTAAATTTAGTTCAGAAATAAACCGAAGGATTAAATTAAAATTTGAAATAGAAATT
>OZ024740.1:127361922-127381922 GCA_964016885.1 Eledone cirrhosa
CTCTCTCTCTCTCTCTCTCTCTCTCTCTCTCTCTCTCTCTCTCTCTATCTCTCTCTCTCTCTCTCTCTCTCTCTCTCTCTCTATATATATATATATATATATATATATATATATATATATGTATGTATGTTTGTATGTATAAGCAAATACATTTCCTCTCCCACGGTACTTATGGTTATTTCACGCCCTCAATCCTTTTCATTTTACTATATCTCCATTCATTCTCTCCCTCATATATTTATATTAATTATGATTTATATTCTACTTTTTCCTTGTGCCAATCTGTTATTTTCTCCTCCAAATTCCCTCTGCTGTTCATCTCTACAGCACTCTCGCAATTATCAATCTCACCACTCTCACTCCTTCTTTTTCACTCGTTTCACAATTTTAATGCCATTTTCTGTTCAACTCAGTTGAAATCCCTTTAACACTTCTGCAACTGTCACCTCATAGAGTGTTATAATTTTGGAATGTGTCACGCATGTCTGTGAATTTCTACTGGAAATTGTTGCAGATGTGTCAACACATACATGGGAAGCTTTAATGGAGAAGCGCATAAATAAGCTTGGAATATCCGATGCGACAATTGTTGGAATTTAGTGAACTATATCACTGTAGCATATACATATATCCTTATATAAGATACAATTTTAATAAAGAAATGTAGCACTTTAAATGGATGACTCCATTATATAACAGAATATTCTCCTCTTAGTCCTTTGAAGTACACATCGCTAATTTGATTGATTCAAGAAATTTACAAATCAGGATAGTGTGCGGCAAATATTGATTGGTTTTATTGATTCGTCAAGAATATATATTTTAGGCTACAACAAATTCAGAATTTTAATTCATTTACTGATTTCAAGTTTAAACCTTACGTTATTGCCTCAAATATGAAACGAAACCAGCCTGCTAGCTAGGTATATCAATCCATGAAACACAGTGCTCAGCACACATTGTGTATATATAATGGTTTCGGATTTAGGTACAAGGCCGCCAATTTGGGGGAGGGAAAATGTTGCTTAAATCTACTAGTACATTGTTTTATCGACCCCGTAAGGATGAAAGTCAAAGCTAACCTTGGCGAGATTTCAACTCACAATTTAAAGGGACATAACTCTATGCCATGAATCAGGGTGTCCGATGCTCTCTAGGTTCTGCCAATTCACCGCCCATTTATCAATATATAACGAAACATAATCCATAATTTAAACTGTTGAAAAAGAAATGTCAGTATGTATATTTATTTTCAAATATAGTAAATTATGTTAGGAAAAGATTAATAGGTTGAGATTGGTTTGGCGATAGGTCCAGTATTTCTGGAGTGGGAACCGAAGAAGATGTTTCCGATGTCTCATGGGTGTGGTTGTGAATATGCTGAAGGAATGAAATTGGTAGGTGTCAATTATTGCTTCAGTTTGTGTGTGAAAAGATGGTATATCAGAGTCATATAGTTTTGGTGTTTGTACACTGATGTGTGAGTATTAATGGCAGGCCTTCCATCGGTTTCGACGGTTGAAATCATCAGTACGTTGTATCATGCCGAGTGTGTAGTCCTTGTTTATAGGTATAGGTATGTTTTTCAGTGACATGCCTATGCGGTGCTTTTCCATGTTAACGCCGTGCGTTAAGGTTGTTACTCAACCTATTGGTAGCCGTGTATATGGGATAACAAGTTATCCTTATAGGTAATCCTGTTAGAGTACTCCGCGTCGTGGATAGTTTTAACGTACGGCTTTGTTTGACTCAACAAGATATTTCCATATTAATACAGCGAGTTCGCGGTGATTTCTATGCAGGTCACACTTGGAGTAATAATAGTTAAAGAAAGAAGAGTAACATGGTTGGCTGTACGATAAAGGCTTTACTTAAAGTACTGACAATTGTTTAGTTGATCAGGTGTGTCTAGAGTTCGCTAATCGCTTGAGGCTGCACAATCGATCTCCAATACATTGCTTACCACTGGTCAACACATCAGATCCCGTAGATATGAAAATAATTCATTCGAGGCAAGACTTATATAGAAACTTAGCGTAACACTTCCTCAAAAAACTACTAAAATCTAATTCTACGTACACTCTCTAACGCTTTTATTTCTTTTATTTCTTTGTATTCTCCATTTCCTCATTTTCTTCTTATTATTATTGTTTTTTAATGTACCCTATCTTTTACTTTTTTACATTTGTAACTTCTCTATATATTTACCATGCATGTTTTACTATTGATGTTATTGTTTTAATTATAAGCTATTTTATTGTTGATGTTATTGTTTTGGTGTTACGCTACTTTTATATATAAGTTAAAAACAAAAAAAAACAAAAACAATAACGAAGAGTGCAGTACAAACAGTGTAGGTATTAGATTCACGCTTGAGAGTGGGTGTGGGGGGCGAGGTTTCGGGTATTAGCCCTTCATCAGGAGAAAAGTGGGAAAGAAAAGATTTCCGAGAGGGAGTTGTGGAAATATATACATACTAATGTATTTTTGAAATGGTCAACATTAATTTTATGTTGGTTGTTTTTCTTTAATAATAAAGCATTTAATAGTTTTTCTTGCATCAGTTCAATGTTTAAACTAATATTTACCTTCTGGATCCCGCTTCAATATTCCTGGTTCAAGCGTTAGTAGTGTGCTGGCTAGGTAGTAAGGCCTATACAATAATATGCAATTAATATCAAATCGCATGAGAAGAACTACACAAATATAATTGATTTGTTGTAAAAACAGAAATGAAAATAGTTGGGTGAACATAATCTGGTGTGCGATTCAAAATAACTCACTTGAGGATAAAAGGGTAATCAGCTAATTCTTAAAATTGAGTCATTAGTAATATATAATTACTAAATATTAGAAGCAACAATACTAGAAAGATCTGAAAAGTTAAAACATAGGTAACACATACAAAAAGTAATTGAATGGCCATGATAGAGTTAATTCTAGTCGGTAATTAGAAATACATGCCTCCTTTCTTTGCCTCCAGGATTAATTCAGCCGCTTTTATCCATACTCCTTTACACACGAACAGACACACATATATATATATATTTGTATGAATATATATATGTATACACACACACACGCACACGTACATATATATATATATATATATATATATATATATATATATATATATATATATATATATAATGGAAAATTTGAACAGGAACAAAACAGAGAGGCAGTACAACGAATGTTTATTAATTTCACGCTCTTGAGAGTGGGGTGGTGGTGGGGTACGATGTTTCGGGCATAAGCCCTTCTTCAGGTGAAAAGTGTGTGGGAAGAGAGTTCAAAGGGTGTGTAGGGGAGTGGTGGAGAGACATATAGCAAAAAGGGGGTGGGAGGAAACGGTGCAAATGAAATTGAAAATAAAAGCATGATCAAAATAAAATTAAAATGGGGTAAAACAGGTGGTGGAAGGGTGTGGGGCGTGTAGGGGTGGTGGCGGGTGGAGTGGGGAGAGGGAGACGGGGTGTCCGAGCGGGGAGGGCTGAAGGTGGTGTGTGTGTGTAGGTGTACGTGTGTGTGTGTGTGTATGTGAAAGCAAGGGTTGGGGGAAGAACGGGGTTGCATGTTCAGGAAGAGGTGTGTGTGGGGTGGGGTGTAGGTCGGAGTGTGTGTGCGTGTGTGGATAGAGGGGTGGGGGGAGAGGAATCCGGAGGCTGAATGTGTAAATATGTGGTGGAATGCACGTGTGTGTGTGGTGTATAAGCGTGTTGTGGGTGTAGGTGGCGTGTGGGGAAAATAAATGATTGGGGTGTATGTGTGGGTGAGTCATAAAGGTGATTCCGTAAGAAGATGTGGTGGAATGGTTAGTAAAATCCTAGGATGGTAGTTGATTCCGGGGTCAAGATATATATATATATATGCCCGTCTGCCATCTTCCTTACTGATATCATCCCTACCACTCACCTGTCTGTCAGCCTCCTACTGCTATCTCCACTCTCTCGCATCCTTCGCCTTGACCTTCTTGACCACTTCCTGTTTCGCACGCACCGCACCACTGGACACACGCTCCAGACATCCACCCTCTTATACTCGAATTTTTCGGCTCATGTGTACATACATTTATAGTATTTTGATTATTTATTTGTACGTGTGTGTGTATGTGTGTAGATGTGTATGTGTGAATGTATGCGTGTATGTATGTATATATATATATATATAAACGGAAAAAATGAAACGAAATTTCATTTCCCACTCTTAGTACGGCTGTTACTTAAATATAAGTATGTACACATACATACATATATGTATACAGACGTACAGTAGTATGTATATATATATATATACATACATGCACACATATATATATGAACGTATGGATTCACCGAACATTTATTATAATTCTCGGTGTGTTTGTAAACATATATATATATGTGTGTGTATGTGTATGTGTACGTATTTATGTATATATATATATATATATATATATATATATATATATATATATATATATATATGTATATGTATGTGTTTATGCATATATATATATTTATATTTGTGTGTATATATCTATGTGTGTGTGTTTATTAATGTTTATATTATATTTATATATGATTAATTTTATGTCTTTACGTATATAGTTGTGTGTATGCGGTTGTATATGTTTTTTTGTGTATGTATGGTTTTTTTGTATGAGTGTGTTGATTTGTTATAACGTGCGAGTGCGCGCACGCATGTTTTTACGAATGAACGTAGGTTATGAACCAATGCTCTTTATTGTAGGCTTTTATGTGCAGGTATGTGGGCGTATTTGTATATTTGGTTGTATGCATGTTTATATATACGTGTGTATCCGTGTGTATGTGCATGTGTATATGTATTTTTGCACGCATGTTTATGTGTATGTGGATTTGTACGTATGTTTATTTAATATTTTTGTGCATATATATATATATATATATATATATATATATATATATATACATACATATGTGTATGTGTTTTTATTCGTGTGTATGAGTATTCGTGCATGTTTCTGTGTGTGTGCGTGCGTATGTATGTATGTGTGTATATATATATATATTATTTTTTTATATATATATTTATGTATATGCACATCTCGTGTATTTGTTTATTATTTTATTTTGTTGTTATCCCCCCCTCCACTTACTTATCGTTGTCAACACGTATCATTTTGTCTTTTTTTGTTATTGACTTTGTATTTTTTGTTCTTATTCATTTATTTATTTATTCTTATTACTTCATGTATATGTATGCCCCTGTCTGTCGACACATATACGCTTATGTGAAAAAGTATACGTCTATGTACTTTTCAAGTATATGCGTGTGATTGAGTGTGTGTATGTTTATATTCTGGATATTCATTGTTTATATATATATATATTTTTTAATTCTTTTTCCCCACTTCTTCTTCGCCCGTTTTTTCCTCAGCCCCACTTTTATTATTTCTTAAATTTAGTTGTCAAATCCATATTTATTAAAACACCATGTCTTTTATTCATTCTGACGACTGAAAACAGATACAACATCTGCTTTCAAGAAACCACTGGTAAATGACATAATTATCTTATGTTGTTTATTACATAACTAATAAACTCTGTAGCCTACATAGAGTACTCTTTTTTCCTGTACCTTTACGACGGAATTACTTCACACACATATATATATATATATATATATATATATTCATACACATATATATATATACTTAGGTTAATAGGAGTTAGGTATTGTATACCCGTGTCCCATTAAGGTATTGGCAGCATAATAATTAGCTCTATGCTTTGGAGCAGAGCCGTATATATGACAAAGAACACAAGAGCGTCTACAACATCAAACATTTTTATTGGCTTACAATGTTTCTTCCTTACGTAACCGTAGGATTCTTCAGAGCTATAAAAGGGGTTTGATTGGTGTTATGGACTCTACAAACTAAACATTCAAGAACAAAGAGTAAAGAGATTAAAGAGCAAAAGCAGGGGACAATAAGTCTGATTTTGGTGCGGGAGGGTGGGGTGTGGGTCCTTGTTTACTAGCTGTGGTCATATTCATTCCCGTGAGTCGAGTGGTTAGTGGAGCCATAGATGGGTGGCACCGATAGTAGGGTGCAGAGGCTACACACACACAAAGGACATACAATATATATATAACGGGGGAGAAAGTACATGAGGTAATTAGAAATGGAATAAGATTAATAATAATCTATAGTTAATAATGTATAATAAGGCATAGGGAAGATTACACTATAATAAGGTATAAGAGTAAGAATAAGATAAAATATAAAGGAGGATAAAAATGAAAAAAAGAATTAAAAAAAATATATATATATAAAAAATATATAGAGAATATATAAAAAATATAAGCAAGTATTAGAAAGGGAGAAACACAATGTAAAAAAACAGATATCGTCAAATAAAAATATATTAAATATGGAGGGGGGGGGGAACGGGAGAGAGAAATATAATCATAATGTGATTAGTTGAGAGCATATAAGATGATAATAGTTGTGTCAAGTTTATACATCTTAATAATAAACAATACATCCTTCAATTCACTTGCAGGTTCAACCCATATGGCATAGTCCATCGCTCATCTGTGCGGTCGTGTGCGTTTGTGTTTGACCCCACAGCAGATGCACAAGTTCGTAAATGTCAATGCAGATAGGAATCTATTTGTGCTTACCCGGACATTGACGGAGGATCCAATATTCCTAGTTCATTGCCGACCCAATATGTGTGTGGTGTTATTTTGGTCGCACAAATCAATCACTTGGTCCAATATTATGGAGTATGGTTTTCTGGTCTTCGTTACACTATCAGTGGTTGTATATCTCGAAATCAAAAGGATCACAGTACTCCGGTTTGGTGTGATTATCGGTCATCCAACTATGTTGTCGGTGGTTGGATTCAATTCTATTGCCCAGAACGTAGAACTTTGGTGTTGATTGAACATTAACGAGGCAGAGTGAGATCGCATCTGCGGTACAAAACGGTACGCAAGGAAATTCTTCGTCTTCGTTTCATCCGGGTCTAACAGTCACGTACAAGAACCGCTACGTAGTAATTGTGAGGGTAAGCGGTCAAGATAGTAACTGACCGAAAATTCTCCTGGGAATTCAGACAGGCATGACAGGTACATTTAGGTCAGCAGTTTCTTCATGTGTACGTGTGTCTGATACACACAGACACATATTTATATGTATTTCAACTAAAAAAATTCAATTGATTCGCTTATTGATATTATATCTCTGTTGCTCCGATGTGCATGTTGTGATGTTCTGGCGTGTCTACCATTCACTGTGTTTTGCCATTACCTTGGAATGTGATGTTATGGTCATCAATATTCCGGCAAGCGCATTCCTCTCTTATATTGTGGAGAATGGTGTTCTGGTCCTCAGTAAACATTTGGGTCAGCTGGAGGGGTGGTGGTTCTCAGTTTCAACTGCGACAATACATATGTGTTACACTACATATCGTGCTCCTTTCGAAGAAGAGTATTATAGGAGGAATTCATGCCAAACACCACATGTAGAGAAGACTTCTACAGAAAAAAATTCTCTCTCCGAGAGTTCCTTCCAGATAATATTTCGGCGACACACAGCGAAGTACACAATACATAATATATAATATATAACATATAGTGTGTTATTACATGAGTGGATATTCACTTGTATCATACATGAGAGGCAATAGGGAGTGGGGAAGAAGAGGCCTTGCTTTTATGGTGGAGGTTGGGGTGAACTAGTATAAGAATGCACACCCGCAGACGTTCCCGCATCTGTCTGAGTGTACACATGGACAGCGACGCACACAGTCAAACACGCATATATGTATACATTCATGCACACACAGACGCACGAGCACACACACGCACAGATGATAGAGGCTGGGGTGTATTATTATATATGGCCATGTGCACAGACATACACACACTCATACCCACCCATAGATGTACGTATGCATACACACACGCACGAGAGGTTGGGGTGTATTAGCACATGGGTAGCTATTCCCCCACATGCATGCGTGCACCCACACATGCACACACACATGTATTCGCGCACACAGACACACATACGAGCCCACGCTCATCTACACCCAGGCATATAGATCACTACCACACGACACGTATGCATATACACAGACGCGTGGGGGTGAGCGGTTAATATAGCGATATAGGTTTTCCCACAAGATATAGGGCATATGATATTGGATCCACAGAATGTGATCATGCCACGGTACTAGCCAGTGCACACATATGGGAACACACATGCGCCTCCTCACTCCCCGACAGACCAGCGCCAACACACATAGGCCCACACACATGTACACACCCGTATTCGATGACATGTACCCACATAGGCGTATTTATGGGGGTCCATAGAGGAGCAAATAAATGAATGAGTCGCAGGGGAGCCTGCAGTACTACGGGGCGGTCGTGCAGCGCAACTTAAGATGCGGGCTAAGACAAAATGTCTTCCAGCAGTGGTGTAACCTAGATGAGAGTATGATATTCTGGTCAGATGTCTACAAACACATTCACATATGCTCACATATAAAGTCCTCACTCCCACACACTCGCACAAACGCATAATCTTATACCTATATATATATATATTTATAAGGAATTTATATCTAGTAACATTTATATACACACAGATGCATATCAATGCTAGCAAATATATAGGTTTTCTCTTATTAACATTGTGGTTCAATGCATGCGGAGAGTCCTCGCTATGCCTGGAGACTTACACGGAAAAAGACTTTCCTGATGACGGAATGATTTTCTATATGTTTCTTCGGAAAATATATTTACTCCATTCCAGAAACTAATTAGTTGGAAGTGATTTTTTAGTAAGTAAGTTAATTTTATAATTTTCTTATTTTACGTCTCTCATATTATTGTTCTGCAACCCCATGCATTGAACCACAATGTTAATAAGGCAAAACCTATATATTTGCTAGCATTGATATGCATCTGTGTGTATATAAATGTTACTAGATATAAATTCCTTATAATTATCTCCAATTCATTTGTCGAGCAATATTTGGCCATGACTGCTACTATGGTAGTAGGCTGGCCGCTGTCTTATTAACCACTCGCTTTCCACTGATTGACCTCCATGTCACGTGATTGATTCTTTTTGAATTTGCCACAGACGTAGAGGCAGTGATTTTCTCAATGGCTAGGAATCCAGTCCACGCTTAGCTATTTCCTTTCCACTGAATTATTTTTTAAATAAGTTTCCAGAGTCCTCGCTATGCCTGGAGACTTACACGGAAAAAGACTTTCCTGATGACGGAATGATTTTCTATATGTTTCTTCGGAAAATATATTTACTCCATTCCAAAACTAATTAGTTGGAAGTGATTTTTTAGTAAGTAAGTTAATTTTATAATTTTCTTATTTTACGTCTCTCATATATATATATTTATATATATATATATAATAAGGATTTGACGGAGCCAGCATATTTATCAATGCCAGGATCGGTTATATCTCAGCGTACTCAATAGGTAATGTAGGATACATTACCAGAGTATACACATAGTTATTCGCTTCAATACAACTCACATAAAATTGGTAGTTCCCGGTCGCGAGTTTCGGCCACACATAATGCAGCAGTAGGGTGCACTTCACCTTCTGTCTGCATATATTACATGGATAATCGGCGCATGGGGCTTCATCAGCGGGTATCGCCTAATCAATAACCAATCGATCGACATAATCGAAAACCCCAGCCCATGCCGGCTATGACTGTTTGTGACGGCGGTTGCAGTAAAATTATTAGCAACTGGAATCCGATACAATTATGTCCCCCGGCCAGCCACCGATTTAGGAATTTTACGTGGGGGCGGGAGAATAGAAAACAAATATATAAATATATACATATATATATATATATATATATATATATATATATATATATATATATATATATATATATTAAAATAACAGATTAAAGTTGAAGCAAAGAATTGCTGCTTTCACCCTTAACGAGATCTTCTGTAACAAAAGAAATCAATCTGTGAACGCAGAAGTAAATATTTCAGATTGATTTTTTTACTTTCAGAATATCCCGTTAAGGGTGAAAGCAGCGATTCTTTGCATAAAAATTAATCTGTTATTTTAATACATATTTGCTCTAGAATTCTTATATATTTGATATATATTTATCCTTATCGCGCCCCTTTGAATGTTAGTTTTCAAATTTATTATTATCGGGGATTTGGCAGTATCGGCAGAGCGTCGGACATGCTTTCCAGCATAGTTACGTCCCTTTACGATCTGAGTTCAAATCCGGCCGAGGTTAACTTTGCCTTTCATCCTTACGGGGTCGATAAAATAAAGTACCAGTAATGTACTGGGTATTTCCTCGCTTGTGCCTAAAATAGAAACAATTATTACTATATATATATATATATGTATCTGTGTATATATGTGTGGATGTGGATATATGTATATATATATATATATATATGTACATATATACATATATATATATATATATATATATATATATATATATATATATAGGAACGAGTAGGACCTCTACTCGTTCCTATTACCCACTCTACTTCCTTAAGTATTGGGTGCTTTAGTGCGTTATGGTCCACTTGGTTCCTTACCACATTTCCTTCGTTATATATATATATATATATATATATATATATATATATATATATATATATATATAATAACAGCTAGACATCATCAAAAGATAATTCATTCCGAGTCCTTACAAATGTTTCAACAGTAGTTATACAGCCTAGTCATGCTATGTGTAATTGATAGTTAATAATTATTTAATTCTCCAATAACTTCCTTTAAGAAATACAAAGGTATTTACATTTTTACCATTCTGCTCTGAGGAAATGGTAGTCACAGCATTTGAAAATTGAGTTTCTGCAATCAAATAATTATTAATTATCAATTGAACATAGCATGACTGGGCTGTATAACTACTGTTGAAACATTTGTAAGCACTCGGAACAAGTTACCTTTTTATGATGACAACTTGTTATTATTCATTCTTTATCTACACTCCGGAATAGAGAAGGATCATAAACTGAACTTTCGCGACTATTCTTCCATAACTCATTGAGTAACCCCTCACCGTACGTCAACTCTATCTAGTGTAGTAATTAACCATTACTGCATTCAGGATAACCCTAAGCATTTATTGCATAACCTATATATATATATATATATATATATATATATATATATATATATATATATATATATATATATATATATATATATATATATATATATATATATTATTTTATACATTAACAGAGAAAGCATTAAGCAAAAGTCCGACCGACTTCCGTCTCACCCACCAAACATTAGGATATACCTTAGTATAATCCCAATTATACGTTTCGGGTGCTAACTATACCTATTTTGCAAATAGCCAGTTGTACTATTTTCTATGAGACAATTAAATACATCCCTCTTTCCAAACAATCGTTTCATTATAAATTTTCTACAAGTTAGGAAAATAATGTCCAGGTTATGTAGAAGCCTACACATAGTCTATAGGAATATATGTAGGTGGGCACTTATAAATCATCAGTGGATGCCCAACAATATCGATATAAACAAAACCCCTACCCATATTAACATTCGGCGAAGGTACCCGTCAGTGTTAGAGTGACCGCCACATTTGAAATTCCAGCAGTCTCACAAAGAGAAATCTCACACCGTCACCAAGCGGGAAGGGAAGGTCATTGCAAAACATAAAATAATAAAATAATATGCACGCAGGTCAATTAATTCTGTCAAGAACTTTAACCATGCGTGAAGAACTCAATTGGATATAAAAAAATAAATATATGCCAGTATTATTTATACATGAATATAGGTATTTTCTCAGGCTAAAAACAGAGACAAGATACCGGAAAAACAATCAATATTTCATACAAAAAATAAATAAAGAAAATCATGCCTAGAAATATCTAGAAATGTTCAGCTCTGGCCAAATCAAGAGTATAATATTTAACACATTAACAGAGAAAGCTTTAAGCAATACTCCGACCGACTTCCGTCTCACTCAACAACCATTAGGATATACCTTAGTATAATCCCAATTATAGGTTTCGGGTGCTAACTATACCTATTTTGAGGATAGCCAGTTGTATTATTTTATATGAGACATAATTAAATACATCCCTCTTTCCAAACGATCGTTTCATTATAAGTTTTCTACAAGTAGGGAAAATAATGTCCAGGTTATGTATAAGCCTACACATAGTCTATAGCAATATATGCAAGTGGGTACTTATAAATCATCAGTGGATGCCCAACAATATCGATATAAAAAAAAAACCCACATATATATATACAAAATAAAATAATTAAGTCAAGTATTTAAAATTTGGCTTCGTTTATTGAAGATGTACTTCTATATATATTTCGGGGACAGCCATCATTGGTTGTGACAACTTCAGGCATTCCGAATTGGTGTGGTAGAGACAGGTACACATGTTGTTGAAGTGTTTTACTGCGTCAATACTCCGATATGTCCAGCTCCTGGTTGGGTTGTTATTTCTCTGAGGAACTGAAATCATATGAATTCGAACAAACGATTTTCGGCATCATATGACACTCTCGCCTCCCAATGGTCAGTTGTGAGATCATTCCTCAGTCAAAAGTCTATAGAAATTTTTCTGAGGCAATACAATCTGTTGTGGTTGTTTTTGTTAAGTACAGCTGACCTCATTGTGTTGGTAGTGGTAGTGGTGTTAAGGAGTCAGCAGGCAGGTCAGCTTTGGTTCGCTGCTTCTATGTTCAGAAGAATGTGTGTGGGTTGGCATCGATCCTGCCACCATTTCACATGGTGCGGGGTGCCAAACAGATAAGATAAATTAAATAAAGAAATAAAAAAAAATAATAAAATAAAATAAAATAAAATGCGTGTGTTACAACCAATATCAAAGTTTGATACATTTAGAAAATATTGACTGAAGTAGAAAGGCTATGTCAGATTCGGGTAGTGCAAAGGCTTACAATCCTTACACTATTATGGGGTGGTGCGTTTTAAGAGCAAATGAGACAACGGTGGAGTGTAAAACACCAGAACCTAAGTGTCAAAATCCGGAAATGCAGAGGACTGCAGTTCTTATTTCGGCATAATGTACAAATGCGTGTATGTCAACGCACATCGTTGCAAGCACACACGCACAAACACAGGCTCAGGTTCATCCCATATGTAAACTACACACACACACACACACACACACACACACACACACACACACACACACACACACACACATATATATATATATATATATATATATATATATATATATATTCAGTTATTAGGAGTATTCCAAAGCTTGGTAGAACAAGTTGTGAGGAAAGTTCTCAACATACGTTAAGGTGACTCGACAGGTTGGTAGGGATTCTGTAGTGGAAACACGAACAAACGAGGAGTGTAATCAGAGAAGAGAAATAGGACGAAGGTAAAGAGTTACAAAAGAATTTAATCCACGTATTAACAATTGTTTCATCAGAATTTCAGTCCATTATTGCTACACTATGTTATAATAGGCAATCAAGAAAGATACTGTAGCATCCGAATTTTCGAAATACAAAGTTGGAATGACCTTAGGAAATGAAATAAGGGGTAGTAGTGTAAGATAGAGGAACAGAGAGAGAGAGGGGCAAAAGAGAGGGAGAGAGAGAGAGAGAGAGAGAGAGAGAGAGAGAGAGAGAGAGAGAGAGAGAGAGAGAAAAGGGATAGAGGTAGGGAGAGAAAGAGAAAGAGATAGTGTGGTGTGAGAGGATTTGTAAGGGAGGGGGAGGAGGCTTGTGTGCTAAAAGTTGTGATGAGTAGAGGGAGAGAGAAGGAAGATAGAATTTTAAGAGGCATTTGGAAGTGGACAGGCGAAAGTCTTACCAGAGAACAGATGAAGGAAGAAAGTATTAAATTTCATATATAGTCTATTTTTAGGGGTGTAGAATTGTTTTTAGGGTAGAAAAATAGGTAGTGTTAGGATTTGGTTGAAGGTTTGAAGTGTGAGAATTTCGCTTTCAGTTTATGCTGGCAAAAAATTGACCTTTCAATTTTGTTGTTAAGTAGTTGGTGGCTTGAGCTTAGGATATGGAAGAGCTCATTATTACACAACGGGCACGTTTTCATCCCACTCCGGTATGGAGGAGCATATGAGAGTTTGGTCCATTTAAGGGTGTATTGTCGGTTACTCCCTTTTAAGTGCCAAATTTTGTCGGCGAGAGTCGTTACGCAACGGTGGTGCTTTATTGCGTAACGATGCGTGTACCAACGAGTTTTGAAGGTGTTTGCAGTGCTGCCAATGTAGTGCTAGGTTTGGTTGCCCGACTCAACCGAGCACCTGTACACTAGGTTTGATTGCAAACATTCGTTATTCAATGGACAAGTCTCTGGAAGGTGGCAATTACAATTTATGTTATGGGCAGTGTTGGAGTTATAGGTGGGCTGGGATGTGTGTGTGAGTGTGTTTTGTGCATACTGATTGTTAGTGGGTGGTTGGGTATTAGGTGTATTATTGTGTTGAGTGATTGGGGTGTTGTTGTTACGGAGTCTTTTGGCGTTGAGCATCTTAATGTGTGCGTCTAGGTTTGGTGCAGTGGAATAAGATAGTCTAATTGTTTTGGTATTAAGTATACTACTATATTTATGTGAATTTGGAAAGTGTTTTTTTATAATTTTGTAGAATGTGGAAGGTAAGTTAGAGCTAATAGAAGAGTTAAAAATAGGATTATACCAAATGTAAGATCTACTCCGTGTTCTGTTTTGCTTTGATGTTGCTGTTGTATTTGTGGTGTGGTTAGTATTAGGGGGTCTAGGTGCGTGTGTGCGGGTGTTTGTGGGGCGTTTGGCGTATCTGTGGTTATGTGTTTTATGGTTGTGTGGGTCCATGTATTCTAGTTTGTCGGTGTGGCCAGCCCGTTCTAATGCAGTGTTGTAGTATTCAGCGTGTTGATCGAATATTTGTTGGTTAGATGAGAGGCGGGATATTCTAAGTGATATACTATGTGGCACGGACCTTATAATAGATAGTGGGTGGTTAGAGCTAGTGTGGATGTAGGTGAGGTTCTCATTGTTTTTGTGAAAGGGTGTGATAATTTGGGTGTTGAGGTTGAAGGTGGCATCTAGGAAGTTAACTACTTTGGTACTATATTCGTAGGTGATTTTAAGGCATAGGCTATCTAGGGTTCTTCTAATGCTCTTACGGGTTCGTTCTATGTTTTGTTTATTCATGTTTTTAACTAATAGGAGAGCGTCATCTCTATATATTACGCCTTGAAGGTAACTAACTTTATTATGTAAGGTGTGGGCTATGTATATACCAACAATATCCGTAACTTGTGCTGAGTCATTAGCACACATAGTTATGTCAAAGTTATCTATTCTATCCTTACGTATCCAAAAGTTATTTTCAAATTTAATTATCATCTTTCTAGCTGCTAGGATAATGTTTATTTCGTCGTCGGTTAAGTCAGAGTTGGCTTTCGCAAATTCTAGTGCCTTGTTTAGAGTATCGGGTGATATGGAGGAGTAATAGTCATTAATGTCGAATTGTATAAAGTTAGAGGTATTTTTGTTATCTATACTATTAAACCATTTAATTGTGTCGCTAGTATTGTCCCAAAGTTTAATAACTAGTTTATTCCTTAATTGTATTATTATTCTATCTAAAATATGCTTGCTAATTTTACCTATGTCTGACTTAGATGGGCATATTAATCTAATAGTGGGTTTATCTAGGAAATCTAATTTGTGGTTCTTAAGATTAAAGGTGGGGGTGCAAGTTGTCATGGGCTCAGTTCTATCTTCAAGTTCTAGACTTTTGACAATATGGTGTGCTTGTTTGTTGATGTTAAGTAGTGCTTTATTATTGGTTTTCTTATATTGTTTATGTAATTCCTTTCGTATAAGGTCGTGGTAAGTATTAATGTCCATTGTGTATACGTTAGATGTTTTATCCGCTTTGACAATAATCCCGTTAGTGGTGCGCAGCTTGTTTAGAAAGGTATCAATGTCTTTATGAAGCTTGTTGGTTTTGAACTTCCTATATTTAGTATTCATGACCATTTTATGTAAGTCCTGTTCGAAGGCGTCCAATTAGAGGGTTAGTGGGTCGGTTTTTACAGGAGTTGAACCCATATGTATTCTTTCCAGAGTTCGCGGTATAATCCTTACGTCCTTTGTCGAAGTGGAATGTTTTCCATCTGACGCGGCGTATGAAATCATTGGTGCGCTGGATCGTTCCAAGAGTGTATTCCTTCCTTTTGGGTAAAGGTATATTCTTTAGGGACATACCGATGTAATGTTTTTCCATGTCCAAGGCGTAAGTTGAAGTGGTGGCTCAACCAGATAGGAGCATAAATTCAGTTATTAGGAGTATTCCAAAGCTTGGTAGAACAAGTTGTGAGGAAAGTTCTCAACATACGTTAAGGTGACTCGACAGGTTGGTAGGGATTCTGTAGTGGTAACACGAACAACCGAGGAGTGTAATCAAAGAAGAGAAATATGACGAAGGTAAACAGTTACAAAATAATTTAATCCCTCTACTCATCACAACTTTTAGCACACAACCCTCTTCCCCCTCCCTTACAAATCCTCTCACGCCACACTATCTCTTTCTCTTTCTCTCCCTACCTCTATCCCTTTTCTCTCTCTCTCTCTCCCTCTCTTTTGCCTCTCTCTCTCTCTGTTACTCTATCTTACACTACTACCCCTTATTTCATTTCCTAAGGTCATTCCAACTTTGTATTTCGAAAATTCGGATGCTACAGTATCTTTCTTGATTGCCTATTATAACATAGTGTAGCAATAATGGACTGAAATTCTGATGAAACAATTGTTAATACGTGGATTAAATTCTTGTGTAACTATTTACCTTCGTCCTATTTCTCTTCTTTGGTATATATATATATATACATATATACATACACATGCATATACACACACATACACATACATACATACATACATACATACATACATACATACATACATACATACATACATACATACATACATACATACATGCAAGTATCTATTTATGGACAAATATATAAGTATGTGTAGCCATAGGAGTCGATCGAGGCAGGGGTAGGTGTGGTGATTGTGTAGGGGGTGGATTACCGTGGGCTCGGTGTGGCGGGGCTACTGTCCCTATAGGTTGAGGGAAGTTCCCATCCCAATGTGTTGTTATTGTCCATATAGCTTGAGGAAGGACCCGACACTGAGGTGTCTACATGTCCCGAAGAAGTCAGTCCTGAGGTGTATTAGGCTGCTTCCACCGCTGAGTATCTCGAGGGTCTCGCTCAGACATAGTTTGCAGATGCCAGATCCTGGTTTATTAGGTGGTACTTTCCTGAATTTAGACCAGGCCAGAGTGTACGCATCCTGTCCAGCTTGAGCTTCCAGGTCAGTTCGGAAAGACCATCGGTATTTAAAGCTCGTTGATGTGGCTCCTATGTAAAGGTGTTCAGAGTTGGGGATGTTTACTCTACATCCGTATATTAAGTTCTAACTAAGGCATTCATTACTAAGGGGGCATAATGTGGGGGATTCTGTAGTTGCAGAAGGTGGTTGCCCCCCGAGTACCTAATGTGGGGTTCCCGTTGCGTATTATATGGTGGTCTTCCCCCGGGCCCGGTGTAGGGTCGCTGGGTCTGTTTGGGTTTCCAGGGTGGGTAGTATGTCCACTGTTCCTTCCCTCCACATGGTTCTGCTGAGTGCTTATATTGCCAGCTTATGGTTGTGTGTAGTTTTAAGTCTACCCCTATTGATGCTAGCTATGTGCTGGGACAAATTTTGCGTGGTAGAATACGAGAGCTTCACAGTGTGTCTGTTGAAACTCTTGTCGTATCTATGGTCCCTCGGGAAGCATTTATCTAGTGCTCTAAAGAATGAACGGGCCATACTATTCTTTAGTGCCGCTGAGTAAGGTGGGTTGTACCAGGTGATTTTTCTGCGTCTACTCCTATGTGGTTGGGTTGGGCGTGCCGTGGGTTGTTGGGGAGTTGTTGGGTTGCTAGTAGTTCCCGCATTGCTGCTTCCCCTTTGGACGCTATGTGATTTGCTAACTTCTCGGCCCGTATCAGTGATGTGGTTGTTGCTCACGCTGGAAGTTCTACAATGGGATGGTCCTCCATCAGTCCCGCTTCGTGTCTTGTGGTTGGGGGCGTCGGGCCCGGGGCGATTAGTATCACCCCTGAGACCGCTACTTTTACTGGGTTTCCTCCCATGGTTATGCGTACGCGTCGCCTTCGCTACTGGTGTCGGATTCATGGTGTTTAGTTGTTTCCACTCTCTCTCTGTACTGTTAGGTTTCCCCCCTCCCGGATACCGTGGGTCGGAATGTCCGATGGGCTATCCCTATCATGGCGCCTCGGATTATATGATGTATTTCGGCAATGAGCCGCCTTATTTAGAGCTGCGTTCTAATATTCTGCGTTGCTCTCGAAGATTTCCTTATTGGCAGACAGGTTGGATACCCTGTCCTAGACACTTTTCACTACGGCCTTAATTATGGATCTAAAGTGGTTTGATTTGGCATTAACATATACCAGTTTTTCGTCGGGCTTGTGATAGGGGTAGTATTGCTCGGTGTTCAGGTTTAGGGTGGTGTATAGGAAGTTAACTACTTTTCTATTTGGGTCTAGTTCGATACTGAGCCCATGGATCTTAAAGAAATGCCCAATTCGCCTCTACATTCTCTCCACCATAGTGGTGCTGTGGTCATAGACTGTGAAGAGATCATCGTCACGATACAATCCGTCGCCCAGGCAGGGGATTTCTTCTTTTATCTGCTTCAGCAGGAAGAGCCCAACCTGGTCCGTTACCTGTGCGGAGTCGCTGGAGCCCATCGTAATGTTAAAGTTATTTGGCCAATCACTCCTGGTCCAAAGGTCTCCAGCGAAACGGACCAAGGTCGTTCGGGCGGCGTGGATGATTCCCACCTCCTCGCGGGTTAGGTCGCTAAATTAAGAGCCTTATTAATTATTATGGGCGAAATTGAGGAGTAGTAGTTTGCAATGTCCAGTTGGATAAAGCTTGTCCTACTTTTCTCAGGTAGTATATTGAAACATTCTATTACACCTCTCCCGTGCATGACCATTGCTGTAATTTTTTTCCAAATCTGAGGCATATTCCTATCTAGTATGCTTTTACTGACGATCCTAGGGCTGATCTGGAGGGGGCTATTAGTATAACCGGCAGGTCGGACTCAAAGTTTGGGTTGGGGTATTTAAGGGTAACCCTCGGCTCCCTTGGTTGGTATGGGACCGTCCTATCCTCTATGCCGAGTCCGGATATAATCCTGTAAGCTGTGGCGTTGTTCTCATCCAGGGTAACTCCAAGTGTTTTTTTTGTAGCATTTCCTCATTTCCCTGAGAATTAGCTTACTTAACAAATACAACCACAACAAATTGACTTGCCTAAGAAAAATTTCTATAGACTTTTGACTGAGGAATGATCTCACATCTGACCAATGGGATGAGAGAGTTCCTATGACGCTGAAATTGTTTTTTTTTTTCGAATTCATATGATTCCAGTTCCTCAGAGAAATAACAACCCAACCAGGAGCTGGACATATCGGAGTATTGACGGAGTAAAACACTTCAACATGTGTATCTGTCTCTACCACACCAATTCGGAATGCTTGAAGAGGTGACATACAATGATGGATGTCACCCAAATATTTATACAGTACATCTTTAATAAACGAAGCCAAATTTCAAATATTTGACTTAATTATTTTACATTACACCGGAGTAACCAAATCGTCCTGCGTACTTCGTCGAGTGATCCAATATGCATACTGAGCTGTGGGTAAGCAAGCAACATATACTAAAATATATATATATATATATATATATATATATATATATATATAAATATATATATATATATATATATATATATATATATATATATATATATATATATATATATATATATATATATATGTATATATATATCTATATGTATATATATATATATATATATATATATATATATATAT
>OZ024740.1:127386922-127411922 GCA_964016885.1 Eledone cirrhosa
CCGTCCGACTGGCCTCCGGTTAGGTATACCTGCCCCCACACTCAACAGCAAAGATACCACACACCTTCCCGTGTCATGTTGTCTTTCCGACTTCGTAAGCAAAGGGGAGGAGCTACAGTAAAAATGAGTTTAAAAAGAAAGAGTTAAGCTGTGTTGTTATTATACATACATATATATGACTTTCAGCTTTATAAGTATACATATGTGTGTGTTTGTGTATGTGTATGTGTGTTTGTGTATGTGTGTATGTGCATGTGTGTGTCTGCGTGTTTTGTTTTAATGTTATCTATCCGGCAATTGGCGAAATCAGGTGTGAAAGTATGTGTATGTGTGTGTGTGTGTGTGTGTGTGTGTGTGTTACTTATGCGAGCGACGACAGAGGAAAATATACCGCGGAAATGAACGTTATTTTTCAATCACCGCTACATTTGATCATACACATTGTTTATTTCAAAATTATTTTAATGCCGATACTTGATGTAACGTCATTGGAAATACGGTCACTTGTTGGTCCCCTCTGTGTCTTTCTGTCTGTCTGTCTGTCTCTCTCTCTCTCTCTCTCTCTCTCTCTCTCTCTCTCTCTCTCTCTTTCTAACTCTCTCTGATAACTAACATTTTAATTGTATCTCTCTCTGTCTAACAGCCTATCTCTCTATTTTCCCCTCTCTCTGATGTTCTGTCTCTCTCTCTGTGTAGATGTGTGTGTGTAGTTTTCCTAATCTTTCTCTAAATATCTCTATTCCCCACCCCCCCTCTCTCTCTATGTGTGTATATATTGAATGGAGATACGGAAACTAAAACAGTGTTGTCATATAGAGAGTGGAGAGCGACAACGAGAGTAAAGAAGTTAAATTATAAATAGGAGGAACGATCTATTATAGAGAGAGGGAAGAGCGAGGGTCAGAGAAAAGCTAACAAACTAGAGGGAGGTGTGTAGGATAGATACATACATACATATATATACATATATATATACATATATATATACATAAATTTTTTTCCAATTTGTAGAAAACTTATAATGAAACGATCGTTTGGAAAGAGAGATGTATTTAATTATGTCTCATATAAAATAATACAACTGGCTATCCGCAAAATACGTATAGTTAGCACACCAAACGTATAATTGGGATTATACTAAGGTATATCCTAATGTTTGTTGAGTGAGACGGAAGCTGGTAGGAGTATTGCTTAAAGCTTTGTCTGTTAATGTGTTAAATATTATACTCTTGATTTGGCCAGAGATGAATATTTCCAGATACTCTTTTAGGTATGACTTTCTTTATTTATTCTTTGTATGAAATATTGATTGTTTTTCCGGTATCTTGTCTCTTTTTTTAGCCTGAGAAAATACCTATATTCATGTATAAATAATACAGGCATATATTTATTTTTTTATATCCAATTGAGTTCTTCACGCATGGTTAAAATTATTGAAAGAATTAATTGACCTGCGTGCATATTATTTTATTCTTTTATGTTTTGCGATGACCTCCCCTTCCCGCTTGGTGACGGTGTGAGATTTCTCATTGTAAGACTGCTTGAATTTCAAATTTGGCTGTCAGTCTAACACTGACGGGTACTCGCTGACTATTAATATTGGTAAAGTATTTCTTTATAGAGATATTGTCGGGCATCCACTGATGATTTATAAGTACCCACCTACATATATTCCTATGGGCTATGTGTAGGCTTCTACAGAACCTGGACATTATTTTCCCAATTTGTAGAAAACTTATAATGAAACGATCATTTGGAAAGAGAGATCTATTTAATTATGTCTCATATAACATAATACAACTGGCTATCCGCAAAATACGTATAGTTAGCACCCCAAAGTATAAATGGGATTATACTAAGGTATATCCTAATGTTTGTTGAGTGAGACGGAAGTGGTTAAACGACTTGCAGTGAAGGACCCCTAGCCTTTGTCAAGGCATTCTTCTAGGAGAACGCAAATAAAAAAAACTGGGACATATCCGATATAAATCCTGCGGCTCAGTTGTTACCTATGATGTTGATCTTTTCTTATTTTCGGGTTATAGCTACTGTCGCTCAGAATTAATTAATAATTGTTAATAATGGTATATCGTGCAATGGTCATACTCGATAACGAGGGGGCGGCCATCACATATGTATATTTATATGTGTATTTAATGGTATGTATATGTGTATATAAGTGTGCATATATGTATGTACATGATGTATGTACATGTATGTATATATATATATATATATATATATATATATATATATATATACATACATGTACATACATATCTATATAAATACATACATGTACATACATGTACATACATATATGTACACTTATATACACATATACATACCTCTAAATACACATATAACTATACTAATGTGATGGCCGCCTCCTCGTTATCGAGTATGGCCATTGCACGATATACCATTATTAATAATTATTAATTAATTCTGAGCGACAGTAGCTATAACCCGAAAATAAGAAAAGATCAACATCATAGGTAACAACTGAGCCGCAGGATTTATATAGGATATATCCCAGTTTCTTGAGTTGCCTTCTCCTAGAAGAACGGCTTGACAAAGGTTAGGGGTCTTTCACTCCAAGTCGTTTAACCGCGCGGTTATATACATATTTACACACATTTGGATGGCCATTGACTCTATGATTCTTCCGCCCTTTGTCGGATTTTGTTTTCTGCCCTGGAGGGTGTCCAAAATGACCCTCCTATCCAAGTAAACGTGGTGGGGTTGCCGGTTTAGTCGCCGTCGACATGAACAAGCTACAGGTTGCACTGGGTTACATGTTACCAGTAGCACTCAAGGGTGATTCGACAAAATATACATATGTACATGCATACATACATACGCACACATATACCTACATATATATATATATATATATAAGTACATACACACTTTCATACACAAATATATATATATTCATATTTATATTTGTTTCCATACATAGACATACAGACACACACACACATATATATATGTTTGATTTTACTCTTCATGTGTATTATTATTACTACTATATACACACACACAAAGATGTATATATGTATATATAGATGTATTATGTATATATATATATATATATATATATATATATGTATATATATATACATATATATGTACGTCCCATGTACGTTAATACTCATCTTTTTCCATTTCTCCGAGGGTTCTCAACTCCACTATCAGGCTAAATAATTTCTTTAATTTCTTTAGTCAAAATGCGGCGATAGCTTACATTTCTAATAATATATATATATTTATATATATATATATTATTAGAAATGTAAGCTATCGCCGCATTTTGACTAAAGAAATTAAAGAAACGTTTTTTGAAATATCCAGTTCTGCGTTTACAGATTGATTTGTTAGTTTCAGAAGATCCCGTTAAGGGTGAAAGAAGCGATTCTTTGCTTAAACTTTAATCTGTTATTTTAATAAATATATTTATATATATATATATATATATATATATATATATATATATATATATATATATATATATATATACATACACATACATATATATATATATACATACACACACATATATATAAGAACATACACACATACGTATATATATATATACATATATATATGTACATATAACTTTGATAACTTTGATAACTGTGATAGGTTTCGGCCAGTATTGGCCCAGGCCATGTCTAACTTAATAGCACCCCCTGGCGAAGTCTTACAAATTAGTGTTTGGGCACCATGTCCCACTCGAGCAGAGAGTTATTGTTTACGGAGACATATCCGGTTGTAGGAGGCTTATTTGGGATTTATTGATGGAATTCTTGAACTTGATGAGATCTGTGTCTGCTTTGATGTGTTTTGGTGTAATGCTAAAGAGTGCAGGGCCAATTGAGGTGAAATAATTATGCTGTAATGTTGCTATCAGATGCGAGTGAGATTTTTGTCGTGGGCGGATATCACGGGGCCCAAGCCTTGGATGTACATTAAAGGTGATGGCAACATCATTTGGGAAAAGCTGATGGAATATTTTCCACATCATGCAGATAATGTAGCGCTCAGGGCGACGTTGGAGAGAATAAAGTGAGCTTTTCTAATCGAGTCAAGACCGTCATGTCATCTTTCTTTTTGTAATTGAAATTTGGGGTGCTTCAACTTTCATGATACTTTGTTTCGTGTGGGGAGACCACAGTGGACAACAGTATTCAAAGCGGGGTCGGGCAAAAGTGGAGAAGAGAAGGATAACAATGTGGATATCTCTCGACTGGAAAGTTCTGAGAATGCATGAAAAAATTCTGCGGGACATATCAACTTTGTTGTTTTTATGAGTGGCCCAGCTTATGTTGTTGTCCACAATTACTCCCAGGTCTCTGATGTTATTGGATGCCACTAGAGTTTCACCCGAAGGAAGAGAGTATGGTAGTTTCAGGGCATCCTTTTTTTCCAAAGTGGATTAATTCAAACTTATCCTCAATCAACAGCATATTATTCATTTCTGTCCATTGGATACCAGCCAGTTGGTCTGACTGAAAGCAAGCCCAGTCCGGCACCTCATTGATGACGCTTTGGAGCTTGGAATCAACTGCGAAGATATTTATGTTGCTGTGCTTGATGATGTCAGTAATGTCATTAATGTAGATGATGAGAAGAAGTGGGCCCAACACAGTGCCTTGTGGGACGCCACTGCTGACTTTGGCAGGATTTGATTTTACTCCTTCGACTACAACATATTGGGTTCTGCCTGTCAGGAAACATTTGATCCACTGTAGTAACCTTTCAGAGACACCAACATTGGATAGTTTTTCAGTAGAATCTTATGATCAACCCTGTCGAAGGCCTTGCTGAAATCAAGGTAGATAACATCGGTGCTGGAGCCCTCTCCCAAGGCTCTCAAAAAATCGTCAAGGTGATGCAGGAGCTGCGTGAGGAGGTCCCTTCCATTACGGCACCCATGTTGGTTGGAGTTCAGCAGACCGTTACTTTCAAGTAAGTGGGTTATTCGTGATCTCACCACCCTCTGAAATACATTGATAATATGAGAGTTGAGTGAGATCGGACGGTAGTTCACCGCAAGGGACTTATTTCCCTATTTGAAGACTGGGACCACGGACTGGGACAGAAAGTTATCAGGAATATATCCAGTGTCCAGTGAGTTCCTCCACAGATTAGCAAGAGGAGATGCAATTTGGTGTCGAGACACCTTCAGGACCCAAGCAGGGAACCTGTCGGGGCCTGCTGCTGAATTGTTTTTAATTTCGTTTATTGCCGCTAAGACATCAGTGGCACCAAACGTTATGTCTGATATAGTGTGTTGGGGATTAACATCACTGACACGGCCAAGATCGGCCATATAAGGATTGCTGAAAACAGACCAGTATTGTTTCTGCAGTATCTCGCCCATGGTTTTGGTATTGTCTTGGAGTGTGCCATTTTCATGAATTAGGGGGCCAACAGTGGGGACGGTGACCTTGTGTTTTTTAGCAAATGAAAAGAACACTTTGGGGTTGAGTTGAGTTTGATTTTCTCAATGGCCCACCTCCGTCCAGATATTCTCTGGTTATTGATGGTGGTCATCATGCATTGCTGGAGGTTATATTTGTTTGACTCAAGCAGGGCGATTGTCATCGAATGTATGTGTTGCTGTTGGCAGTATTTTAGTATGTTAATTGTTTTGTTTGTTCTTTTTATTTTTGTGATAATTGTTTTTCTGTTTCGAGGGATACTGCACTTGGTGTTGTTCACAGCTTTTGGTGGGGTGTGTTTTGTACATATATTTGTGACAGTGTTTACAAAGATCTGCAAAGATGTTTTGATGTTGGTGGAAGTGTGTGCGTGTGTAAAAGACCAGTCGACATGTGATAGTTCGTTCATAATTGCATCCCAGTTGGCATTGTAGAGATCCATGTTATCAAATGGGTGGGGTGGAAAGAGAACCCAGGGATTAGCTTTCGGCCGGTGGAATCTCAGGTTACAAAAAACCATGTCATGGTCTGAGAGTAGGGCTTTTTCCACTGTAATATTATGTATAGTGTTAGTGTGGTTACTAAACACTAGATCCAGAATGTTCTTCTGATGCCTCGTTGGTGCAAAGACAAGGTGGGACAAGAAAAACTCATTCATGAATTCAAGAAGTGACTCGACAGCTTCTTTGTCAGTGGTTGAGTTTGTGGTGCCTGGTTTCAAACTATATGTAGACCACGACGCAAGGTAAAGTCTTCCATCAAAAGTGTGTTGCTAGAATGGCACTGTTTAATAAAGCATTTAATACTGTTGAGGCATTCTTTGAAGCAGATTATGGGTGTTTGTGGTGGCCTATAGAGCCCAACTAATGTCAGGTCATGGGCTTTATTGTGCACAGTGACTGATTCACAGTATCCATTAGAATACGTAAGGAAATCATGCAGGAAAATGGCAGTTCCCCCCTTCCTTCTGCCAACACGATCCGCACGTATATATATATATATATATATATATATATACATATATATATACACACACACATATATAAATATATACACATACACACATATATAATTACACACCTATATATATACATACATATATAAATATCCAGTTCTGCGTTTACAGATTGACTTTGTTAGTTTCAGAAGATCCCGTTAAGGGTGAAAGCAGCGATTCTTTGCTAACACTTTAATCTGTTATTTTAATATATATATATATATATATATATATATATATATATATATATATATATATATATATATATATATATATATATATATATATACATATATATATACATATATATATATATATATATATATATATATATATATATATATATACATATATATATACATATATATATACATATATATATATATATATATATATATATATATATATATATATATATATATATATATATATATATATATATATATATATATATATAGTTATGCTTTGGGAGGGTCATGTTGCCAATAAGAAACACACGCACCAGTTGCTTTCGCTAAATTTAATTTATAAATTTCCGGTTGGTTGGTTGGTTGGTTCCACAACCAAACGATTGTTCATATATTGTCAAAGTTCGTTCGTCACACATTATGTGACCTCTTCAGTGACCGGGTATTATTTTCTTTGTTTTTGTGCCTCACTTTTATTCCGTCCTACGCCATCTTCTTTTTGTGTGTGTTGTGTGCTTAGTTTGCGCATGTGTTACATCCGGGTGTCTGTAGGTGTTTACATTTGTTTATTTATTTGTTTATTTACATGTTACTGGTTGGTTGTTTTTTCTATGTGTATGTGTGTTTTCATTTTGTACTTAATTGTAAGTTGTGATGTTGCTGTTTCATTCATGTTTTCTATTTAATTTTGGTTGAAGTTCATTTATGTTTATTGCCTCTGTGATTTGTCTATTGCGTCTTTTCTGTGTGTAGATTATATTTTTATTCTATGTTCACTAATTTACCCTTATGTTCTATTTTAGCATGTTGGTGGAGTACAAATGATTATTTACTATCTTGAAGCTCTCGCCAGTGTTCATTTATCCGTTCCCCTATACTACGAGCTGTCTCACCTATGTACACTATATTCTTATCTCTACATTGTCCTTCAGTACATCTTAGAGCATAAGATGTACTGAAGGACAATGTAGAGATGTGACGAAAGAACTTTGAGAATATATGAACAATCGTCTGGTTGTGGAACCAACCAACCAACCGGAAATTTATAAATTCCTGAATTTATAAATTTAATTTATAATAAATTTAAGTGAAAGCTACTGGTGCGTGTGTTTTTTATTGGTAACAAGACTCTCCCAAAGCATAACAATATCGCTTTCAACACACGTTTTTAGATCAAGAATCTTGCTAAACAATTTCAGAAACGAAATAAATATATATATATATATATATATATATATATATATATATATATATATATATATATATATATATGTATATAAATTGAAATAGTGAAGAATAACATGGTCAACAGTACAAAAAAGGGGATTTATTTACAGTCTAACAATTGCTTCTCTGATTAAGTTGTCTAAAAATTGCTGAACACTAGAAGCAGTGTCACTCAATTTGAAATACGATGCTAGCCCGTTCAGATCATCAGAATCTGTTACAAAATATATATATATAACCGACAAATTTACAAATTCAAATTACATCATCAATAATAATATTAATAATAAATATAGAGAGAGAAAAAAATAAAGAAAGAAAGGGAGATAGATGAATGAAAAAAAGAAAGGAAAATGAAAAAGAAAAAAAAAGAAGAGAAAGAAAATGAAAAAATGAGGAATGAATACAGAGAAAAATATAGAGAGAAGAAAAAATATGGAGAAATGATGGTAGAAAGAGGAGAGACAAGCATAAGGAGAAATAACGTAGGAGAGAAAGAAAAATAGAGGGAAAATAATATCAATAAATCAATAATATCAATAATTATAAAAATAAATACATGAATAAATAAATAAATAAATAAATTACATCCAATATGATAAAAAAAAAGGTACAAAATGTGCAAAATGAAAAATGAAAATATGAAAATAAATAAGTAAAAAAGTAAAAATGTGCGAATAAAATTTAAACATATTAAGATTATTGAAAGTGGTTTTTGATAGTGGCTAAAATATAGAGAGATACACAGAGATACACGAAGGTATAAATATGATAATGTTAAATATACTTATGTGTGTATTGGTTATTTTAATAAATAAATAAATTAATTAGTTGTAAGTTATATTATATGATAAAATATAATGCCGCAGATGAAATAAATTTAGGGAGAGAAATATAGAGATAGAGAGTGAAAGGTAGAGATATATAAAATAAGAATGTAAATATAAGAGGTTTTCATGTTGTTCATTGATAGATGATGACAATTATAATAATAATGATGATGATGATGATGATAATGTGATATATTAGATCTAAGTGGACATTTCGGGTTATGGAATAGATAAGAAGAACTTAAGCTGGTCTAAAGTTCTCAAATTTGGTCGGCGTTTTATGCCGACAAAAAATAGTTCTTTCAATTTTAATGTTAAGAAGGTTTTTATTGTAATTTAAAATTTGGAAAAGTTCCATATTACAGAGACCGCAGAGGGACATACCAATTTGATAGGCCGTTGCTTTTGATAGCTTCGTCCAGCTGATTTTATATTCCATGTTTGCATCCTTGAGTTGCCAGATTTTATTGGCGAGAGTCGGTGTATTTAAGAGGTTCCTGTTATTCATAGGGTGTCTATGGACGTACCACCTTTTCTTAAACTCCCCAGCTGTGGAGCCAATGTAATGCCATGCTAAGCTACCTGAATTTATAGTACATAGGTATAATATATTTGTCTCTAGGAATCTATTTTGTAATAGGCATTTGTCAGCTAGATGGCAGTTACATTTAGATGCTTTTCTATTTGCCGGTTCTTTGATATGGTTTTGTAGGTTGCTATGTACGGATTGAGAGTTGGGTTTATTGATGTATTGTGGTGATGTGTGCTGACGTGTGTTTGGTTGTGATGATGTTATATGCTTATGTTTTGTATTTGGTGTTATGGTACTTATTTGCGGCCTACTTGTATTATAAATTATTTTATAGTAAATTTTATGTATGTGCGATTCTACTTCGTTGGCAGTGGAGTATGCTAGTTTGATAGTTTTTCTATTAAATATTTTATGATATTTATGAATTTTAGGGAAGTGTTTGTCAACCAAGTTGAAGAAAGTGTAAGGTAGTTTTGTTTTTATAGAGGAGTTAAACATTGGATTGAACCATAAGTAGTTTCTATTTCTGCATCTTCTAGAGTTATTAGTGGTCTTTATATTAGTATTCTGTTCAATTTATTTCCGTCCCTGTTGCCTAAATTATTAAAGAAGTTTGTAATCTTTTTTCTTAATCTTTCTGAGTTTTGATTATTTAAGTTTTTAGCTAAAAACAGTGTATCGTCTCTATAAATTCCTCCTTATAGGTTATCAAATTCCCTATGTAAAATATGTGCTATACAAATTCCGACAATGTCTGTAACTTGGGCTGAATCATTTGATCCCATAGTTATATCGAAGTTATTCTGTCTATTTTTTCGTTCCCAGTAACTATTGTCGAATCTATTGATTGTTCTTCTAGCAGCTAGTATTATTTTAATTTCGTCTGGTGAAAGGTCAGAGTTTTTTCGTGCAAAGGATAGTGTATTATTTGGGGTTACTGGAGAAATAGAATAGTAGTAGTCATTTATGTCAAATTGTATAAAGTCGAAAGATTCTCTATTGTCTAATTTATTAAACCAATCTATTGCTTCATTTGTGTTAGCCCAGAGCTGGATTATTAGTTTTTTCTTTAATTTGTGATATTATTCTATCTAGTATAAACTTGCTAATTCTCCCTATATCTGATTTTGATAGACATATTAATCTCATAGTAGGGTTAGTTTCGAAGTTACATGTATGACCCTTCAGATTAAAAGTGGGTTTACAAGGGGTTAGAGGTTTGGTTGTATCAGATATTTTAAGTGTTTTTACTATGTTAAGACCTCCCTTGTTAATGCTATTGAGTGTAGACTGTAGTTTTCTTGTATTTTTTATGTAATTCCCGGCGTATAAAGTTGTTGTATGTATTAAGGCTCATGGTGTATACATTTGATGTTTTGTCTGCCTTTACTATAATACCATTGGTGTTACGTAATTTTGTTAGTAGTGCATTGATGTCATTTTGCAGTTTGTTATGATGTGTACGTTTTTTGAATTTAGTTTCTTTTATCATGTTCATGAGCTCAAGTTCAAAGGCATCAAGTTGTGGGTGGCTCGGTGGATTTTTGCAGGATCTAAACCCATACTTTTCACTGGTAGACCTCTTATTATTTATATCATTATTATTATGTCCTTTATCGTAATGATATGCTTTCCATATGATTCTACCGATAAAGTTATTAGTTCTATGTGTCATACCGAGCATATATTCATTATTTGTAGGTATAGGTATGTTTTTTAAGGACATTCCTATGTAGTGTCTTTCCATGTTAGTGCCGTGCGTTAAATTAATTGCTCAACCTAATGGGATAAGGGATAACAAAATATCGTTATAGGTAATCCAGTTAGAGGTTGTGAATACTTCTTATTATGGATAGTTTTAGCGTATGGCGTTGTTTGACTCAACAAGATATTTTCTTCGCACATTTTTATTTTTTACTTATTTATTTTCAAATTTTAACTTTTTCACATTTTGTACCATTTTGTATCACATTGGATGTAAATTATTTAGTTATTTATTTATATATTTATTTGTATTTACATTTATTCATGTATTAACGTTTATTCATTTATCGTTGATATCATTATTTTCACTCTATTTTTCTTTCTCTCCTACGATATTTTCCCTTATGCTTGTCTCTCCTCTTTCTACCATCATTTCTCCATATTTTTTCTTCTCTCTATATTTTTCTCTATATTCATTTCTCCTTTCTCCATTTCTTTCTCTTTTTGTTTTTGTTTTTCATTTTTCTTTTTCCTTTTCCTCTCTTTCTTTCCTTTATCTATCTCGATTTCTTTCTTTATTTTTTTTCTCTCGCTATCTTTATTATTAATATTATTATTGATGATGTAATTTGAATTTGTAAATTTGCCGGTTATATATACTTTTGGTAACAGTTTCTGATGATCGGATCGAGCTAGCATCGTATTTGAATTTGAGTGGCACTACTTCTAGCGTTCAGCAATTGTTAAACAACTTAATCAGAGAAACAATTGTTAGACTGTAAATGAATCTCCTTGTTTGTACTCTTGACCATGTTATTCTTCACTTTTTCAATTGTATTATTCCAAGATTAACTTACATAGGAATACAAGTGAAATCATAAACTCGTCATCTACGTAAACCTCTTGTTGAGTCAAACAACGCCGTACGTTAAACTATCCATAATAAGAAGTATTCACAAACTCTAACTGGATGACTACCTATAACGATATTTTGTTATCCCTTATATATATATATATATATATATATATATATATATATATATATATATATATATATATATATATATATATAAAAACTAGAAATTGTTTGACATATAAATAAACATATGAAACTATCATAGGGGACAATTTGTAAAAGTGTGTAACCAAACATAGCTAGGTAGGTAACTAAATAAAGTTTAACTAGAGCTCACAAATGATTAATCTTCCCTGTATATAGTCCATTAAAGAAATATATGTCACCAATTAATCAATTGGTAAACAACGGAAGCCAGATCCTGGATTTTCAACAAGGAAGAGGTCCAACCATCTGTGTTTACGCATCAAATTCAAATCAGCGACTGGCTAGTAACACGTGCTGTATTTACTAAAAATACACACATCATACCAGCTTCGTCCCGGTGGCGTGAATAGGGCTATCGACAACTAGAAACAGCAGTCAAATCCTTTCAACTGAGTTAGCTCTACAATTAAGGGGCCGTATTTATATATATATATATCCAAAATTAAGATAAATTAAATTAAATTAAATTAAGGGAGTCATGCCGGATAGACATGCGCCATATCACCCATAAAATATGCTCCAAGATTCTAATGAATAGATCCGAGCATTTTATATCAACAAGAAATTGATTGACATATAAATAAACATATGAAACAATCACAGGGGATAATTTGTAAAAGTGTATAAGCACACATAGCTAGGTAGGTAACTAAATAAAGTTTAACTAGAGATTCAAAAATAGATATCTTATAAAATGATTAACCTTCCTAGTATATATTACATTATTTCACCAATTAATCGATTGGTAAACGACAGAAGCCAGATCCTGAATTTTCAACAAGGAAGAGTTCCAACCATCTGTGTTTACGCATCAAATTCAAATCAGCGACTGGTATGGTAACCTCCCAAAAGTCACCTCAAAAGTGATTCAGAAGAGACTGAGGTTAGCTGGACATGCTAACCGACTTCCAGAGTTCACATTGCACTCAGTGCTCCTGTGGAGCCCCTACATGGACACACTGGAAGAGGAAGACCAATGTTAACGTATGTTGATGCCCTAAGGACAGACACTGTTCTGTTGGAGACGCAGGGCATGGCAGCGATAATGAGGGACAGAGACCGCTGGAGAGAACTCGTCCATGGATCTCGGTAATTTTACCCGCCCTAGAAATATATAGTAATAATAGTAATAATAATAAAATCCAAAGAGGGCTCGATAAGGATTATATATATATATATATATATATATATATATATATATATATATATATATATATATATATATATATATAAATAAATATATATATATATATATAAATAAATATATATATATATATATATATATATATATATATATATATATATATATATATATATATATATATATATATATATATATATTTGTATTTATATATATATATATATAATCCTCATCGAGCCTTCTTTGTAATTTATTCTTCAAATTTATTATTATTACTATTATTACTATATATTTCTAGGGCGGGTAAAAACACCGAGATCCATGGACGAGTTCTGTCCAGCGGTCTCTGTCCCTCATTATCGCTGCCATGCCCTGCGTCTCCAACAGGACAGTGTTTGTCTTTAGGGCATCAACATACGTTAACATTGGTCTTCCTCTTCCAGTGTGTCCATGAGTTTCTTGGTGCGTGTCCAAGGCTCAGACCCGTACACACAGCACAGACTCCACTACAGCAATGAAGAGGCGGATTTTCAGGTCTTTATGAAGGTTCGACTTCCACACCGATCTCAAGCTGTGGCAAGCGGCCCAGGCTTTGCTCTTCCTCTCAACCACATCATCTTCCGTATTCCAAATCTTTGCTCCCAAATACAGGAAGTTCTCAACCAATTCTAGCGGCTTCCCGCCTACATTAGTGATCCCCTCTAGTGTCCAAGTCCCAGATTGATTTCATTCTGGTGAGGGAAAAGTGGCGGAATATTGTTTTGAACACTGAACCATACAACTAAGTAGTACACTGGTAGTACACTTCAGTACACTGGGTAGTGACCATAGGCTTGTTATGAGTGAGTTCCGGTTGAGCTTAAGAAATAGCAAGGCTCAGTCCCGGGGAGCAATGTATAACTGGGGAGATTTCAAGGAAGATGATAAGCTACAGTAGAGGTTTAAGTGGAAATGAGGAACAGGTTCAGTGCTCTGTGTGGAGAGACAGAGGAGAGAGAGATTGAATGGACTGAGGAGAATGTGACGACGAGGTACGGGCACTTCACCAAAGCAGTGGCGGAAGCAAGTGAGACCCTGGTGCCGAGGAGAAAGAACAAAAGGAAGCACGTCAGCTCTGCAGACTCAAATGTGTGTGCAGCCAGAGAACACCTGAAAGCTGCCAAGGACAAATTCTATGCTGATCCTACGGAGGAGAGGATGGAAACTGTGAAGGTGATGAGGGAGGAACTTTGTACCGGTTACACTGAGGCCAGAGAGGAGGCACTGATAGAGAAGATCATAAGTGTGGAGAGAGCGGTTGACAGGTCTGGATGTAAGGGGAGCTGGATGATCATCAACGAGATCACAGGGAGGAAGAGAAGGTGTTCAAGTCAGATCCAGGGAACAGGGCCCGATGATAGGAAGAGGAAATGGTTAGACCATTTTAGGACCCTACTAGGAGAGCCACCCTCCACAGCCCAGAGCACTGGGGAGCTCTGACAGCTTTTTAAAGAACTGGATATTGAGACAGAGCCCTTCACCAGAGGGGAGCTTCAGAAAGCCAAGAAGATCAAGGAGGGCAAGGCTCATGGAGAAGATGGAGTGGGATCAGAGGTGATGAAGAGGTGTGATTTTGTAACCAGGCACTGGAGAAAGGAGTTGCCCCAAATCAGTGGAGGATCAGTAACATCGTTCCAGTGCCAAAGAAGGGAGATCTCTCTAATACGAACAACTACAGGGGGTGTCACTGACGTCACTTGTGGCAAATACCCTCAACAGGATGGTTCTTAACAGGATCCAGCCTGAGATGGAGAAGAAGCTCAGGGACAACCAGAGCCGCTTCAGAGAGGGAGGATCAACCACGAGTCACATCCTGATGTTGAGGAGGATATTAGAGGGAGCTATAGCAAAGTGCCTTCCTGCGGTCATGGTTTTCATTGACTTTCGGAAGCCCTTTGATTCTGTGGACCGTCACTGCCCGATGAAGATCTTACAGACTTATGGAATCCCCAAGAAGATAGTAGACCTGATATCACTGCTCTACACCAACACCAAAGCCCAAGTCATTACACCTGGTGGGATGACTGAGTTCTTTGAGATACTGGCTGGAGTGCACCAGGGAGATACATTGGCTCCCTACCTTTTTATCACACATTCCTCCAAGTTATCCCGGATAAACCTCCTACATACGGATATGTCTACGTAAACCAGAACTCTTTACTTCAGTAGGCCATGATATCCAAATCCCGATCTGAAAGACTTCGTTTGGTGGTGCTCTTAAGTAAGACATGGCTGGGTCCAATACTGACCGAAACCCGTCAATGCTATCAAAGTAATATATATATATATATATATATATATATATATATATATATATGTGTATACGATTGGCATCTGCATATTCCGTCCACAAACTTTCACCAGCATGGCGTCAACTAACGCGATGCAATAGCAGAGGATACTTGCCAGAGTTGCCTTAATAGTAGATACCAAACGGTGTGGTTGTGAAACGGCTTGCCGTTAAACCCACAGCCATAAAGGTTCTTATTTTCATAGTCTTATATACTGTCTATTTATGTCTATGCATCAATTCTAAACTCAATACACGAACCATCATTTTCTAATGAAACAACATTCCATATTACTATTCCATGATAATATAACGAATAATAATTGTCGAAAACTATTAGTATGTATTAAAAAGAAGTTTCACTGTAGGAAAACCTAGAATTTATTTTGACCTTGCACTCTAAATATAATACAATCACGACATGTATTCAGTATACCATTATTTGTAAACGCACACACACACACACACACACATATATATATATATATATATAAATATATATATATATATATAATGTATATATGTGTTTGCGTGTGTATAATATAGACATATGTATTCTATTGTATTATATTATAGATATAGATGTATATATATAGACAGATAGATACGAAATGCACACAAACACACAAACACACACACACATACATAATATATATATATATATATATATACCAATTTCATAGTGAATTTGTGAATTTATTTAACAAATATGTAGATTCATTTGTAAGTCCTCGTGTTATAGATAATGTTTTGCCTTTCTATTTCTAAGGTGTACAAAAAAACTTTGTATGAACCTTTTTTCACATTAGATAGGAATGAATTGTAATGCAGCATAATCAAAAGTCTTAAAATGCTTTTCTTGCTTTTTTGTTCGTCGCATTTGTAAATATATTGTGTAAGAAATAATTGTACCTCCTGTTGTTAGTATCAAATAATTCAAATAGAATATGTTGCCTTTGAAAGTGGATAATGTATTATGTTACAACAGTAATGTTAATGAAACAATAACATATATTCACAAAAAAAAATGTTATTGTCTTGTAACAAAGGAACATGTATATATGCAAATTCAGTTTTCTTTTTTCCATTACCATATTCTCTAGAAGCACACTTACACAGAAATAAAGATGTATGTCTGCATGTATATACGGGAAAACTTGTTTACGTAGGTGTGTATGTATATTTGTATATATATATATATATATATATATATATATATATATATATATATATATATATATATATGTGAGAGAGAGACCTGTGGTTTAATCTATATATATAAAACAGAGGATGTCTGTCTGTCTGTTTCCTTAAAACTCGAGAAGTACCCAACCAGTTTTTTTCAAACTTTATACATATAACTCGTATGACCCGAGAAGTGTTTTGAGCATAAAACATTTCAAATTTTCAATGCCCTAGGGACCGCATTAGGCGATTTAGCGATCTCTTTCTCTTTCTCTTAGTCTTTCTCTTTTTAGATAGATACATAGATATGACGTCGCGCCTTCATAATATCTGTCTGTATGCCTGTCTGCCTGCATTACGTCATTATGACGCGATCAGTGTGTGTGTGTGTATATATTCTTATGCCAGGGAACGTCTTCACGAACCAAAGTATCGTCTTCCTGTTTTCCAGATTGATTTTTTTAGTTTAAGAAGATCCCGTTAAGGTTGAAAGCAGCGATTCTTTGCTTAAACATTAATATGTTATTTTAATATAGATATTTGTGTACAGATATTTTTGCATACACAAAAACAAAATATAAACAAACAAGGCCAAAGATTACATCAATTAGTCTTAGTGTATGTACTGCATACTGCTTTTAGGTAGAATATCGCGTTAAGAGTGAAATCAGTGATTCTTTGCTTAAACTTTAGTCTGTTATTTTAATATATATATATAATTATATATTTATGGACAGATATTTTTGCATACACAATAACAAAATATAAACAAACGTATTTATTTCACCAGGTTCGATAAGGATAAATATATATAAGGATAAATATATATAAGAACCCTATAGCAAATCCCGAGCAACGCCGGGCCATTCTGTTAGTACTATATAAATGTGTTGATGCTTAACGTAAGATTAGAAAGAGAACAAACGTTTACATTTCCGCAACACTAAATGTGAAGATAAATTGCAATTATGTTCAACCGAGTGCATCTGTCACATTTACATATTTATTCTTTGTGTGACGGTATTAAGGAAAACGCTGGCAAAGCCTACAAGGTTTGTGTTTCAATTTCAAAACAGCTTGCTCGTGAAATCTATAATCCACATCATCGTCCGTCTTACATTCTCAAATATCTTAGATTACCTTTCTGTTGACATTTCGCTTATGTACGTCGCTTTCCTTACGTTGAAGTGGAAAACAAAAAAAACGGATCAGACTTAGAAATCTTGCAGGCGTCACACTCCATTTCCTTACACTGAAATCACAAATAATAATTGTTTCTACCTTTGGCACAAGGCCAGCAATTACCCAGCACGTTACTGGTACTTTATTTTATCGACGCCATAAGGATGAAAGGCAAAGTTAACCTCGACGGGATTTGAACTCAGACCGTAAAGGGACGTAACTATGCTAGAAAGCATGGCGTCTAACCCTCTACCAATACTGCTAATTCGATGCTAATCACTTCTAAGTTCACTTTTTAAACGATCGCTCCTTGTTATGCCAGCTAGTTAACCATTCTTCGTTAAAAACATCTATGCATAGGCAAAATTAACATATGCAATTATAAGTCCATATACATGCACGCAAAGAACATCTTATAAGTACAATACTATTATCTTTCGTATGAATAAGATTCTTTGTTCTAAAGGTTAATTGTTGAATTTACTCCTCAAGATTGAAATGCAGAGACGCAGGTACTTTGTGATTCAATGGCTGACTAAATATGTATTAATATATTGATTTATACTTTAATAATCCTGCGTTCTATGAACATTTAATAACAGTAATATAGTCTACAAATTCACTCGCCTCCGTTTTCATGATAAGCGAAATCATTTATTATTTTTCTCTCTCTACTTCCACTTGATTTTCATATTTTTCTTGTCTCTTTCTTCCTCCTTCACATCTTTATTTCATTTTATTCTAAACCGAGCTACTATAATCAATTTGTGTTTTGATTATGTTCCTAGAGGATATCATTTAAATTATCTGTAAGTGAGAATATTGAGATGAGCACAAAGAGATATCTTTCGAATGTGTGCTGTTTCTGTGAGAGATGGATATATATTTTCAGCTATGGCTAGAAGGATTATAGTAATTGATTTCTCACTTCTGGGGTCATATACCACTTTCAAGTAGTCGACATTAAGTCTTTACATAGAAATTATGCAAAACTTAGTTATTTATTTCATTGAAATTTGTTTCATTTAGATCCGGATTCTTTACTTGTTCAAAGGTTTAATTACACTATATATTTACCGTTATGTAAAGGGTTCAGTGCATATATTCCGGTAATTACTATTGTTTTGATAATATTTCATGAAAAATGAAGTCGAATATTAAATCTTTTTCAATTATTCATGTAACGAAATTAGACGTTCTTCGTCATGCTGAATCCCTTATAAAAGATGTTCCGCTATCTCTTTGCTAGTAATTTAAAATCAAATAGATTTATTATGCGCAAGGATGCTTTAATGAACTCCAGATATTTAATATTTTAAAAGATCAATTCAACTGAGTTATCATTGATAAACAATAGGTATCTGCAGCTCAAAATAAGAGAGCCAATATAAACACATATGTTAAAATATTATGTGTGGTTCAAAATATATATGTGGTTCAACAGCATATTGAATGTAAATAACTGATAGTTTTATTGTTATATGGTCAACCAAAATCATTTTAAGTTCACGAAATGTAGATGATATTGAAATTATAAATCCAGAATCAAGTCAGTTAGTCATAAAACATTTAAAGTGGAAAACGTGTCAAAACTGGAAACAAAATCGTTTGCAATAGTTGACTTTTTATTATGTTTTCAATAAGCATAATTTCAACGATACTACTCAGTTCAGAACCCATTCTAAATAATAAGAGATTTCAATTCTTTTGCGTTTCTATATGTCCCATTCCAATGTGTCTATTATAAATTTAATATAACAACTGCTTAACAGCTAAACATTCAAGTTTAATCAGGTGCAGTAGCTTCTTTTATTTAAGGGTTGACAGTCGTGCTAGCATAACTTTGATGAACAATAGATCTGCATTACATAGATTACTAATTACTATAAATTCACGTACTATTGTCATAGAATATGACACAATGGTTAGCTAATAATGTTTCACACACATAAGAAAACCATGGGTTAGTGGCAGTTGTAACGCCTTTTATAAATGAACTACTCAATACTGTTATTCAAAAGCTGGGATAAGAGATTGTAGACCCTTATATGCAAAGGCATGATCAAGTAGAGTGAGTTTCTACGGAATCAAAACTTGCCTTCAGCCTCCCGACACGTTTCATGCTGTCCAGCGAGTGGGAGTGTGCACGTGTGCGTGTGTGTGTGTGTGTGTGTGTGTGTGTGTGTGTGTGTGTGTGTGTGTGTGTGTGTGTGTGTGTGTATGTGTGTGTGTGTGTGTGTGTGTGTGTGTGTGTGTGTGCCCGCGTGCGTGTGTGTGTGTGTATGTGTGTATACTAATTTAGATGAGTTGATAACACAACAGTATAAAGGAAAATAATATTTCAAAGCTCAAATGAGATGTTGTATTCTACATAAAGATACTTAAAATATAGTTAATAATGTAATCCAATCACAGTAGTTTTACCAAATCAGATACCATATGTATGTGTAAATATATAAAAATTAGCAGGATTAAATTGCATTAAATTATATAATTGATTGACAAACAATTCGAATAACAATAAACTTTGAAAAGATCTATACAGCATAAAAGTGTAGATCGAAACGTTCACCAATCAATTACATGATTCAATATAATTTGATCCTGGTTATTTCTATTAATTGTCATATATATATTCATATATATATATATGTGTGTGTGTGTGTGTGTGTGTGTGTGTGTGTGTGTGTGTGCAACTAAACGTTTTATAAAAATTTACATATGTACAAGTATGCATGCAATTGAGGGAATAATGTTCACATTATTAGTGCTTATACCATTAACTACTTTATATCGGATGAGATGTCAATGCAGAGTCAGGCCCCACTCATTACGTTCAAAGCCTGAGCTGATCGATATCGAAGATATGGGGTTAAAATGGTTCAAATCCTCATAACTGCGGATGGCAACATTTTCCGTTTTTAAGGATATCCACCCTATTTCATAAGCTATCTACATAGTATTTCTACGCTTGAGCACTTTCTACGTACACATACACACAAACACGCACACATACACACACTTATACACACACGCGCGCACACACACACACATACACACTCAAACACACACACACATATATATATATATATTTATATTTATCTATATGTATAAAACTTTTGTTGCGTGTGTGTGATGTGTGTGTCCGTGTGTCCGTGTGTGTCCTCATTTTTGCAAAGTCTATACAAATCCACATTTCTACTCCGATTGACTTCAAACTTGCATTTATATATTCCTTGCGGTCTAAAGATATTAACTGAAGATTTTATTTTTCAATTTTCTGTTTTTGAAGGGGTGTTAGGCGCCGGTTATCGATCTCCGTCGCGCCCTTATAATATGTATGTATGTCTGCCTGTCTGCATTCGGCATTATGACAAACATTGATGACATATTATGTTCGGTATTTTCTGTTCATTGCCAGGCAACGTATTCACGAAACAAAGTATCGTCTGCCTGTTTTCCTTCGGTTGCAACGTTTTTAGAAATACTAGCAAAAAAAACACCTTTCGTCTGGTTTTCTGCTTGCGTGTGTAGTGTGTATATTGATATTACAGTACCAAGTGGGTAGGTACACAAGCAGTAACGAGGCCTTCTGGCGCATTTTCGGTTTGCCCTTGCATCAAAGGCACCCACCCATCTAACAACCTGCTGTTCACCTTGAAAGCGGTCAACGCGTACACTTCACTGATTCCACTGATGTCCATTGGTCGAGGAACCGAAGCACACTACCCTCACTGCCTTCTTTAAACTTTGTCAAGTCGATCCATTCGCCCAAACTTTGCTGTATCCACAAGTGCCGTCCTATTACATCTGGGAAAAAAAGAAATGGCAACGGAGGAAGAAGGGTCAAAACGTTGATGGATACTCTGCCGTTAAATTTGACAGTTGCCTCGGGAGAGTTTACACAGTTCATCCAAGCCAACAAGAGTGTTTCTACCTTCGTCTGCTACTTCATGTGCATAGGGGACCAATGTCTTACCAACATTTGAAAACAGTCAACGGTCGGCTTTGCGCTACTTTCAGCGACGCCTGCTTAAGGCATGGACTGTTAGAAGACTGCGCACAGTGAGATGCTACGCTCGCGGAGGCTGCCGTTTCACAGCCGGCGAAAAGTGTCAGGGCTCTCTTTGCAGTGCTTCTTTGCAGTGCTTCTTTGCGAAGTCTTAGATCCCGTCTCTCTGTGGTTGAAGTATAGAGATACCCTGGCGGAAGACTTTTACCACCAAGCACAATTGCGGTATCCTAGCCTTAATGCAGCCAGTGACGACGTCTACAACTGTGCTTTGATTGACGTGGAAAACAGGACTGTTTCACTGGGTGGGAATACTTTACCAACGTACGGGCTGCCTAAATTAGTTCGGACAGGGATGGATAACCTTCCTACAAAACTCATTCGCGAAACAGCCTATGATGTTGAGGCTCTTGCCCAATACGTCTGTGAAACAGAGCCAAAACTCCGTCCGGGAGAACAGTGGACCTACAACACTATTTTCGACCATGTTCGAAACCGGAAAGGGGGAATCTTCTTCCTAGATGCACCTTGAGGGACAGGAAAAACGTTTCTAACTAAGCTTCTTCTACCCAAAGTGAGGTAGCACAAGAACATCGCGTTAGCCGTGGGTTCCTCTGGTATTGCTGCAACTTTGAAACCCGGCGGTAGGACACCCCACTCAGCCTTTAAGCTCTCCCTGAACTTGGCGACATCCGAAACACCGTCCTGCAACATTAGCAAAACTTCGGACAAGGGATTGGTTCTCCGAAGGTGTCAGCTCATAGTGTGGGATGAATGTACCATGGCCCATAAAGAAACTCTGGAAGCACTAGACACTACTTTGCAAGACATCAGATACTGCCAGACTGCGATGAGAGGTATCACGCTTCTCCTATCCGGCAACTTCTGACAGACCCTTCCCGTTATTCCCAAGGGAATCAGGGCAGATGAAGTCCTGGCGTACCTCAAGTCCTCTCCGCTGTGGCAAAAGGTAACAACGTTGACCCTGACAACTAACATGAGGGCCCAACTGCACGGCGACCAACTGGCAGCTGAGTTTGCTTCGGATATTTTGTCACTTGGCGATGGCAAGATCACCATCGGTGGAGATGGCGATTTGTCACTCAGTCCGATTTGTACCACTGTTAACACAGTCGAGGACCTCAAGGCTTAAGTGTTACCCAGTCTTCCTGATAACTACCAAGATGTGAATTGTTTATGCGAAAGAGCTATTTTAGCTCCAAAAAACAGCACAGTGAACGCTATCAACGAGCAACTGTTGCAATTTCTTCCCGGAAGGCTGCATATTTACAAATCCGTCGATACAGTCCCCGACCAAGACCAAGCGGTAAACTACCATGTTGAATTCCTCAATTCGCTAGAACCTCCTGCACTGCCTCCTCATAGACTGGGACTAAAAATTGGAACTCCAATAATGCTTCTTAGGAATTTGGACCCTACAAAACTTTGCAACATCACACGCCTGGTTATAAAGAATGTAATGCGGCACGTCGCTGAAGCCACCATTATTTCAGGGTGTGGAAAAGGAGAGGATGTGTTCGTTCCCAGAATACCACTCATTCCACCAGGTCAAGATCTTCCGTTTACCTTCAGACGCCTTCAATTTCCGCTTCGCATAAGTTTTGCCATGTCTATCAACAAGTCCCAGGGGCAGACATTTTCGGTGGCAGGACTTCACTTGGTAGATTCATGCTTCTCACATGGTCAACTATAAGTAGGCTGCTCCAGAGTGGGGAGCAAAGGAAGTTTTTTCGCGTACACTCCACGAGGGAAAACAAAGAAAATTGTCTACCAAGAGGTTTTACGCCAAAATGCCATGTGTGTTCAAACGGACTAACTCAAGGTAAGGTTATATACTACTGCTCCTATACAATATCGAATTTACACCTTCATATTACCATCCTTCCTTCAATCAGGTATAAGTCACGAATTCGGAAAAAACCACAGGCAGAAGGAATGACCAGAAAGAGCTCGGATGAAACCTTCCACAATTTTCCCCTAAATGAAACGGCCACTGTTATATCCTCCACAGATTGACACGTGGTAAGCAATGTCAATGTTACTGCTGCTACATAGGACGCCCATTACCATCCGCAGTAGTCAGATTATTGAGGGAGAAACAGAAGGGTCTCGAATTTGCCGTCCAAAATCGCGATTGACATTAACGAAAACCGCTAACATCAACGCAGAATAATACATTGTAGGTCGCTTTAACCCGTCTTTTATTAATCAAAGCACTTCTTGCCTATAAACATTAACCCTCTGTGCGCCATTCATCTAACTGTAGATCAACAAATCTATATATCTAAAACAGAGAATGTTTGTATGTCTGTCTGTCCGATCACTAAAACTCGAGAACCACCCAACCGATTTCTTTCAAACTTTACACTTGTAATATTTATGGTCCTGTGAGTGTTGTGAGAAAAGAAAATTAAAATTGTCAATGCCCTAGGGAACGCATTAGGCGATTTAGCGATATCTCTGCATAACTCTTAGTCTTTCTAGTTTTAGATAGATACAAAAATATAGTGTTGCACCCTTATAATATATGTCTGTATGCCTGGCTGTCTGCATTACGTCATTATCACGTAGTTGTGTGTGTGTGTGTGTGTATCACATATATATAGTGTGCGTATATATATATACATATATAGTGTGTAACGTTTTTCAAAATATTTACTTCTGCGTTCACAGATTGATTTTTATTTTAGTTTCAGAAGATCCCGTTAAGAGTGAAAGCAGCGATTCTTTGCTTAAACTTTAATCTGTTACGTTAATAACATTTACACCAAAAGACCAAAACAGAGGAGTATGAAAAGAAGGGGCTCAACAATATTTCTATGAACAATGCACGTAGACAGCTAAACTGTACTTTCAACTTTTTTTTTCAATTTCAACTTGAAGTTTCCTGTCGGTATATTTTCGTGAGTTTTTAACAGGCACTCACAAATAAACGTTTATGAATCTAGGTGCTATTACCAATGTTCTTACCCGTGCAACGCCCGGATACACTGCTAGTATATATATAATTATATATTCGTGTAGATATTTTTGCATACACAATAACAAAATATAAACAAACGTATTTATTTCGCGATAAAGTATTGAGTTTCTTCGCACAGAAAAAAACCCTGGTAATCTTCGACGAATTATATATATC
>OZ024740.1:127416922-127484422 GCA_964016885.1 Eledone cirrhosa
TAAGCGTCCGCTAAACTGATACGTACATATATGTATGTGTACCTGTATGTATATATATATATATATATATATATATATATATATATATATATTTGTATATGCATGCTACTGTACGTCTGTATACATATATGTATGTACGTATACATACATACTTACATTTAAGTAAGTGCCGTACTAAGAGTGAGACATGAAATTTCGTTTTTATTTTATTACAACTTATATATATATATATATATATATATATATATATATATATATATATATATATATATATATATATAAAGAATTAGTATATCTACCAACATATGTATACAGATGCATACCTATGTTAGCAAATATATATGTTTTGTCTTAGTAACTTTGTGGTTTTATGCAAGGGGATGCAGAACAATTATATGAAAGACGTAAATAAGAAAGTTATGAAAATTGACTTACTAAAATTTCACTCCAACTAATTAGTTTCTGTAAGGGGATAAATATAGTTACGGAGCGTATCCACAGAGAAGCCTTACGTCATCAGGGAGTCTATTCTCAGCTAAGTTTCTAGGCAATGCGAGGACACTGGGAACTTGCTCTGTGGATACGCTCCGTAACCATATTTATCCCCTTACAGAAACTAATTAGTTGGCGTGAAATTTTAGTAAGTAAGTCAATTTTCATAACTTTCTTATTTACGTCTTTTATATATATATATATATATATATATATATATATATATATATTAGAAAGTGAGATTTTACAAAATGAAAAAAACCGAGGTGTCGTACACGAGTGAAAGTATAACGAAAAAAGATGAAATCGAAAATGAAACAAGTCTTTTTTTTTTTAAATATATTCATTTGGTTGCTTTACCGGTTTCGCAGTTCTTGTGCTTTTCAAAAGTAGAATTGAGATGGAGGGTTTGTGGTTTGTAGATTTTCTCACAAGACCCCGACGGCAGATCTCACGCCGTTTCGAATTCCATTATAGCCGTCGAAACGGTGTGAGCTGCCGTCGACGTCTTGAACATTTTCCTATTACCCACTCTACTAACCTAAGTATTGAGTACTCAGGTGCGCTTTGGTTGACCTGGTTCCTTACCACACTTCCTTCGTTATATATATATATATATATATATATATATATATATATATATATAAATATATATATATATATATATATATATATATATATATATATTTATATATATATATATGTGTGTGTGTATATGTATATATATATATATATATATATATATATATTTAATTATATATATATATAGAGAGAGAGACAGAGAGAGAAAGAGATATAGATAAATAGATAGAAATATAAATAGATAGATAGATTTCTTTATTTGCCACAAGGGCGCCCAAGAAAAGGGGACAATACAAAGACATGCCGAAACTTTTACATACAGTCGTGTAAAAAATATAAAAAACAAACAATTACAACAATCGAAATCCCCAGTAGAAGGGAAGGGACACAAATGGGTTGTTTAATTCCCCGTCGATAGAACATCCTCAACTGGGGGAGCGTGTTGTGCAAGTGCTTCTTTCTTCCTTTTGCTCTCTTCTTCAACCTACAGGCATATAAACAGAGAAGGCCCAATCACTCGGGCCATTTTCGCTTCCTTCACCCACATTTCAGTAAATTTACTGGGGTGCAGTGCCTCTCTTTCCACTCTGATTCTCCTTCTAAAATGATACTTAAAGAAGTGAATCAATTGTTGTCCGGAGAAAAAGGCATCTGTCCTCAGTCCTCTCAATCTCGTCCACCATAAAACTTCATTCACCATAGCCACCGTACAGAGGAAAACCGTCTCTCTATCGTTTTTGAAAGAGGCTGGCGGTTTGATCCTTACTATGGACTCTGCAGTCAACTGGATTTTCCCATACGCGACAACAGTTATTCTGCATAGTTCCACAGGTCGGTTACGCCTGGGCAGTATCGAAAGTAACATCTCAGTTTCTGGCACTCCGAAGCCAGCCAAGATCCACCAGATGTTAATGTTTGGGGGTATATATTTTTTAAAAATATTTTGTGTCCTTTTTCCCTTGTATGTAGGGAAAAAAGTTAATGCTTTTGACACCATTGGTGTCACAGAATGTTTTTGGGCAAATGCCTTGCTTTTAAACAGTTCGAAAACACCTCCGTACTGTTTTGCTCGTTGGAGAAAATCGATATTTGCTAGAATTTCCTTGAAAGTAGCTTCTATATCTGCTTGACTAACAAATATCTGCTTTCTCGTGGAATTGGACACAGTCCTAAAGGTGACTGATCTCCGAACTGTATCTTCCTTTATTTCAAGGGGTGAGTTAATTCTAAAACCCACCTTTCTCTTCGAAAGTTACAAATTTTCTCCCTTGCTGGAGCATATCAATATTGGAGATGTCAATATTTATAAAATCTTGTTTTTTGTTCACTGTTTCAGCGAAAGACATTTCCTTGTTTTGTGTGGTGTTGCTGTTGTTGTTGTTGTTATCGTTGTTAGCCTCGATGTTGGAAATCTCAGTTCCTTGACGAGGTGAAACTTTATGTGTACATGTATCTGTGGAGTTGTTGATGTCTTTTTCATGTGTATGTATGTTAATAGGTTTAATTTCTATGTTTTCATGTGAGCTAGTGTTATTTTTCTGCACTTCGACGGTAGAAATTGTACAATTTTCGAGTGGTAACATTTTTTCCTCTTTATTGACAGTCGTATCTATGTCGACGTCCATAGTAGCCGAAGCAGATATAACGTTAAAATCTGCCTTTTTCTCTCTCTTTTCTCTATTGACGTTCTCCAGCGTTCCCTTTGTGTTATTCGTGTTTTATAGTTTGCAAAATTTGATATTTTAAAACAATCCTTAAATTAAATTTTTGCCCCCAAATGGGCAAAAAATGGTATTACCACCCAGCTGACAATTCAGCTTGGAGGTTAATCTACAAAATAATATGTTTTTTTAAACAATTTGTTCTGTTTTTCGTATATAAATTTACAAAAAATCTTACCGGCGATGTTCCACGCGTCAGGCAGAAAGAGAGATAGATAGATATATTTCTTTATTTGCCACAAGGGCGCACATGAAAAGGGGACAATACAAAGACATGCCGGGGATTTTACGTACAGTCGTGTAAAAAATATAAAAACAAACGATTATAACAACCGAAATCACCAATAGGGGGGCAGCCCCACAAATGGGTTGTTTAATACCCCGTCGATAGAACAACCCTCAACTGCAGGAGCGTGTTGTGCAAGTGCTCCTTTCTTTATTTTACATACAGTCGTGTAAAAAATATAAAAAACAAACAATTACAACAATCGAAATCCCCAGTAGAAGGGAAGGGACACAAATGGGTTGTTTAATTCCCCGTCGATAGAACATCCTCAACTGGGGGAGCGTGTTGTGCAAGTGCTTCTTTCTTCCTTTTGCTCTCTTCTTCAACCTACAGGCTTATAAACAGAGAAGGCCCCATCACTCGGGCCATTTTCGCTTCCTTCACCCACCTTTCAGTAAATTTACTGGGGTGCAGTGTCTCTCTTTCCACCATGATTCTCCTTTTAAACTGATACTTAAAGAAGTGAATCAATTGTTGTCCGGAGAGAAAGGCATCTGTCCTCAGTCCTCTCAATCTCGTCCACCGTATAACTTATTTCACCATAGCCACCGTACAGAGGAAAATCGCCTCTCTTTCGTTTTTGAAAGAGGCTGGAGGTTTGATCCTTACTATGGACTCGGCAGTTAACTGGATTTGTTCCATACGCGACAGCAGTTGTTCTGCATAGTTCCACAGGTCGGTTACGCTCGGGCAGTGTACTGTTGCGTGCAGGACTGACTGTTTCAATGTCCTGCGCGCATCTTGGATACGTCCTCTTGGAAGGATACCTGCCGGGGCGTCCGTGCCTGTAGATCTTATCACGAACCGCTAGAGCTTCTCGGTAGCACTGCCAGGCCAGGGACCTCTGGAAGTTGTCCATAGGTCACGGGCGGAAAGTCCTACCAAACAGACTGGTGAGCTCATCGTCTTCGACGCCCAAAGTCTCTCCGACAATGTCGTCGCCCTTGTAACGTACAATCCCTCTATAGAATGTCGAAGTGGAGCCTCCACTGATTGCTGCGCCCGCTTGCCAGAGGACTGTGAACGCCTGAGCGCATTCAATGTGCCAGGCGCCCATTGTTTTCGGATTTTTTTTTACCCAGGACTGCAGCTCCGTCAGCGAGACGAGCTGTGGGAACGCCTGTCTCACAAACGGTGCCGACACCGGTTAGGGGTCGGTGAGGAACACCTGGAAATGCCGCAGACTCGGCGCATGTTTGCGCATCATCAGCCAGACCTCCGTTGGAAGGGTGCTGACAGTAGACTGATGTCCTCACCAGTGGAGCCTGCTTCTTCCACAGAAACTGGAAGAGCATGCGTTCCATCTTGGCGAGGTGTTCACGGGGACATGGCACGACAGTCAAGCGGTAGTAGATAACGGACGCTATGAAAATGTTCACCAACTCCGCTCGACCTTTCAAGGACAGTTTGCACTCTGCCCACTTCTGGGTGAGTGCAAAGACCTTCGCCGTGACCTCGTTCCAGTTTTTCTGCACCTGGAGGTCTGGACCGAACCAGACCCCGAGCAGTTTCACCGGTCCGTCCGTCCAGCGTCCAACGAGGCTGTCGGACGTTGTTGGTTTGCCTCTCCACGTACCGAGTTGCAAACCGACAGACTTGTCCGAGTTTAGTTTTGCTCCCGTCAGCGTTTCGTATTCTTTCAGTAAGTTGCTGATCACCCCGATTTCAGAGGTACTCGACACCATTACCGTCACGTCGTCGGCATAAGCGGACGCCACTTTGCTCAGTCCCGGACCTAGAGGGATGCCCTTAAACAGCTCCAATTTCCGCAATAGTGGCTCTAGAGTCAATACATACAGAATGGAGGAGAGAGGGTATCCCTGTCGAAAGGAACCCGTGAGTGCGAACGGCTCCAATAGGTAGCCGTTCACCTTGACACTCGAGCAAATGCAGGTGTGCATCGCCTCGATCCAGCCTCTGAACACGCGACGGAAACCGGCCGCCTTGAGAACCGCTTCCAAGTATCGATGGTCGACTCTATCGAATGCCTTAGACTGATCCAAATTGATCAGAGCCCCACCGAAGCCCAGTTTACTACCCACCCTCTCTATGATGTATCGCATGAGGTGGAGGTTGTCGTGTATGAACCTGGTCGGGATTGCACACGTTTGCGCTTTCCCTACCAGGTTCCCGACGACAAGCGCCAACCTCGTCGCTAGCACCTTGGCCAAAATCTTTAACTCTGTGTTGAGTAGAGTTATGGGTCTAAAGTTGTTAATTTCGTATCCCTAGTTCTCGTCTTTCCTGATCAGCGTTACCACGCCCTTGCCTGCAGAACTGGGAATTCTTCCGTTCTGATGCCAACTGCAGTAGACGGCTTCGAGGACGCCAGAGAACAAGTCCAGAATGCCTATATAAAACTCATAGGGTAGACCATCTAGACCGGGTGACTTGCGTTTCCTGCAGCAGCCCAGAGCGTCCCGTATTTCAGTGTCCCTGATCGGTCTTTCGCAGAACTCGGCGTCCGTGTTCGAGAGTCGCGACAGGCCGTGGAGGTATGAACGAAATCCATTGTCCCGTTCGGCTCACCGTCGTTCTGCTCAAACAGTCGCGCAAAGTGCTGCTGAAAGGCTGTGCACATTTGCTTGGGGTCAAGTAGCACGCGTCGCATTTGGTTATTTCAAAGAACAAATCGTGGACTTGTTGCCACTTTTTGCCTCCGCCACTCGGGCCCAGATGACAGCTTTTGCTCCTTCATTTCCTAGAGCACGTATTTTGCTCCTGACCACGCAGCCTTCGTGTTTCGCATCGAAGAACTGGTCCAGTACCGTTGTCGACGCTAACACTCTAGCCGCGTTGCCAATTCTAAATACCTCCTTTACCTTGGCTACTATTTCTCTTTCTAGTTTGTTTTTTCTCTGAGGCTAACTCTCTGCTAAACCCTATCGATTCTATTCTAATTGCTTTCTTGTGAGAGTACCCCCATCTATTGTTGACGATGGCTCCCGTTAACTGTTTCTTGACTAATCTACTTATCCGTTCACTGTAAGCTTTACATGCCGGTAACGACACGTTCGGCTTCCAGTATCCGGGTCCTTGTCTATGTGTTCTATCACGGATGACTAAGCAGACGACTAATTTGTGATCTGAATAGGCAACCATGTGCATTCGTGGACAGCTTAACATCTCCTTGTCCCTTTCTCTAATGAAGAACCTATCTAAATATGATCTAGATGTCCTGCTGCGGTTTGCCCACGTCAACTGTGGTGCATTCAGGAAATCCAGTCGATATCTATCGGCCAGTTGGAATCGGTCGATTAAAGTTTCGAGGCTGTTGCACCCCCCCCCCCTCTACTGGGACATGCCCCCACATAGTCCCATCGTACATCTAGGATACCATTCCAGTCGCCCATTAAAAGTAAGGTGCGAAACGTTCCCAGAAAAGTCTCTAGACGTTTGAAGAAGTCTGGCCATGATTGCGATTGCCCGGTCGGGGCATAAACGGCCACTAGTCTGAAGGCTCCACCTCCAATACTGTTCACGACTAGGACTACCAGTCTACCCTCCGGGTCCAAGTGTACTTGCTGTACTTCGATGTCCAGGTTCTTCTGAAACATGAATGCCACTCCACCTCCACCTCCTGGCTGGTTAGTTGCTGCCTGTTGTGGATCCTGGACTCGGTGATGGCTAATACATCCATACCGTGTGACCTAAGGTTGTTTAAAAGTTGGCTCTGTTTCAAGGGCATCCCTAGGCCACGTACATTCACGCTTCCAACTCGTAAAGTAGCCATGTTGGTGAAGAAGAGTTGGAGAAAAAGAACGAAAGGTGCACTTACCTTTTCGTTTCCTGGAGATCGGATTGTCCAATCTACATTTGGGTGCTGGATGGGGTGTTGTGTGGGGTGGGGAAGCATTTTAACAGGACGCGGTTGATGGGTTTCTGGCAGGGGTTGCCCACGTCCTGTGAAAATTTATTTTTCAGGTCATTATAGGTTTCCATAGAAACCCTTATAAGTTTAAGGTGTGGAAACGATTCTGCCTTGACGAAAGTTTTGCCCTCCGTCTCCACCTTGGGGTTTTGGGAGATGACCTCCATCAAACTCTTGTTGTTTGTGTTGATGTATGCGTATTGTTGTTTGTGTTTTTGTTGTGTTGTATTAGTTTGCGGTTCGTCCGGGAGTTTTCTTTTTATGGTGGGTGCTTGTGTTTGGGGTGGCGTTGGTGTTGGTTTTGATGATAGGGGGATGTTTGACTGTGGTGTTGTTTGTGTTGTTGTTTGTGTCTGTGGTTGTGTGTTGGTGTTGGTAATTGGAGCTTTGGGGTTTTGTAGTGTCTCTTTTTTTGTTTTTTAGATTTCCGCGGCTCTCCTTCTTCTTCACTTAAAGAAGGAGGAGCAGCTTCATCTGTCGATGAATAAACACCGTCAGGTGTGTGGGGTAGGGGTATGCTGTGTGGTGGTGGTGTTTCGGTGTGTGTGTTTATGGTAGTATTTGATGGAGTGGGATGGGGTGGGGCTGTGTTCTTCAGGGTTGTTGTCTCTTTTTTTTCTATTGTTGTTGGTTGAGTGTCTGTTTGTTTTGGTGTGGTTGCTCGTTTCGTCTGTCGCTGTACTTGTGGTTGTGGTGGTTGTTTTGGTGTTGGTGCTGGTAATAGTGTTTTTTTAATGATGTTGTTTTTGTGTGTTTGTGAAGGACGAGAGTTTTTTAGGTGTGCTGTGCTACCAGAGCCAAAGCAATGAAATTTTCGTCCTTCTACCGAAATGTTTATTTTGTTGTTATCAACGATGACGACTCTTTCGAGTATTTTAGAGATTATCTCCGGCCTCATTTGCAACAGAATCTCCAAATCAGTACCCGCCCACCTTTGCCGAATAGATTTTCGTATCGAAAGAATCATATCAGTTTCTGGCTCTACGAAGCCAGCCAAGATCCACCAGATGTTAATGTTTGGGGGGTATATTTTTATTTTTATTTTTTGTGTCCTTTTTCCCATGTATGTAGGGAATTTTTTTGTGTCCTTTTCCATGTATATAAGAAATTTCGTCCTTTTGACAGAATGTGCATTTCATCATTTTCAAGATCTCTTTTGGATAAACTAATTATTTTAGCATCTACGTGTACAGAAGTTTTGGATATGTTTCCTCCTGGAGTTTTTCTTTTTCCGGTTTTTGTTGTCCTGACGTTAAAAAACGGATTTTTCTCTAAGAACTACGGTAAGAACTCTTCTCTTTTGTTAACCCCAGGACAACAAAAAACGGGAGTAATAAAAACTCCAGGAGGAAACATACCCAAAACATCTGTACACGTAGATCCTAAAATAATTAAGTTATCCAAAAGAGATCTTGACAATGATGAAATGCAAGTTCTGTCAAAAGGACTGAAGTTCACACTGACTCCAACAGTCAACCACCAAGAACTGAAGGAGGATACCCCAGAATTCTGTCGACAATTACGACTTGTACAATTCTTCGCTGATAAAAGTAATGAGAGTGATGAATCACTAGTATAGAATAAATCAAATTTCACTCCGTCAAAAGGAAGAAATATCTATCTCGACCAATACATTGACATCCTGTCTAAATTTCTTCTTAGACGTAATGCTAATGTTAGGCCAAACATTAACAAATCAGAAATGTCTGCACTTAAACGTATACAAAATGATAAAATAATAATAATTAAACAAGCAGATAAAGAGGGTGCAGTTGTTATAATGGATGCTGAATACTACAAAGATTTGTTTGAGGAACAACTAAAAGACACAACATTCTATCAGGAAATACCGTCAAATATAGACCAAAATATCATGAAGAAGATCAACAACCTGGCTTCAAAATAGCACAACTCACTTACTGATAAGGAAAAAGACTACATCACCAATTTTGAGCCAAAGCCAAGCAACCTCTTTGGCCTACCTAAAGTTCATAAGTCAAAAGAAATCCAACTGGCAGTAAAAGAACAAAACAGTGAGTACATTAAATTACTACACCCAAAAGACTTAAAACTTAGACCTATTAAAGCTGGTCCAACATGCCCTACGCAATGTCTAAGCAATGTTGTTGACATTATGTTAAACATGTCTAAGCAATTTTGTTGACATTATTTTGAAACCACTATTCACATACCCAGTTTCATCCGAGATGATATCGACTTCCTGTCCCATCTTCCCAAAACCACGGAAACGAATTCACTTCTACTTAGTTCTGATGTGGTAAGCCTTTACACCAACATTACACATGATTTAGGAATAAAGGCGGTTAAATACTGGGTGGAAAAACATAGAGAAGTGATTCCCACCAGATTTACAGCGACATTTATATTAGACACAGTCAAACTTATTTTGGAAAACAATACTTTCTTCTTCAATGGAAATAATTACATCCAAATTAGAGGCACAGTGATGGGAACGAAGTTTGCCCCCGTTTACGTGAACTCTGTAATGGGATACTTAGAACAACAACTCTACCAAGAAATAGAGGAAAAATATAGCACTGACTTTAGAAAGTACATTGAAAAAGTATTGGAAGAGATACCTTGCAACTGTTTCATCACCTGGACAGAATGTCTAGATATTCTGAATAACCTACAACTATCTCTCCCATAATGGGCTATTACTCCTACTATGACTATGACTACAACCATGTCATGTCGACTACCACCACTAACAACAACAACAACAATAATAATAATAAAAGTGATGTTGATGGTGATGATTACTAGAAAATGCTATTTTCATCATTTCTAAAACATAGCAAAACATTTGATGATTTGGATAGGGTCAAACACTAGTCGATAGACATGCTCAACCAACCGTGACGACTAAACCAATCAGCTTTAGTAATCCAGTGAAACTACACACCGATAGGTCGAAATACAGTTTGCAAAATTTGCATCCTGTAGCCGCTTTTCACTGTAGATAAGGCGCAAAATATACCCATCTCAAAACAGTTGAAAATTGCAAACTTGACTGTCACCTCAGAATATGATCCTGAAGATTGCGAAAGCATGAAAGTACTTGTTCAATTAACACTTAACATTTCATATTCTACCATACTATTTCATTCTAATACCATTATACATTTTAAAGGATTGTAAATAAAACGAATAAATCAGACAAAGTTGGAATTCTTTTTATTAATATAATCTTCTATACAGAATCATAGAATGAAACTCTCATGCCATCTAACAATATAAGTGACTTGGGAGCTATTGTCAAATTCAACGTAAGCTGGGCTACTCTTATAAAGAACGATGTTGGCATGTCCCGCAGAATGTGCTCCTGGATTCTCAGAACTTTCCAGACGATCATCTTGCTCTTCTCTATCTTTGTCTGACCACACCTTGAATACTGTTGTCCACAGTCGACTCCCTATATGAAACAAAGTATTATGAAATTTGAAGCACCTCAAATGGCAATCACAAAATGATAGACGCGTGACAGGCAGCTGTGAGCGCTACATTATCTGCATGATGTAGAAAGTATTCCATCAGCATTGCCCCAATAATGTTGGCATCATCTACAAATTATACCTAATGCTTGGACCCCGTGCTATCAGCCCACAAAATAATCATTTAAAAACATTACGGCACAATTATTACACCTCAACTGTTCCCGCGCTCTTTAACATCACACCAAAAACACATAAAATTCAAACTAGAAATCCAGGGTAAATAACCTAGTTACGGATATGTCTCTGTAGACAATGACTCGCTAATTGAGTTGGCCACGGTGTCCAAATCCTGATTTGAAAGACTTCGTCAAATGGTGCTATTGGGTTGGACTTGGTTTGAGCCAATAATGGCCGAAACCTGTCAAAGTTGTCAACGTACGTTATATATATATTAACAGAGAAAGAAGGCCACACACGATAGAGAAATGAATTCTTCTCTCTGAATATGTATGTGGAAATAAATTGTTCTTCCCCTTTTTATTATAATTATTACTATTATTTGTATAAATATTAACTTAACAATATTATGCATTTCCGCAATTGACAATGCATATAATGCTGAAATCGGTATATTAAATGCAGAAATGTCCGCTTTGTAAATAAATTAATGTTTTGATATTACACTGAAATAATCTCTTCAGCATTTTCTACTGAAAAAAACCTTTTTCCTTTCTATTATTTGTTTTTATATGTATCTACTCGTTTGTTACTCTTCTACATTCGATATATATATATATATATATATATATATATATATATATATATATATATATATATATATATATATATATATAGAGAGAGAGAGAGAGAGAGAGAGAGAGATAATTCACAAGAATCAAAGCTATGTTCAAAGCATATATTCACTTACAATTGTTTCATCCAAACCTAGGCTTGAGGTTTTCGGAGCATTTTTCAATGTTTGTACATAAAATTGACTTCCTATCCAACGCAGGAGACATACAGATACATATATATATATTGATGTACAATGTTAAAATGATGGTGGATGCGAAAACTATAACTAGACTCTAAAATATATACACCATTCCATAAACCTAACGAAAAACTAATTTACGTAGATACCAAGTCTAACCACCATAGATCAATACTAAACTCTATCTCTAAATGAATATCCAATATAATCTCTAATATATCTTATGACGAAAACATATTTAGCAAAAACACACAATACTATAATCAGGCATTAGCTAGATCAGGCCATAATAATGAGATCGAGTTCCTACCTATAAAAAAACATAGTTACAACATTATTTCTCACAATATGTCCATGAGGAAAAATAATAATAAGAGTAATAACCACACACACACTAATACGAAGGGTAGCAATAAACGTAACTCACACCAGAGAAGACACCAAAATACCATAAACGGAAACACCTCAACAGATATAAGAAAACAAAAATAGAAGAAGAACTAATATATTTTTCAACCCCCCTTTCAATCTAAACGTCTCTTCTCACTCCTGGATGAAAACTTCCCATCTGGCCACAAGTACCATAGTCTTATAAATAAAAACACCATTAAAATCTCCTACTCTACCAAGCCTAACATAGCATACCACATAGCTAATAGCAATAAAAGAAAGATTAATACTTACTTTCAACTAACTAAAACACAGCAGGAGGTAAACTTTCAAAACAATGTAATATCTGCAAACCGTGATATCAATAGTAATAATAGTAATAACACTAATGAAATCAATAACATTAGGAGCGACACCCCCATAGCCATAATGCAATACCTAGCAACCAGACTTCTACACAACATAATAACCGACAGGTTAACATCCAAAATAATTGTAAATGTAGATCTAATAGAACCTGCCCTTTAGATAAAAACTGCTTAATCAAGGACATCATCTATTCATGCACGGTCAAAACTAGCAACTCTTCTGAAACCTATATAGGCTCTACTTCGAACTGCTTCAAAACCAGATACAATTCACATCTCCATTCTTTCAAAAAACACAGTCTACTTCACTATCTAGCTACATACACTATCTGAAAACTAGAAATATATCATATACACTTCAATGGGGAGTGATAGGTAACGGGGCATTGTACAGACCACCTAATACATTCTGTAACCTCTGTCTACTAGAGACCCATACTATAATCCTTTCGAACCTTAACCTCCTTAATAAAAAATCGGAAGTATTTGCGTCGTGCCAGCACCGCTTCCGGCACTCCTTCCAAAACTTTAAACCCAATATATAACAATGTCAGACTTGAACCCATCACCGCTTCTAATACCACACCTCAAGGGCATGCCTTACACCACTACACCACACTCTCTGATCCGCCCTTTCCTCGACACAAATCATTCTATCTATCTATAACTTTATACCCTAGAAATATCCCCATAAACACCAACTTTCAATATAATTACTTTCAATTACTTATAATTATATAGTGATAGAAATATAATACAGTCTATATACACTTTAAATACTAGATACGGCAGTGAATTATATATGCAATTGTAATTAAATGTATGGAGTAATAACATTAGATATATATAAGATTAATTTATTAACATAAGGGATATGTCTAACTTATATGTAGGGTGGTTCAATGAATTATATGTGCATGTATAACATGATGGATAGATTAATGACATTGTAAATGAGGGATGTATGTTTCTACCCAAGAGATGTATTTGATTTTGTCATGCAAACAGCCATACGCTCCTCCATAACTTACCTGGGGTTATGTAGACAACATTCTAATAGGTCCTCTGATATGTTTTGAGAGGAGACTGTATTTAAACATGAAAATTAGATATAAATATATAACCTTTTATATAAGGGACTCAATTGAGGCACCATATAATGTATGTTAGAACAATGAATTTAGTTATGAGAATCAGCAAGTTACCCCCCCCCCCCTTACTTATTAACTCCCTTTAATTACACACCTACTTCCGGGTAATAAACCACTGTTAATTCTCAAAGCAGAAAGAACCTATTCTATAAATATGGATTACATAAAACTGAGCCTCAACACGCTACAATAATGCATCAAACATTCAAGACGGAATCATCGTAACTTATGTGGTGGATGTAAAAACTATATCTTACTTTTTCTGAATGTGAAAATGGTGGTGGATGCGAACCTTATACATTTCGTTTTCTTTTTCTTTTTCTGCACACATACTTTTTTGATCTATACAAACAATACCCTACCACTACAACCACGATAATACTCTTGCTTACCCGCTTAAAGTGCTTGCATTACATGTAACACCTTGCCACACAATAATCGTATATAAATGAGACACACATACATGATCCATGTGTAACTAACGCATACACTATCTACTAGATCTGACTATCAAACTATCCTCTTGCATTATCTGTGTTATCTGCTGAATGTATTTTAATTTTAATTTTAATTTTAATTTTAATTTTGATTTTGAATTTGAATTGCTGTACAAATATAGTATAGTATAATATATGTCACTCCACTGTACATCAATATATATATATATGTATCTGTATATGTCCTGCGTTGGATAGGAAGTCAATTATATGTACAAACATTGAAAAATGGTCCGAAGAATCCAAGCCTAGGTTTGGATGAAACAATTGTAAGTGAATAAATGCTTTGAACATAGCTTTGATTCTTGTTAATTCTATATAACTGCTCTGTAGAACAACTGATGTTATTACATTGAGTTATTTATTTTACTGGTAATAAGGTAGTAATAAATTATTGACCTTTCCTGTTTATAGTTTAAAATATACATAGCTATAAATAGTATCCTTAATATTATATATATATATATATGTGTGTGTGTATATATATATATAGACATATATATATATATATATATATATATATATATATATATATATATATATATATATATATATATATATATATACACATATATATAAATATATATATATATATATATATATATATATATATATATATATATATATATATATATATATATATATATATATATATATATATTAATAAGAGGAATTCCAACTTTGTCTGATTTACTCGTTTTATTTACAATCCTTTAAAATATATAATGGTATATTAAATTCTAAGTGTTAATTGTTCCTATTAACACTTAGAAATTAATATTCTATCATACTATTTCATTATAATACCATTATATATTTTAAAGGATTGTAAATAAAACGAGTAAATCAGACAAAGTTGGAATTCCTCTTATTAATATAATCTTCTATACACAATCATACACACCCGTGTATATTTACCTATCTATCTATATACTAAAAAGCCAGAGACTCCTAAACACGGTCATGTTTAGGACAATCTCGAACAAAAGTAAAAAACCAGCTCAACCATCACAGAGCGAGATAGAGCTGGTTTTAAAAGACGTCATGAAGGACATCACCTTCATTCAGAAGGATAGACTCTACGGGAGTCTATCCATTCTCATGAAGGACAGGGACACAGCAGTGAAACTGTCCATCAAACCAATCACATCAACCGCATACACCTTCTACCCTACGTACATGGGTAGAAGAACACAAAAAATAAAAGTCCACACCATCCTGCCGATTATGGACATATGGTGGGTTTTGACAGGTTTTCTGGACCTGGAGGATGACATGCTGGTGTCCATGGGAAAGGCATCGGGTGACGCGTTCAGTGGAACGAGCCTCGAACTTGTAGTTCAAATGAGGCCCGAAAGGATCGCCCAGATCCCTGAACGCGTCATACTGGATGATCTAACCTTCATCAACATTACCGTTGAGGGTAGACGGCCCTCGTGTTACCTCTGCGGAACCAGAGGTCACCTGAGGGCTGTCTGTCCCCAACTTAATAAGAAAACCCCAATCCTGCCTACACCACCAACAACTGCACAACCAACACAATCACCACAACTACCACTACAAAAACAACCACCACAGCTCAAACCAAAACAAAACAATGTCCAACCCATCCCCTCCACTCAAAAAACAAAAACAATTTCCAAAACACCCGTACCGCAAACACAACCCGAAAATATACCCCTCCCCTCCAACGCGGAAGATGACCCTAGTTCGTCGTCAGACGAGGAGGAGCACTTCCACACAATCAAAAGAAAAAAAAGAAAACACACCTCAGACACACAAATGAAAAAAAAACCTCCCCAAAACATAACACTGACACCAACACAAAAGAGCTCACAACAACAGCAAACAAAAAACACCACACAAAAACAAAAACATGCATACACATACATAAACACAAGAAACAAAAAACTGTTAAACATTGTGTACAACAACAATCTAATAAAAACACAAGGGCCTAACTTCACCCAGGCAGGGGATTTCCCCCACCTCAAAATGATTAAGGCCCCACAGGACACCTATAAAACTTTAAAAAACAATTTTAAAGAGGACGTGGGTCCCCCCTGCGTCGGGCCCATTAACCGCCTCCTCCTAAAAAACTATCCCACCCCCTCCCCAAACACCCACACAACTCCAAGCTCCCCAACCACACAACACACTGATGCCCCCACACTTCCACAAACCACCACCCCACCCAACAACCCATCCCCCACCCTAATGGAAATTGTGCAGCCCGATACCCGGGACGCAGAGAGGTAAGTGCCTTTTCTCTTCACCACCAACATGGCTATGCTAAGAGTAGGCTGTTTAAATGCGCGTGGCCTGGGCTCAACTTGGAAGCAAGCAATGCTTCTAAATGACCTCAGGTCACAACGTATAGATGTGATGGTTATTTGCGAGGCCCGGATCAGCAACGTGCGACAGCTGGCCCCCACCTTTGATGACTTTGAGATGCACGCATCTCTCTGTCAGCCCGGAGGTGGGGGTGGAGTTGTCGTTCTGCTGCAAAAACTTCTGGGTCTCGCAACACAGATGGTAGATTTGGACCCGGAGGGTCGACTAGTGGTTCTGGACCTTGGCAGTGGTAAAGGCGGAGCGTTTAGGTTGGTAGCCGCCTACGGCCCTTTCGGGTCAATGCGGCCGGACTTCTTCCATCGTCTGGAGACTTTTCTAGGGACGTCCCGCTCCTTGCTATTAGTGGGGGACTGGAATGGTATCCTAGATGCACGCTGGGACTACGTAGGGGCCTGCCCCGATAGAGAGGGGTGTAATAGCCTCAAAGGGTTAATCGGTTGATTTGACCTGGCCGATAGATATCGACTAGATTTTCCGACTGCGCCAACCTGGACTTGGGCAAATCGTAGCGGATCATCTAGGTCGTACCTAGATAGGTTCTTAGTTAGAATTAAGGATAAGGACTTTTTAAGTTGTCCAAAAATGCGCATGGTTGGCTATTCAGACCACAAATTAGTGACCTGCATGGTCAACCTTGACAGAACTCATAGACAGGGCCCCGGTTACTGGAAGCTCAACTTGTCCTTCCCGCAAGTAGAGCCTACAGGAATCGGATTAGTACGTTAGTTAAGGAACGGTTGACTGGAGCGATCGTCAACAGCAGGTGGTGGGTATCTCTAAAGAGAGAGATTAGAGTAGTCTCTATAGAATTTAGTAAGGTTCTAGCTGCGGATAGGAATAGGAAGGAAAGGGAGCTAATAGATAGAGTAGAAGAGGCAATTAGAAGCGGCGACGTGGCCAGAGTGCTAGCGTCGAGAACGGCTTTGAGCCAGTTTTTCGACGCGAAGCACGAAGGCTGCGTTGTCCGAAGTAAAATACGTGCTCTAGGGAACGAGGGGACCAAAGCTGTTAGCCATTTTGGACCAAAGCTGTTAGCCATTTTGGCGTAGGACAAAAGAAAGGAAAGGCACAGAAACAAAGAAAGGAATCCCCAGTCACTGAAGAGGTCACAGAGTGTGTGACGAAAGGACTATATATATAAACAACTATCTGGTTGTGGAACCAACCAACCAACCAGAAATTTATAAGTTTGTGGATTTGTAAATTTATAAATTTATAAATATATAATAAATTGAAGTGAAAGCAACTGGTGCGTGTGTTTCTTATTGGCAACATGACCCTCCCAAAGTATAACAATATCGGTTTCAACACACGATTTCAGATAAAGAATATTACTAAACAAATTCAAAAACGAAATAAATATATATATATAGATAGATAGATAGATAGCAGATATATATATATATATATAGATAGCAGATATATATATATATATATATATATATATATATATATATATATATATATATATATATATATATATATATATATATATATATATATATATATATATATATATATATATATATATATATATATATATATATATATATATATATATATATATATATATATATTAAAATAACCGATTAAAGTTTAAGCAAAGAATCGCTGCTTTCACCCTTAATGGGATCTTCTGAAACTAAAATGAGTTTGAAAGCAGCGATTCTTTGCTTAAAATGTAATCTGTTATTTTAATAAATGTTTGCTCTACGGTTCTTATATATCTAATATATATTTATCCTTAAGGAGCCCTCTTTGGATTTTAGTCTTCAAATTTATTATTATTACTATATATATATATATATATATATATATATATATATATATACATAGATATATGCTTCTCTTAGTGTCTGTATATGTGTGTGTGTATGTATGTGTGTGTGTTTGTGGGTGTGTGCATACTTACATTTATGTACCAGCTGTGCTAGGTCGAGAAACAAAGTTCTCTCGTTGTTTATTGCTCGAATAAGAAACTGAAATACATATATAAATAAATAATCTCCGTTAAAGTAAATACCGCTTTCCGTTAGATATATTGTTGATCACATAGTGACAGAAACAGCAACCATCTTGCGTCTACAAATATTATTTGCCTACTTATTGCAATCTCCCACCTCCCGTGTAAAAGATTTCTAATTCAGCCAGCCGAGAGAATGAGTCATCACCTATTTGATATTTTGTAAAAGACATACATTTTTACAATATGACGTCTCGTATTATTTATTCCATTAAATTCTTATTCAGAATATCTATACTTCTATTTTAGATGATCGAGTAAAGAAACAATTTAAATACTTCAGACCTTATTTCAGTAGATGGAAATGGGACATCATTGCAACTCCTTTTTCCCATATCTTTCGGTTTCTTTATTTCATTTGAAAATAAAATTTTCAATATACAGAGAAGCTTTTAAAACGTTAAAGCCGGTGCTCATGCCGAGAATCTTGAATATTATCTAGAATTCCTCACTTCCCAAATGTGACAGACTAGCAGCCAATTAGCAATTATGTTTATTTCAATATGTCTGATGAAAGATGATAGTGTCTTCATAATTATTGTTAATTGCCCCTTTCAATCTTTACTCAAGTGTGATAATGAATTCTCAATGATTTGGGGGCGAAATATTGATTTCTTTATGAAGCAAAAGTTCGTATTTGTAAACGATAGGTTAGAGTCGAATCGCCATATCTGATTTCCTATTCTATTGGCCGTAGGATAATGAATTGTAAAGTCGACACGCTTCCACTAACAGGTTTCTGAAGAGAGAGAGAGAGAGAAGAGAGAGAGAGAGAGAGAGAGAGAGAGAGAGAGGGAGGGATGTGTATATATATATCTATATATATATATATATATATATATAGAGAGAGAGAGAGAGAGAGTTGAAGCCACATGAATTAAGTGATTAGTCCAGCATATTTCTGTCCCAATTGACAAAAGATGTGATTATTTTTAACATTCCTACGAGACCACACTATTTAAACTGAGATCATCTTTGGTAGAAGGTGGTATTTGAAAGTAGAATTGGTGGGTGGAGGAAGAGCATATAATGTTAGATATTTAATCAGATATTCATCCAGACTGAACTATGACTGTGCTTTGATATTAATAACAACAAATGCGACGCCATATAAATCATGATTGTAAGTATAATACCAGTAATTTGGGGCAGTAAGGTAGTTGATTCAATAGACCTCACTGTTAGACAAGTACCTTATTTTATTGATACCAAAATATGGGATGGCAAAACTGACGTTAGCTTAATTTGAACCCGGAATGAAACTTATTGCAATACTTCAGTATATTTGCAGTATATATACAAAGTGGTTACAGAACATGTACGGCTGTAATACATAAATATAAACATGGGGAGGTTCACAGATGTTACAACATATAAGGACATATGAAAAATACCTAATAAAGGGAACAATTTCAGTAACAAGTAAAATAGATGGATTGAACCAGTTACATAAGAGCAAAAAGTGACCAGCCTGACTAGAGCATAGCAGCGGGGCCTTTCATCCTTGCGGGGTCGATAAAATGAAGTACTAGTAATGTGCATGGTATAGCTGAAGGATTCTACGATTATCTTTAATGTCAGGCAAGTCACGATATCTCTCATCTCACATCCGCTACGCTGTTACAAGCTAGCTGCTCATATATTACTATAGCGGTTCCTATGAGCTATTCATCATTAAAGTATTATACAAACCCGGATCTCACCTCGTCCTTTTCTACTAAGATGTCATAGTTTTGGGCTTCTAAGAGAAATGAATTCCAGCTCATGGATTTGGACGACTTTCCTGGAGTGTATACCTCAGGGGAAGCATATTGACCTGTTGTGGCCCTTCCAAATACCCCAAGTAGTCTTTTATATTACATCACTTCTTAAAGGTTACGGATCAATAGAGTTCTAATGCACGGAGAGAGCCACCATGAAGGAAAAGGAGGAGACGGATAACAATAAACATTTATGTTATTAGCATGACTCCAACACCATTGCTCATAAGAAACACATGATTTGTAACAGCTCAATCACTCCAAGGGCAGAATATAACAATCAACATAATATGGTTGACAGACTTGTTCACTGAACAAAAACAAAAATTATTTCTCCCTAAAACAATAAAATAAACAAAGAATGCACACACCAGGCGTACACACAACTGCTTCTGGCAATGAAAGTATGCAATGAATATAACATTCAGAAAATATGATAATAATAATGAATTCTACTATAGACAGAAGGCCAGCACATTTGGGAGTTAGGGAAAGTCTATTGAATTGAAGCCAATTCATCACTGGTGCTTTATTTCATCGACCCTGCAAAGGTGAGAGGCGGGATTTGAACTCTTAATGTAAAAGGCCGTAACTCTATGCCGCGAAGCAGGGTTTCGGACGCTCTACCAATTCTGCTAATCTACCACCCTTACGATAATAATAATGTTAATAAATCTTCTATATATAATTCTAACAGGGGGTCAAAAATTGTAATGAAGGGCATAGTGAATCAAATCAAGCTCAGTAATTAATTTGTACTTATTTCACCAACACGCAGAATTTCTATACAGAGGCACAGATATAGTCACCTCGACAGATATTTATATATACATTTATGTATACATAAATATATATAAGTATCTGTAAGTGTGTGAGTGTGTGAGTTTATGTGTGTGTGTGTGTGTGTGTGTGTGTGTGTGTGTGTGTGTGTGTGTGTGTGTGTGTGTGTGTGTGTGTGTGTGTGTGTGTGTGTGTGTGCCGATGGGTGTGTCTACGCCCATGTACAATCGACAGGTAATAAAGTGAAAATTATCCAAATCCACTTTATCTCCCGTAATATATAAATATTTAGAAAATATCGATCAATTATTTTAATGGCGTAAAATAAATTAATCGTCGTCAGTATGTACGTATATATGTATGTAGGAGTGTGTGTGTATATATACATGCGTACATACAATATATATATATATATGTGTGTTGTGTGTGGGTTCCCACGTATATATGTATATATATATATATATATATATATATGTGTGTGTGTGTGTGTTGTGTGCGTCCGTACATATTTTCGTATATATATATATAAATATCTATGTATAATTTGTTTCTTGTGTGTATGTGTGGCTATCTGTCTATGTATTCAAATATCTAAGAAATCTGCTACTAATATCTAACCTGCAGTAATATAATATAACAAACTAGTCTAGGCTTTGCGTTTGATTGCTTCTAAACGACTTCATGAAGCAATTAAATATCTATTAATGATCACATAATGTATACTCTAGATAATAGTAATTAATCACATTTTCTTTAGATATATCTAGATTAATGTTTTTCTTCGTCACCATTTTCCTCTCTTGGATAATTATTTTGCGAAGGAGACGGTAGAGTTAATATTTGGGGAATATTGATCAGTTGAAATATATCTGCAAGTTTAGCTCTTTATTTAAGTGATTTCATTTTACCGTTTAATTCGACATTTACTGTAAAGGAAAAAGTCACCTCCATTTGTAAGTGGCAACAGAATCATTTTGTAGTCGATAAGGTCTCGTACAAAGTACACACAGAGACACACATATTCACACACATACACACATTCAGACACATACATATGTGATGATTGAACTGTTTCGTTCCTGTCATCAACGATTGAGGTGGGTGTGTCGTCAAAAATTCTACCAAGTCTGTTCATCCCACCAGCTTATTTGCATATTAAAGCACTCTCATTTCAAATGTACTTCTGAGGGTGTGGTGGTAGAACCATTTTAAAATGGCTCGATATCTCCTTGGCTCCGGAGATTAAGATGGTTGAAAAACCCAGTCATTGATAGAAGTCGTCCACACAGATTGCATCTCAATTCCTGTTAGATTTCTGCAGGCATTGCACTCGGGTCCAGCATACCGATTAGTCCTTCAAATTAGAATGCTTTACTCGCTTTTTCTGGTAGAATTGTAAATGATCATACTCCATGAGATTCAGTCTTAAATCCATATCAATCTTCAGCGATTTAAGATTGTCTTTTATGATGTTCCTAAACCATTCCAACACATATACTTAGACACTTCCATAACCTAAATGAAAAACTAAATTACATACACAAGGACTTATGCCACCCATACAGAGTTTTCAGAAACTTCGTGAAGAATATCGGCACTAGAATCTCTAACCTCTCTTCTAATAAAATAACATTTGACAGAGCGGCAACCTATTACGTGGCGCTGCTAACAGCGGCTTCTCACAACCAATTGCTTACTCCCCTACTAACGCCAACAACAATAGAAAAATAATTATTTCTAATAGAAAAAGAATTTGGTTCTGCCCCACCTTGTCACTCAACGTTAAATCTAATATAGGTAAAATATTTTTAGCTGTCTTAGATAGGCACATCCCATAGGTCATAAATACCCTTCCATCGTTACCAAACACAGGATGAAATTAGGGTACACCTGTGCTAAAATTATGAAGGCTCACATACCAAACAACCCCAATTAGATTGTTTAGAAATCCAAGTGAAGTCATTCTTTTCCTTTTTTTTTCAAATATATATATGCATACTATAAGGATAAGGACAAGGATTCAGTGTTCCATCATAACATATTTAATAGATATTACATATGCTTCACTATCGATTGATGCAACACTGCATCTTTGTTCCTTATCGTTATAGTATTATACTCTGCTATTCACGATCATCCAGTGCTCAACCGCCTAAGGACGCATTTTTCATGCAACCATACAACTATATATATATATATATATATATATATATATATATATATATATATATATATATATATATATATTGACGTGAACTGTTGAAGTATAGAGGCGTGTTTTCATTCCTCCCTACTAAAGTTAGTAGCAAGCTACAAAGCTCCGATGCGTAACTGACCGTGTATATATATATATATATAGCAACATACAACGCACTAACACGCAACCACAACCCCACCAAACTATCCAGGATTCTACTTTAAAACATAAAAATAATTGTAACTGCACCAAACCAGGTACGTGCCCACTGAATAACCAGTGCCTAGCACGCAATATTGTCTACCGATGTACAATAAATTCCGGAACCAACAAATGGTATTACGTCGGATGTACCGCAACTTCTTTCAAGGCTCGCCTATACCAACATCGATCTTCGATCAGGCACGAGAAAATGCGCTCCGTAACAACCCTCGCCGATAAAGCCTGGCAGCTTCGGAGGAACAATCAAACGTTCTCCCTTGATTGGCAAATGATTGCAGCTGCGCCTGCATATCAGCAAAATCATCGATTCTGCAAGTTATGCAATTTAGAGATATACTGCATTTTAACGTCGGTAAACAAACTTTTGAACAGCAAAATTGAACGTTCTCTATACTGTAACCATCGTTTGAAAACGACTTTTTCTTTTTTTAAATGCATATAATGTTACCTTTTACACCACCGTTTGCAAATTTCTGTTTTATATGTTTATACACAGGATATGGCTTTCTATAATAATAGTACTAAACACTGTTTTTCTGGACCCTTTTAGAAATAACCTGCTACTATAATAGCCCTAATAACCTGTCTGTGACACTGTACCACTTTGACCCCTTTAACTAAATTTTGTCCGAATAACACCACTAGAAGAATTTACTTCCCCGCCAACCCTAACACGCCTCATTAAGCTAACTGCTGCCAAAACATTCTCTCCTCGCAATCTCTACTAGTCTGACAGTCTTAAATCCTAGGACTCCCTCCACCTTACTCACTTCCCTCTTCCCCTTCTCTTCCTACCTCCTTCTTTATCTTTTATCTAGTGTATAAAATATGTTCATATCATTTCAATACAAAGGTCTGATGACATGGTGTGTTTGCTTACAGTGTACCTTCGGTTTATGATAATATTTTTGTATTATTCAAATAGCGAGGTTTAGGTAACCCATACACTATAGAAACAATTGTTACCTAATAAATTCTGTATACCCGCATTTCCATTTCGTAAACTTCTTCTTCATATATATATATATATATATATATATATATATATATATATATATATATATATATATTTGTAACCACGTGTTTACTTACAAACAATAAGCACTTTTTTAACTACAAGCTTCCAATTTCTGCACAAAAAAACATGACGACTGACCAGCAGGCTTACAACAAACGAAATTGGTCAGACAATGAAATTGGCCTCTTAATAAGCGCATGGTTTTCTGTTTGCCAAAAGAGAAAACCTAGATGCTGCGTATCTGAATGATATTGCCGAAAACACGGCGCAAGTACTCAACACGCGGTCTGTTAAGCAGATACGCGGCAAACTAAAACATATCGCAGTCTCTTTGAAAATAATTCAGAGTAAATTTGAAAACCTTCGATATATCTTGTCCATTCGTTATAAAATATCAATTCATTTATGATAAAAACTGTATAAATATGATATTATTTACAGTAACAACAATGGTTTCTTATGTAGGCACAAGGCCAGCAATTTGGGGGCAGGAGAATGTCGACCCTCTAAGGATGAAAGGCAAAGTTAACCTCGCGGGATTTGAACTCAGATCAAAAAGGGCCGTAAATATATGCTGCAAAGAATGGCTTCTGACCATCTACCGATACTGCTATTGCACCGCCCTTTAAAATAACAATAATAACAATGACAACTATAATGACGGCAATATTAAAAAAAGGGAAACAAATGAAAAGAAAGAATAGGGAAATATAGAGAAAGAAGAGAAAAGGTAAGAAGAAAAAGAACAGGAAGGGGAGGGGATGGCAAGAGCTCTGGTGGCACAGAAGAGAGGGGGATGGAGGGGGAGGTTAACTGGGCTCTGGGCCTAGGGCAAGAGGGCAGAAGTGCTGTGCCCCGCGGACAAGATGGCAAAAGCATTCCTGCGGACGATAGCCTGTGACACCCGCTGCAATAGCCACCCTTAAATCAAGAACAGCAATTAGAACAGGCATAGCAACAATAACAGGAAGAGCCACTCCAAAATGCCAGCATAATAGCTGATTTACTCAAAGACAGTATCTCTTCACCACTCTCTCATTCACCACTTCACAGCAACAACCACAATTATCACCATCATCATCACCACCATCACCGCCATCGTCTTCTATCACTTCAACTCTTTATAATAAACCACTGCTTTCTTCTCCCACATCGCCATTTCAATCCTACTGTACTATAAATAACCTGTTTAAGCCAACACACATACCACAGTAAAAGCACCCCTTTCTGTAGTAATGCTTCTTCAGTCTTTTCACAAAGATACGAAAACAACAACAAAACCGGAAACAACAACAGTGCAATCACTCCTCCAGTCTAAAACTCCTCACTAAGCAAGAAAATTATTTTTTAGTCATGATTAACCTTGGAAAAGAGATACCAAAAACTTTTTAGCCATCACACAACACAATCCTATGCTATTACCTCAGTGCACTAACTCCCCTCATTGCTGTCACTAACATGCACACACAAAACAATTCCTCTGCAACAGTCACAACCAGCCACTACACTAGCCTCCACATTTCTACTCACGGTACATCAATGCCCAAAAATGGAAGGTCCAATTCATTGAGGATTGGGTTGGTAACCATCCAAACCACATCATTTTCTTCCTTCCTACTGAGATCCAAATTGACAACTCCCACTTGGAAGGCGAAGTGAAATTGAGAAATTTCACAACTATTCGCGCAGTTCGTGTTGACAGAAATAAAGGTGGGACTATCACTTTGCTGCATAATTCCTTTACGGCAGATGTATATATCACATGAATCAGTCACCGTGCACAACAAAGCCAATGACCTGATAGTAGATGAACTCCCCAAAACTCATACTGCATTTTAATAAATTCCTCAACAGCATTAGGTCTTTTATTCAACAGTACTATTCTAGTAACATATTTATGATGGGGGACTTTAATCTGCCCTGTGTTGATTGATCTCCAAACAGTTTCAAACCAGGCAGTCCCACCTCAAAAGCTGACAAAGAAGCAATAGTATCACTTCTCGACTTTATGAATGAGTTTTCTTGTCCCAACTTGTGCTTTCAACAACAAGATATCAAAAGAACATTTTGGACCTAGTGTTTAGTAACCACATTCACACTATACATACTATTACAGTGGAAAAAAAACCTTCTTTCAGAGCATGATATGGTTCTCTGCAACCTGAGATTCCACCAGCCGAAAGCTAATCTCCAGCTCACCAATTGATAACATGGATCTCTATAAGGCCAATTGGGATGCAATCATGAACGAGCTATCATATGTTGACTGGTCTTTCACGCACACACACACACACGTCTCAACCAACATTAAAACATATTGACAAATCTTTGTAGACACTGACACAAACATATGTGCACAGCCCACTAAGACCCGTGAACAAAACTAAGTGCAGAATCCCGGAAAACAAAAGGAACTATTATCAAAAAATAAAAAAAAAAGCAAACAAACAAATTTACAAACTAAAATACTGTCAACAGCAACACACACATTCGAAGGCTATCGCACTGCTCGAATCATAAAAATATAGTCTCCAAACAGCATGAAGACCATCATCAATAACCAGCTGAGGAGAAATGGGCCATTGAGAAAATCAAACTCAATCCCAAAGTTTTCTTCTCATTTGCGAAAAAACACAAAGTCACTGTTTCCATTGTTAGCCCTCTAATTGGTGAAAATAGCACTCGCCAAGATAATGCCAAAACCATGGGTGACATACTGCAGAAACAATACTCATCTGTTTTCAGCAAAGCTGATATAGCCGATCTTGGTTGTATAAGTGACGTTCATCCCAAACAGACTTTATCGGACATAAGGTTTGAAGCCCCGGGGACTTAGCGGCAATAAACACAATTCAGCAGTAGGCCCTGATAAGTTCACTACTTGTGTCCTGAAGGTGTGTCGACAACGACTTGCATTGTTCTGATTTAATGCCACTACTATATATAGAAGCCATGCTTGTGTATATCCTTCATTCTCGCATGATCTGATGAATAGACTGCTTATAACAAAGAATTGGTGATCGATTGACGCAAAAACAGGCGGGTAGCGATCACTAGACCTACCAGTTCAGAGAAACAATTGTCAGCAATGTGAATAAAGCCCTTATTGTATAGCAAACCATGTCACTCTTCTTTCTTGATTTAGTATTACTCCAAGTGTAAACTACATAAAAATCACCGCGTACTCGCCACATCACTATGGAAACGTCTTGTTGAGTCAAACTTAGCCCAGCGTTAGTACTATCCACTACTCGGAGTACCCTAACTGGACTACATCTAAGTGGACCACCTTTAACAATAATTTGTTATCCCGTATATATATATTTATATATATACTCGATTTCATGTAAACGTCAACCATAGCATGCTTAATTTTTGTATTTGATTTTTTTTCTTAATGTTTTATACTTTCTCTAGCACTTATATTTTCTTTCAAAGCAACGTTATAAGTATTGTCCCCTAAAGTACTACCCCGGGGCCTTAAAAGGCTTACTTGACATCAAGCAAGCTGACAACCTGGCCAGTCCACCACTGACCATGAGCATTAGTAAATCTTTTGTGTATTTACGATATATACCAATTGAAAGTAGACATTGACATATTATCTCACGAAAACTCTTAATGCATGGCTTAATATAACCTATTGAAAACTTTAATGTTTTTTAACATCTGCATGATTAACACACTTAAACTTTTACTTTGTTTGTCCACTAACTATGTCCATAAGTTCAAGCTCTTGCTTTACATCTTTCGTATGATGATTCCTATGTAATTCTTGCATTCCTTTTTGATGTTAAACACATTATTGATTGTTCTAATTCCTGAAGTGATACAGCATGAAGTAAAGCGACTATGTTGAGTTAATTAACTAACATTTCTTCTGGTTTCTCTATTATTGATATATAATATCTAGCTGTAATGAAACGTTCGTAGATATATAAATAAATAATAATTTTAATCCTTTGTTTTACTGAATTTTTTTTATATTACATTTTGTTTTATATTAGAGAGATATGGTTTATGCCTCCGTGGTTATGTATGTATTTAGATATATTTATTTGTGTGTGCACGAACCATGGCAAGATTATTATCATGTACATCAAGCTGATCCTACATAAGGGTTTGTTCAACTTTACAAAATATATATGGAATACGATGGCCCAGATATTTAAACCATAATAGTATGTGTTAAGTTAGTTGAAGAACCGGAATAATCATATTTAAAACCAACGGATGATCCTATTATTTATTTACGTAGATGTTGGAATACGTTTCCAAAAGCATGCAATTGTTACGTTTTTTTTTTCAGGACGCCAGATTATAAATCATACTTTCTGCAAACAATACCAGATCCTAAAGTAGTATACTGATTTGCAAGGAGAAGCAAAACGAAACTACTCGAAATAAAATACCTCTGAAATCTTGTGGATGAATTTTGTAATAGATCACATTACTTTCAATGATAACTGATGCCATTGTTACAAAAATACCTAACACCAACACCGACATATTCATATCTATCCATTACTGCTATGAACAATGACTCTAGTAGAACCACACTCTTCACAGCCACTTCTCATAACAGTAATTCCATCAGTACCATAGCTCTAATCACTAATTTTATCACCACCATCACTAATAAAATAATGAGTATTAGAATATAATCAATGAATATTCTTTGGAACATTCGAACAGAAAAAAAAAAACAATACAAAATATTACAAGCATGCTGCCAGAAAACGAACAGTAGTGTGCTTTTAAATAATTAATGTTGATAATGATAATTGATCTCAGAAATCAATAATAATTAGAATATATTTAAACATAATTCATTAAATAAACCTATACATATAAAGACTATCACACTTCTTTGTCTGACGACACGTTTTATTGAGGGAAGTAACAATTTACTGCCACGAGGAATACGATGGATAGAAAGATAAATATGTATAAATACGCTTATACACAAGCCCACCCACACGCATGTTTGTGTGTGTGTGTGTGTGTGTCTGCGCATGTATGTGTGTGTTAGTGGACATTAATCAAACCAGAGATATTAGACATTAAAAAAAACTACCGAATTTCAACAAAATCTAATATAGAAATATTTTATTTGCCATAAATATCGAGAGTCGAGAGCATTATTTAACTATAAAACTATTATAAGATATCTACAGCAGAACTACAATATATGGTAGTTAACAATTGCAAGCTAATAAAATACGAACAAAACAAAAACTTTTATGCAATCTACAAAGAAGCGAAAATTATAAAGCAAAATAACCGAAGGTAAAAAAAATAAAATAAACAGCAGAACATAAATTGTGAAATTATAAACTTAAATAAGATTGTAAAGTGCCATGAGAAAGGGATTTCAGGGTAAAATCCTACATAACTAATAAACCTGTGAATTATTATATGAGGGTGCTCGTTAACAAAAGCAGTGCATCATAGATTGGCAGTATTTTAATCGGATATAAATAAATGGTCTGAGGTAGCGAATTGGCAGAGTTAGTTCCGTCTCTCTGTTCCCTGAGTTCAAATCCAGCCATGGTTAAATTTGTCTTAAATACTTTCAAGGTTCAAAAAAAAAAAATTGGCAGGTTTGTACTGGAATCAATTCCTCCTCTATAACTCATTCTCATGTTATATCCTTCTCATAGTCGCAGAGTTAATTTGATTGTCACATTACTGCTTGATACGCCACAAGTTAGCTTCAACGTGAATATAATATTTTAACAAATCTATATATGAGAAATTCTGTGTATATAAGAAATATAAAATCCTGGAAATATCCGTTGATATTCCAGTGCGCATGTGATATGTAAGGAGTTAATACCGAAGAATATCTTAGATAGAGCACCCTTGTTCAGGGGTCACCAACGGAATTGATTTAAAAAGAGTACTGCGTGAAGGAATTCTGAAATTAATAATTGTTTCTACTTTTTGGCAGAAGGTCAGCAATTATCACAGTGTATTACAGGTACTTTATTTTATCGACCCCGTAAGGATGAAAGGCAAAGTTAACCTCGGCGGGATTTGAACTCAGTCCGTAAAGGGACGTAACTGTGCTGGAAAGAATGGCGTCGACCCTCTACCAATACAGCCAATCCACCGCCCTTTATGATATATAATATTATTTTTTCTTTCACATTGTTTTTCATATTTTCTTATTCAGTATGTATATGTATATATGTAGGTATGTACATGTATGTATATATAGGTATACATACAGCTGCCGGCGGGACAAACGTGACTGGCTGGAGAAAAAGGGTGCTGAGGCAGAGGAAGCTGCTGGTCGAAATGACACAAAAGCACTATTCAGCATCGTGAGGGAGTTGACAAGAATATCGAGCTGTGCCAGCATGCCAGTGAAGGTCTAAAATAGCAAGACGTTGACCACTGGAGCGGAATAGGAGCAGAGATGGATGGAACACATCCGGAAGACACTGAACCAGCCAAATTCGGTCTCCCTGATAGGCTTGACCGCATAGACTCCAGCAGCCACTGACGTACTCAAAGTCTGTGAGGACCATATCACCAAGCAAGAGACGAGATATGCGATTAGCCACTTGAGGAACGGAAAAAGAGGCAGACTGGATGAGGTCTCTGCTGAGCTGCTAAAATTCGGTGTGGAGAGCACGATAACGTCGTTGACAGACATGATGAACCACTGCTGAAGGGTTGGTCGGGTTCCCTTTGAGTTGCAGCGCGGTCAAACTGCCGAAGAAGGGAAACCTGGCAGACTGCAACAACTGGCGTGGTATCACATTGCTGTCTGTTCCAGGCAAGGCGTTCTTCATTGTGCTGCTGTGTCGACTCCTGCAGGCTGTCGACTCTGTGTTCCGGGAGGAACATGCCGGCTTCCAAAAAAATCGACCTTGCACGGAGCAGATTTTACACTACGCAACATTCTCGAACAATGCGTTGAGCTACAACAGACTTTGGCGGTCAATTTTATTGATTTCCAGAAGGCATTCGACAGTGTACACCGGGAGTCGCTGTGGAATGTTGCGCAACTGTACGGCATTCCTGCAAGATTTATCATCATTTTCAAGGCCCTGTATGAAAACTCCAGCTGCTGCGTGTGGACTGAGTCCGGTGTGACGGAGTACTTTGACATTGTCTCCGGAATCAGACAGGGTTGCATTCTCTCGTCACTGTTGTTCCTGCTTATTTCGTACTAAGACGAATGGATGAAGGATGCGGTCGAGCAATCCCACGGAGAGGGCAATCGAGGCTGAGGGACCTAGCATTCGCCGCCGACAACTTGGGATGAAACCTGTAGAAGGCTTGGTTAGCCTCAAGCAGCGCACAAGGGATGGTGAGGTAGTGTGTCTACCCACAGATAAGTCTGGTAGGATGTCAATAGATAGCATGCCGAACTACATCGAGGCAATGCAACCCCACATCACCAACACGAGCGAAGTTGCACAACTAACACACGATGGGAGAGAAAAAATCCTCAACGCTCACATGATGATGTGGACTGACATCCTAAAGCCAAGCAGACGCACTGCCAACAACTTCCAGGCGTCTAACAATGGCATACCACCCTTGTATGGGCTCCGCAAAGACCACAAGACAGTCGACGACCCGACAACAGGACCACCAACAAGACCCGTATGCGGAGCTAATATAGCTAGCAACTACAGGATCTCCTACTTCCTCTCAATGGTTATACGTCCCATAATCAAGATGTCCCCAGATGTATGTGAAAGTACAGAGGACTTCCTCAGCAGAATCAGTGAGTGCAACAAAAACAGGAGCCTATCCAACTGCATAATAGGCAGCATGGATGTGGTGTCACTGTACCCATCCATTAACATTGATTTTGCTGTGAAAAGATGTGTGGAGATGATCATTGAGAGTGAGGTGGAGTTCTGCGACGTCGACACAGACGAACTGGGCCTCCTACTTAGACTTACCTACGACACTGACTACCTAGACAGCCATGACCTTAGATGTTTCTGCCCTAGTAGACCTATAAGAGGTAGACCCCCCACCATAACCTCAATGGCTAAAAAGACTCCCATAGGAAGGTGGATTGGGTGGACCAAAGCTATACGGACCCCCCAAAACACTGATCAGGTAAGAAAAATGGTCGCACATGCAATAGGGGCTAGTATCAAAACTACCCTAAAGGGCCACATATTTAAGTTCAATGAGAAAATCTACACCCAAAATGAGGGAGCAGCCATCGGCGTCAGCATAGCTGGTGATGTTGCCAACCTTTTCATGGTATGGTGGGAAAGGAGACTTAAAGATCTCCTTAATGAAAGCTCCATTGACCTCATCATGTACTCTCGTTATGTAGACGATATCAATATAGTTATAAGAACACCCCCACTAGAGAGCACTAACAAGTTTGATTTAGAACGTAGCACGATGGAAAGCATCCAGCAGATAGCTAATTCCATACACCAGAGTATAACTGTAACTATAGACTTCCCTTCCAAACACCCTAACAATAGACTACCTGTATTAGACACAGAACTCTGGATTAACACTATAGACGAGAGAGCCCAAATACTCCACTCACACTATGCTAAACCCATGGCCTCCAAATACCTGATACTCAAAAACTCAGCAATGTCCAGTAGTGCTAAGTTTAATATTCTGATCGCAGATTTGGTACGAGTGATGAAGAATGTGTCCAGCATGTGCGACCCAACAGAAATGGAAGGACACATCCAACACTTCATCAACCGCATGCAGTTCTCTGGCTACAACCAAAGAGACAGAGTCAGAGTATACGAAGGAGCCATGGAAAAGTATAAGACCCTCATAGAACTGGACATGAAAGGAATTTGCCCACTATACAGGAGCAAATCATGGAATAGCTTAGATAGGGCTAGACATAAGATAGGGAAGGCCACATCATGGTACGACAACCAGAGATATCAGAGTGTCATGTTTGTGGACGCCACCCCTGGAGGGAAATTAGCTAACCAGTGTAGAAAGGCCCTGAGAAAGACCCACTTAAAAATAAAGGTGGTAGAAAAGCCAGGAACCACCATAAAATCCCTGATCAGCAAAACCTACCCTTTTAAGAAAACCCACTGTACCAATAGGAAATGTATCATATGTAAGGTGAACCCCCGGATAAACTGTAAAACTAGAAACGTAGTCTATAGCATAAGATGTACAGAGGGTACTTGCAGAAACATGACAACAACATACATAGGTGAGACAGCTCGTAGCATAGGTGAAAGGATAGACCAACACTGGGGGGAACTAAAAGGACGAAAAAACGGGTCAGTACTATACGAACATGCTAGACAACAACATGACGGTAACATAGACAACATAGAAATTAGAATAATATCTAAACATAGGAATGACCCAGCAGATAGGCAAATCAGAGAGGCCAGTGAAATAGAAATTAGAAGACCAAAGCTAAACAGAAAGAATGAGTGGAACAACAACAACACCCAAACAAACAACACTGACCTAAGAGAAGTATAAATAAGTAAATAAAATTAAATAAAATAAGATAAATAAATACATACACAAGCACAATAACAACAAGCACATAAACACACACTAGTCACCCAGCAGACACAACACTATACACACTAGTCACACATCACACATAACACTATACACACACGCAAACGCATGCGCAAAGAAGACAAAATAAAATAAGATAAACAAACAAGCAAATAAATAAATAAATATATAGACAAAAAAAAAAATGGCGTAGACATACAACACAACAGGAGGAACAATGAATATAACACCACTGACGATGTTGCAGATGTGCAACGAAAGATTTATGTAAATTATGTAAACTATATATATGTGTTTGTGTCTATATTGTATCTGTATTATTTTTGACCGCCGGTCAGTCAATGGCAACTTGAGGACCGAGTAAGTTAGATCGCAGATATAAAAGACAGCGAGAAGCGAAAACCAACCAAACAGTGAGTGTGTTCTGTTATTAATTCTGGCAATATTACGCAAATATGACCCTCCCCAAATATAACACGATTTCATATAAAAAACCTCGCAAAACTAATTCATCGCCGTTATATATATATATTTATATATATATATATATATATATATATATATATATATATATATTTTATAGAAGGAGCTTCTACAGGACTAGTACTGTTTCATTCAGATGAAATCTTCAGGAAGCTGGGTGTCATATTAAGTTCTGGTATTTATACATTTAGGTAGTGGCAAGGGAGGGGTGGTGGATGGGGGGGATGGTATTTAGATACACAGGACCACTTCATGGCACAGGCCGTTTTTTCTATGGGGAGTGGTCAATCAGCCAGAGTGCTTTTTTGAAATAAATAAATAAGTAAATAAATAAATAAATGAATAAATAAATAGATAAATGAATAAATAAATAAAATAAATAAAGAAATAAATAAAAAATAAATAAATAAAAAAGCCCATCCAGCAACCGATAGCAACTGCAATTGCCCTGATAAGACGACCTGCCCTCTCAACAACAACTGTCTAAAAAAAGATCTCGTGTACATATGCGATGTACTCTAGGGCCCCGATGAAAAAAGAAACTCGTACATCGGGATGACTTCTAATAGTTTTAAGACTCGCTGGTACGCCCACATACATTCGTTCCGGCGCCCAGACAAATCTAACCAAACTACTCTCGCTGCCCACATCTGGCACCTAAAAAGGAACTCCATCCCCTTCAAGACCCAATGGAGACTACTCCAGAGAGCGCGATCATACACGGGAGGCCATAATTGCTGTGACCTCTGTATCTCCGAGAGCTATGAGATTCTATTCGCCAAAGGCCCTCTCCTCAACAAGATCTCGGAACACTCCCCTAATTGCATGCACAAGAACTATGCAAATTACAAAATCTACAGACCCCCCCGGACCCCGACTGACCCCCCCCCCTCATATCACCCCCCACCTCAGCCCCCCTTCCCATTTCCGTTCCTCCATCTCTCATTATTACCCTCTTTCCTCCCCTCTATCTCTCATTATTACCTTCTTTCCTCCCCTCCAGGTCTTATATATTGTGTTGTATGCCTCTGAGTAAAGTTCCGTGGCCGCACACACAAATTCACGTATATGCCTGCTCATGTTTGCATACGTGCAGTTATGAACTGCTGCACGCACACGTTCATGATTTATTTATCTATTTAACTTGTATATTTATTTAGTTATTTATTTATTTATTTATTTAGTTACTTTATTTACTTATTTATTTATTTATCCATTTATTTATTTACTTGTTTATTTATTTGCTTATTTACTGGTTTATTTGTTTATCTGCTTGTTTGTTTGTTCGTTTGTTAGTTAACTCTTTCATTTATTTATTTATTTATTAATTTATGAGTGAATGATTAGGTATTGAATAGATAAAGGATAAAAGATAGGTAACGAATAGTGAATGGTAAATAGTAAGTAATAAATAATAAATAGTAATTAATTACTTGATGATACTATTAATAACTTAATAGTGACATTAATTATTTTAATCCTCTATCAGGCCCAGTTTAAAATTTAAAATTTAAAATTTGTCCCACTACCTTTATATTATAGACACATGTATGAGTGCGAACGAGTTCTTGTTTGTACATATGCGTTTGTGTACTTATTTGTATGTATGTGTATGTATGCGTGTTTGCTTGTAAATGTGTATGCGTGTGTATGTATATACGTATATATATGTGTGTGTGTATGTATATGTATGTATATATATATATGTATATATATATATATATATATATATATATATATATATATATATATATATATATATATATGCATATGTATAGGTATATATATATATGAGATTATATATGTATGTGTGTGTGCATGTGTATATATGTATATATATGTGTGAATGTATGTGTTTGTGTGTGTGTGTGTATGTATGTGTATGAATGTGTGTGCAAATGTATGTATGTGTATGTATAGTATAGTTTACACGAGAGAGACATACGTACTTGTAGCTGTGTATATATATGTATATATATATATGTGTATGTATGCATATATATGTATATATATATATATATATGTATATATGTATGTGTATGCGCGCGTGTGTATGTGTAGATATATATATATATATATATATATATATATATGTGTGTATGTGTATGCGTGTGTGTGTGTATATTTGTGTGTTTGTGTTTTTCCTGTGTATATATGTATATATGTGTATGTATGTGTGTGTGTGTGTATATGTATGTGTGTGTGTGTGTATATGTATGTGTGTGTGTATGTGTATGCGCACACATGTGTGTGTGTGTGTATATATATATATATATATATATATGTATGTGTGTGTGTGAGTGTGAATGTGTAGGTGTGCACACACACACACACATATGTATGTATGTATGTATATATATATAAGTATATATGTATGTGTGTGTGTAAGTGTTTTTGTATGTGGTTGTGAGTATGTAAATATATTTTATTCTTTCCATCCTACTAAAACACTCTGGCCACCTGTGGCTTGTATGTTAACTTGACCACTCACCCCAGTCTGTGCCATGATTCGGTCTTGTTAAATGTTTAATTTCTATTACCAACCCACCTAAAACATTTCCCTACTATATATCTGTTGAATTACTATTCTTGTGGTTTTTATTTCTTTATTTATTTGTTATTTATTTCTTTATTTATTTTATTTATTTATTCATTTATCTATTTATTTATTCATTTATTTATTTATTTACTTATTTATTTATTTCAAAAAAGCACTCTGGCTAATTGACCACTCCCCATAGAAAAAACGGCCTGTGCCATGAAGTGGTCCTGTGTATCTAAATACCCCCCCCCCCCCCCCCATCCACCACCCCTCCCTTGCCACTACCTAAATGTATAAATACCAGAACTTAATATGACACCCAGCTTCCTGAAGATTTCATCTGAATGAAACAGTACTAGTCCTGTAGAAGCTCCTTCTATAAAATAAAAAAAATTTACTCTGCCATGTATCGAGTACCTTACTTACTGTGGTTATCCCCGACTCAACCCGGGACCTACGTATATATATATATATATATATATATATATATATATATATATATATATATATATATATAATATAAGTCCAAAGAATAAGATAAAATATATACAGTATTTCCTCTCCCAAACAGTATAAATTAACCACATAAAAAATCATTTAGACGAGGCTATGAGTTTAAAATGTACTTATGAAGAAATTATAGACAAATGATACAGATTATTTTCCGCGATGTACAGTCATATGACATTTATCTAATTATTTATTCTAGCCTGTAGAAATTGACTAGACAAGTAGTTAACTACACGGAATTGGGTACGAAATAGAAGTTTGAAGACAAAATGCACATAAATTTAACCAGAATACTGTCTTTACCACCGTTCGTTTCGTTCCACTTTTTGGATATACCCGTCTTGGATAAATCCACGAGGCTTGACACTCATCAGGAGATACCCCAGACTGGACTAAGTTTCTTCTACCATGATCCCCGCCAGAAATGAATTCAAAATGGCTAAGAAGGATCACGTGGCCAGTGGTGAAGGTCGAAAGTTTGTGATTGGTGCCTCTCGGATTACTTGTTACAAACACGATTCATTCAGGGCGAAACAGATTAAATCTTTAGTCTGTCTGGGAGATGAAATAGTTATTGATATGGTATGTATGAGAAATATTGTAAGTATTCTTGTAACATCCCATATGATTCAGGTTGAATGATATATAACATTTGTGGTGTAACTTACCTTCGTAATTTTAGACACGAGTTTACTGTGTTTACTTCTACACATATTAATATTATAATGCTCAGTATTTATACTTTGAGCTTGTTAATTGCAGGGTATCTATATGAGTTAATAACTCTATATTTTATTTGTATTTCGGCTCCTTATCTGTTGAGCTTATAAACATGAGTGTAAATAGGCTATTATTTCTAGCATAACCACTCGCACCGCATATGGCTTTCAACGCACGAGGTGTAAACTTTACTGAGGTTATTGTTATATGTGTTATGTAACATTTAGTTTTATCTCCTGCTGACGAAATGCCTACGGATTACTTGTTACAAACCCGAGTCATTAAGGGCGAAACAGATTAAATCTTTAGTCTGTCGGGGAGATGGAATGGTTATTGATATGTTGTGTATGAGAAATCTTGTAAGAAATCTTGGAACATCCCATATGTTTCAGGTTGAATGATATATAACATTTGTGGTGTAATCTACCCTCATAATTTTAGACACGAGTGTACTGTGTTTACTTCTACACATATTATTGTTTATATATATATATATATATATATATATATATATATATATAACCGTTTGAATATGTATAATAAAGCCAAAACAATGCAGGTATGGACATAGAAAAAAGAATGCAATTGCAAAAGATATTGTTGACAATTTGTCCTTTACCTTATATTTATTTTAAGTGTCCTTAATTTTCGAAATAATATCTCTTCTTCAGAGGGAAATAAAGGTCTCAAACCAGCGTTCTAAATATCTTGCCAAGCTATGCTGACAGGAAATAGTATAGAGTATCTGTTCTATCTCTAATGTCAAAGAGTTAAAATTAGGTGGATAAAGAGTAGTCTCCCTTTAAAAGGAGTTTGTTTAGGGTTTTTTAAATTTTTTTTATATACATGCCTGTTTAAGTGTGTGGGAGAATGCATGAAGGTGTAAGTATGTGAGTGTGTGTGTGTGAGTGTGAGGAGATAAGTCTATTCGTAAATGTGGGGGATAGGTGTTATCTGGTGTTAGAACTGGTTTTGTGTGTGTATGTGTGAGAGAGAATAAGTGGAGGTGTAAGCGTGTGTGTGTGGGGTGTGTAAATATGGGGCTAGAAGCCCTATCAGTTTATAAATTGGGTGTTGAGTTCTAGTCTATTATTGATTGGTGGTTGTGTTTTATCTATAATTAGTGCTTCCTTAATTCTAAGATTGCCGAGGTTTCTTTCCTTAGTTTCTATCCTAACTGTAATGGTTTTGTCGGTGTTTTTGCATTTAACTAGGTGTTTCTTAAATGAGAAAGCGTTAGTATTGAGGTGTTCTTTTATTCTTATGTGGAGTGGTCTGGTGGTGCTACCTACGTAGAAGTTGTTGCATTTGTCACACTCTAGTCTGTATACGACGTAAGCCTGGTGGCATAGGTCTGTGTCGTTGATGGGGCAGTTGGCTCGTCTGCAGCAGTTGTCATATCTGGTGGAGTGTCTTTTGGTTAGCTGTCCGCGTAGAGAAGGACCTGAGTGGGCCAGTTGGATATCTAGTCCCTCACGTCTGATGGCTCTGCAGATGGCTGTTGTTTCTTCACTGAAGTGTGGGAGCTTCAGGAAGCAAGTGTTAGTGCCTCGGGTGTGGTGTCCTCTGTTCTTTCTGGCACGGTTTGTGGTGGATGTCGTGTATCTATTTAGTTTGAGTACTTCCAGGAAATGTGTGGTGTGTGTGTCTCGGTCTCTAGCGTCGGTGCATTTGTTCCGGATACGTGCCAGTTCGTTCCTTATGTACCCGAACTTGGCACCGAGTGGGCGGGCCGATCTGAAATGTACGAACAGGTCCCTGCTGGCGGCTTTTTTATAGAAGCAGATGTGGATGTTGCCTTCCACTGTTACACTGAGTTGGAAGTCCAGTAGGGATAGGGATCCGCGGTCATCGGGGTGTTCCATGCTGAACTCTATACTGGCGTCCATGCTGGAGAATGTTGTGTATATTTTATCTGCCTCTTCACGGGATGATGTAAGGATGAGTATGTCATCTACATATCGGGTGAAGAAGGCATGGGAATGGCAGGTGTTGAGGGCTCGGCATTCTAGCTGGTTCATGTAGGTGATGGCCAGCAGGCCCGATAGGCTGGATCCCATGGGTAATCCTGTTGTCTGTCTGTATGTGTGGTGGTGGAAGGTGAAGTAGGTGTTGTCTACTGTGAAGGACAAAAGATGGTGTATGTCCGTTGGGTGGAGGCCGTAGCAGTGGATGTCCTCTGCGACCACGCAGTCCGTCAATAAATCGACAGCTGGATGAGCGGGAACTGTAGTGTAGAGGGAGACAACGTCGAGGCTAAAAGCGTATTTATTTAGTTTAAGTTGTTCTGGCTGGAGTTGGTGTAGTCTACGTATAACTTCGTCGGAGTTACTGACATGCCCGGTAAAGGTGGAAAGTAGAGGCTGGAGGAGCTGGGAGAGGAGCCAGGAAATTTTGTATAGGGGTCCTTCTATGCTAGAGACGATGGGTCTTATTTGCGTCTTAGTACTATTCTTGTGGGTCTTGATGAGGGGGTAGAAAGTCTGCTATTTCTAGTGGTGTAGTTGAGCTTAACTTTATTTGGGAGTTGTCTTCTCCTACAGATATCGAACCAAATGGAGTTGGTCTGTTTTTCGATCTGGGCTGCAGTCATGTCCGGGATCACTGTGTATAATTCACTGTCGCTTAGGTGTTCAAAGGCTAGGTTATTGTATGTAGCTTGCGAGATGACGCAAATCTCTTTACCTTTGTCGGATGGTAAGTATATAAGTTCCCTATTCCGTAGGTTCTTCACGGCGTGTTGTTGTGTCCTGGAGAGGATTGGGGCTATCTTCTTCTCTTTCCGTAAGATGTTAAATACGGAATGTTTTAGTCTCGAGAGTTTTTCTTCAAGCTCGCGGTTGGCAGGCGGTGGACAGAGTGGGCGATCTAGTTGGTATATCGGGAATCTGGGTTTGATGGATTCCGTGGTGTTGTTGTCGAGAGTCGATATCCATTTTAGTTGGTAGGCAGCCCGACAGAATTTCGTTTCTATGTCGAGCCATAGTTTGTCGTCTAGTCTCTGTTTCAATATGAACTTGGGACCCAGGCTGAGGAGGTCTAATTCCTCTCGGGAGAGGGATCCTGTCAAGTCTGTGACGAGGTGTTTTGCGTCAGGTGTGTGTTGTTGGTCGGGGCGCCGCTAGGTTCGGTGTTGGTACCGTCTTGTTCGCCTCTGTTGGTGTTTAGAGTTGGGATGTTGTTAAGACAGTTGGCCGTCCTGAGTTTGAGAAATTTTTGCGTTAGACGTATTTTCTCGTAGTCTCGGCGATGGTGGTATGACCTGTCTATAGTGGCGGAGATGACTCTGGACAGAGGTTCTGGGGTTTCAGCGAGTTGTGGTACAAGGCTGGAAATAGTCCGTATGTGATGTTGTAGCGTGCGGTGTAGGTGTTGTATGAGTTTTCTTAGGCAGAATTTTTGTATGTAACTAAGTGATCGTTTGAGGCCTGGTGATTTGAAGCATGTTGGTAGGTGCACATTTTTGATAGTTTTGGGGATGATGTTGTTATTCAGGTATCGTTTTAGGAAGTTTATTTGGCAGCCAGCTTTGGCGCGCTTTTCAGGTAGCTGGAAGAGTTTCTTTACAGTTGTGAACTGGTCCTGGCTCAGGCGTAAGGAAAGGAGGATGTTATAGTTCACTTGAAGCATTGTGTAATGAGGTATAAACGTTTGAATATGTATAATAAAGCCAAAACAATGCAGGTATGGACATAGAAAAAAGAATGCAATTGCAAAAGATATTGTTGACAATTCGTCCTTTACCTTAGATTTATTTAAATGTCCTTAATTTTCGAAATAATATCTCTTCTTCAGAGGGAACTAAAGGTCTCAAACCAGCGTTCTAAATATCTTGCCAAGCCATGCTGACAGGAAATAGTATAGAGTATCTGTTCTATCTCTAATGTCAAAGAGTTAAAATTAGGTGGATAAAGAGTAGTCTCCCTTTAAAAGGGGTTTGTTTAGGGTTTTTTTTTATATACATGCTGTTTAAGTGTGTGGGAGAATGCATGAAGGTGTAAGTATGTGAGTGTGTGTGTGTGAGTGTGAGAAGATAATGTGAGGGATAGGTGTTATCTGGTGTTAGAACTGGTTTTGTGTGTGTATGTGTGAGAGGGAATAAGTGGAGGTGTAAGCGTGTGTGTGTGTGCGCGTGCGTGTGTGTGTGTGGGGGGTGTAAATATGGGGCTAGAAGCCCTATCAGGTTATAAATTGGGTCTTGAGTTCTAGTCTATTATTGATTGGTGGTTGAACACCTAAGCGACAGTGAATTATACACTGTGATCCCGGACATGACTGCAGCCCAGATCGAAAAACAGACCAACTCCATTTGGTTCGATATCTGTAGGAGAAGACAACTCCCAAATAAAGTTAAGCTCAACTACACCACTAGAAATAGCAGACTTTCTACCACCTCATAAAGACCCACAAGAATAGTACTAAGACGCAAATAAGACCCATCGTCTCTAGCATAGAAGGACCCCTATACAAAATTTCCTGGCTCCTCTCCCAGGTCCTCCAGCCTCTACTTTCCACCTTTACCGGGCATGTCAGTAACTCCGACGAAGTTATACGTAGACTACACCAACTCCAGCCAGAACAACTTAAACTAAATAAATACGCTTTTAGCCTCGACGTTGTCTCCCTCTACACTACAGTTCCCGCTCATCCAGCTGTCGATTTATTGACGGACTGCGTGGTCGCAGAGGACATCCACTGCTACGGCCTCCACCCAACGGACATACACCATCTTTTGTCCTTCACAGTAGACAACACCTACTTCACCTTCCACCACCACACATACAGACAGACAACAGGATTACCCATGGGATCCAGCCTATCGGGCCTGCTGGCCATCACCTACATGAACCAGCTAGAATGCCGAGCCCTCAACACCTGCCATTCCCATGCCTTCTTCACCCGATATGTAGATGACATACTCATCCTTACATCATCCCGTGAGGAGGCAGATAAAATATACACAACATTCTCCAGCATGGACGCCAGTATAGAGTTCAGCATGGAAGACCCCGATGACCGCGGATCCCTATCCCTACTGGACTTCCAACAGAGGAAGGCAACATCCACACCTGCTTTTATAAAAAAGCCGCCAGCAGGGACCTGTTCGTACATTTCAGATCGGCCCGCCCACTCGGTGCCAAGTTCGGGTACATAAGGAAAGAACTGGCACGTATCCGGAACAAATGCACCGACGCTAGAGACCGAGACACACACACCACACATTTCCTGGAAGTACTCAAACTGAACGTATACACGACATCCACAACAAACCGTGCCAGAAAGAACAGAGGACACCACACCCGAGGCACTAACACTTGCTTCCTGAAGCTCCCACACTTCAGTGAAGAAACAACAACAGCCATCCGCAGAGCCATCAGACGAGAGGGACTAGATATCCAACTGGCCCACTCAGGTCCTTCTCTGCGCGGACAGCTAACCAAAAGACGCTCCACCAGACATGACAACTGCTGCAGACTAGCCAACTGCCCCATCAACGACACAGACCTATGCCACCAAGCTTACGTCGTATACAGACTAGAGTGTGACAAATGCAACAACTTCTACGTAGATAGCACCACCAGACCACTCCACATAAGAATAAAAGAACACCTCAATACTAACGCTTCCTCATTTAAGAAACACCTAGTTAAATGCAAAAACACCGACAAAACCATAACAGTTAGGATAGAAACTAAGGAAAGAAACCTCGGCAATCTTAGAATTAATGAAGCACTAATTATAGATAAAACACAACCACCAATCAATAATAGACTAGAACTCAACACCCAATTTATAATCTGATAGGGCTTCTAGCCCCATATTTACACACCCCACACACACACACACGCGCACACACACGAGCTTACACCTCCACTTATTCTCTCTCACACATACACACACAAAACCAGTTCTAACACCAGATAACACCTATCCCCCACATTATCTTCTCACACTCACACACACACACTCACATACTTACACCTTCATGCATTCTCCCACACACTTAAACAGGCATGTATATAAAAAAAATTAAAAAAACCCTAAACAAACCCCTTTTAAAGGGAGACTACTCTTTATCCACCTAATTTTAACTCTTTGACATTAGAGATAGAACAGATGCTCTATACTATTTCCTGTCAGCATGGCTTGACAAGATATTTAGAACGCTGGTTTGAGACCTTTATTTCCCTCTGAAGAAGAGATATTATTTCGAAAATTAAGGACATTTAAATAAATCTAAGGTAAAGGACGAATTGTCAACAATATCTTTTGCAATTGCATTCTTTTTCTATGTCCATACCTGCATTGTTTTGGCTTTATTATACATATTCAAACGTTTATACCTCATTACACAATGCTTCAAGTGAACTATAACCTCCTCCTTATATATATATATATACACACACACACACACACATATATATATATATATATATATATATATATATATATATATATATATATATACATATAAGGAATTAAAAGATGGTTTAACAAGTTCCAGATATTTTATTATGCGCATTTCAAAAATTAATATCATCCTGGGACGATAGTTGCGTTCTCATCAGATAAAATAAAGTAACATGGTATGAGGCCTAAAAAAACACTTGTGCACAAGAAAGTGTCCATCAACATATCATTAAAAAAAAATATAAAATGAGAGAGAAGATTGGAAAAAAGAAGGAAGAGGGAAAAGAAAAAAGAAGGAGAGGATAACAGAGGGAAAATTTAAGAAGGAGCGAGGAGAGAGAAAGAGAAAGGAGAGAGGTAAGGAATCTTAAACGGGAAACGCTGTCAAAACTGAAAAAACAGCGTAAAAAATATATACGGCTACGAAATAAATAAATGAATAAATTGATGAAGTTTATGATTGATGAGGTTTATGATTACTGATATAGAAACTAGGTATATTATTTATTTAGGGTTTATATACTAAACAAATGTATTAAGAGGTATGACAATGTATTATTAAAATAAAATATAGTAAAATAAAATTAAATCATTTATAAGCGTAGAAGACGATATAATGTCATAGTTTGTTTAAATAGAGTGTAATAGAAAAATGTGAGAAAAATGTGTTTTGAGATATTTATGTGAGAAAATATATATATGTGTAGTAGAAAATTAATAGAGTAGTCAAACCATGTAAAAAATTAAAAGTTAACAATTAAAAAGTATAGATTATATATATAAAAAAATATAAATTATATATAAAAATATTATATATGTGGGAAAATTATTGAAATATTTAAATATTAATTTAATCCACAAGTAAATAAAGGTAAATGTTATAATTATTTAAGCGTAGAAAAAAGCGTAGAAAAAGCGAAGAAAAAAATGAAGAAAACATGACGTCATAATATGTTTACAAAATCTACTGAACAAATTTGATGTGATAAAGGAGGAAAAGTGAGCTTTAAAATAGTGAGAAAAAAGAATATAAAGAAACATAAAATATGAACTATTTAAATAATATTTTGTATCACCAAGTAGATAAAGGAAATTGCTAGAGTGATTTAAAGAGTAGAAGACCATATAACGTCATAGTATGTTTAAAACTTTGTAGAATGTACTGCAATATGCGAGACAAAAAGTGTAAAAAGATATTTGTGTAAAAAAAAGAATATATATGTGTAAAAAATGTTAACCTTATTCATGGAATAAAATATAGGGTATATCTGTGAAATGACCTAAGAGATTTATGGATGCAGAGAGCAAATAAATCTGTGCGCCCATTTATTATAGAGTTGAAATTCGAGATAATGGTAAATTTTTCAGCTAGACATAAATTACAAACCCTAGATATAGAAGCATTAGAATATGGAGAAGCATTGCATATTTTACGCCAAGAAATGTTGTAATTAATGTTTTATCTTTTAAGGACCAGATGAGTTAGGAGAGTGCAGTGTTTGTTCTTTTAAGTGGATATTTAAATGAGGGAGAATGGTTATATAGCCTTGCCTTAAAAGAAGTAGAAGTGGAAGTAGAGGCAATATATACTCCAGTTCAATCAGCTGTTGAGTGCTACTTATCCGATATATGCATTGTTTTATTGTTCTACAATAAAACTCACCTACTACATTATATATATATATATATATATATATACATTATGAAGAGAGAAGAAACATTTAGATATAATTAGTAATAAAATGTATCATACCCAAACTGTTCCTAAATTCCTCGACTACGTAGTTTCGTGGCATAAACAAAAACAATATATCAAAGATATAGAGTCCTTGCGAGGTCTGCCGACTTATCAAGAGGATACCTCATTTTACTAGTCTCAAGAACGCGTCTACACGACGTGAGAAAGAATCCCAAAAGGCGGAGGGGGAGATAGTCACGCGATATAACGGTCGAGAAACAGAGCTAAGCCTCTTATAACCACGAAGAAAATACCACGGAGGCGGAGGGGGTATTCATATCGAGGCCGTAGAAGAGGTAGTGAAGAAGGCGAGAAGTATGAGTAATGGAAGCTTTCCAGTTGTCCCCACACCTCAAAGATTGCTCGACCAGAGGGAGTTATTAATATATTTAGAAACACACAGATACATGCGGACGCACATATATATATATATATATATATATATATATATATATATATATATATATATATATATATATATATATATATATATATATGTATATAAATATATATATATATATGTATATACATATATATACTCTTTTACCTGTTCCAGCCATCCGGCAGAGGCTATGCTGGGGCACCGCCCTTGTTGCTACACATTTCATCTCCATCCTATATCTCTCCCGTCTTCGTTCCAAGGATGAGAGTTTCAGTTCTTTTAGCCTCTCCCAATAGCTTATCTCCTTTATCGTCACAATCCTCTTCGTGTAGCCTCGCTGGTTTGCCTCAAGCTCCGTCGTTACTTTGACACAATGGGGTGACCACAACTGGCAGAAATAGTCCAGGCGGCTTAGTACAAATGTCCTACATAGTGTCAAAATGTATTCTCGGTCTCTTGTCCGGAAATTCAACAAGATCCAGCCAGGGAGTCGTCTGCACATTCTCGCCACTTTCATGATGTGTATGGAAAAAGATGCCTCATCGCTCATGTCTATACCTAAGTCTCGTATCGATTTCGACACGGGATATCGGTCCCTCCTGGTCCGGCGTAACTGTGTTGTTCTGTATTTGTGTTTGCAGGTTTGTATTGTAGGGCTTGGAATTTGCCAGCATTAAACTGCATGTTGTTGTCTTCCGCCCATTTTTGTATATGGCATACATATCTTGTTGTAAAAGGGCAGCATCCGCCGGGTTTTCGATTGCCTGTGCTACCTTAGTGTCATCAGCATAGCTAGCGAGGGATATTGTTTTATGTACTACAGAGGGCATGTCTGATAGAGCCGCCGAAAACAGTAGTGGCTCCAGGACTGTGCACTGGGGCACCCCACTTGTTATTGATGCTTCCTTTCAGTGGGCCCAGTTTGCTGCGACTGTCTGTGTTCTGTTCTTTTCCAGTTATGCCGAGTCCGTGTAGTTTGTGACATATCATTCCGTGGTCGACCTTGTCAAAGGCCTTCGCAAAGTCAAGATATATCACATCCACATGTAAGCTGTCTTGCAGTTATTTCAGTACCCAGTTGTAGAGATGTAGCAGCTGTGTAAGGCAGCTTCTCCCTAGGCGAAAGCCATGCTGCGTGCTAGTCAGGCGGTCATTTTCCTCGAGGAAAGTGATCAATTTCTTTCTGATGATTCGCTCCATGAACTTACTGATATGTACGTCAGAGAGACTGGCCTATAGTTTTTGGATATGTAAATATATATATATGTATGTATATATATATATATATATATATATATATATATATATATATATATATATATATATATATATATATATATATATGCATATGTATATACACACACAAATACGTATATATATATATATATATATATATATATATATATATAGAGAGAGAGAGAGAGAGAGAGAGAGAGTGAGAGAGAGAGCTTTATCCGATATTATTGTTACAATCTTCAAAACACTGCAACATTGTAACCAACGATGGAAGCAGAGACTATTTATGAAGGTCGTGCATAGTGTAAATTAGTAAATTATATGGATTTACTTTCATTATTGACTACTCCATTTGCATCTACTCGTTTCCATGATTGGGTAAGCACATACACTCATGCATACTGTACTGAAGATAGCGTGATAGATAGACGATAGAAATATAGAGGTAATACAAGAAACTTAACTGGTAATATCTATTATGAATTTACCTGCATACATATACACACATATGTGAGTGCAAAAGTGAGAATGTGTGTGTCCATGTGTGTCTATGTATGGGTCTATATATATGTTTGTATTTTTTTTTATATTACGAGACATCATTTAAAACTTACGAAATAAACACATAGTCGCATAACATTTTCAACAACTAATAGCTTTCAGATAACATTTCAAAACTTAGAAAATTGAAACCTTTGTTCAGAATCAGATATGAACCTTTTATTTCTCTATGTATACGAAAGATACATTTACTTAGATGTAAGAAGGAAATTAACTATATTCTGTAATGTTATAATTTCAATATAACAAATATATATACTAAATTTCATTTGCCCGCACGTATGATTTAGTTGGCAAATGTGGTTAACACTCCACAGTTGCCAATTTTTCGACTTAGTCAACAAATAAAGCACAAATATAATTATATAAAATGTAATTAAAGGAAGAAATTTTAGATGCATTGTGATATATATACTACACACACACACACAAACACACACTCACATGTATATATGTGTGTTGTCTGAACAGTGAACAGTTTCTGATGATCTAGTAGAGTTAACATCGTATTTAAAACTGAGTGGCACTGTTTTTAGTGTTCAGCAATTTTTAGACATCTCTATCAGTGAAACAATTGTTAGACTGCAAATAATTCCCCTTTTTTGTACTGTTGACCATGTTATTCTCTACTTTTTCAATGTTATTACTCCAAGATAAACTTACATAGGAATACAAGTAAAATCATAAGCTCGTCATCGACGTAAACCTCTTGGTGAGTCAAGCAACGCCGTACGCTAAAATTATCTATAATAAGAAGTATTCACAACCTCTAATTGGATTACCTATAACGATATTTTGTTATCCTTTATATATATATATATATATATATATATGCATTCTCCTGGTAGAATTCATGTTCCGGCCGTCGGTCTGACACTATGCGGGTGTATTACTATTGTTACTACACACTTTTCGCCATCATTCCCTAAGGGGGCATTAAATAATAACACCCTCTGTCTAATGTGTTCCTTTTGAAACAAAGGTCCTGTACACACATCTACTAACGTAGATCGCAACGTCTTGATACCTTTCACATTGAATCCAGGCATTTATCTGAGGCTTTTTGAAGCATAATAACGATTTGGTAGGCTTGAAATCCAAGCTATTGCAGATCTCTTCCTTATTGTAGATTTATAATCTCCAATAATTGGTACATGTTGATGGATATCCTCCACACTTAACCCAACCTCGATGCTCTAGTAGAGACTTAAATATTTCATTCTGCCCTGGGAGCTCGTCCCTTTCATTGAAGCAATCGTCATGGTGTAGCATCGCTGGACTGCTTCAGGTTCCAGAATTAATTTGATACAGTTAAATAACCATAGCTGAGAACAAAAATTCAAGCTTTTGAAGTCAAATGTTCTCCATTGGATCAGCATGGTCATCCTGTGACTTGTTCTAAGTTACTTTGGAATCCATCCGACTAGCCGTCTGCATATTGCCGCTATATTGATGAATGGAGTATGCAACAAAGTCTCAATGCATCTACCAATTCTCAGTTCACTCAATGATGTTGTGTCCAGACCTTTGATCACCCCTAGTCAAGCCTATGTTCGGTGTATTGAGAGTGTGATTGCAGGTTGATAGCGAATAGATTGGAATTGTTTTCGGCAAAAGCAGCATGATATTTTCTTCAGCCAATTCGTATACATCTATATCTCAGTGAAAAAGTTCAGAATGATTCTTGATTTCTCGTATCATCATCATAGCGAGTGACGTGTCCAGCTATACAGCTGAGGTAATATGTGAGTGCAACTACAAAAAACATCCACAGTAAAATACATACCTATGGGAATCCAGACACTGCTGGAGTTTCACCTGAGAGGTTGTCTTTTGTTTGTAACTACTTTGCCTTGAACTGAAAAATATGATAAATGTATTTAAGGAATTTTCATACATAAAATATATATGCCGTCTAAAGGTCCATGATGATAAGTAATCGAGGGGCTTATGTTATCACTGAAATGGATGTAATACTTTTCTTATTATTAGTAAAAAGGTTATGGAAGTGAATTGGCATTATCAGTAGAGGGTGGATGCCATACTTTGCGGCCTAGTTTCAGCCATTTACGGTATGAGATCAAATCCCGCCATGGGAAATGTTGCCTTTGATCCTTACGGGGTCGATAAAATAAAGTACCAAAAATACACTGTGATAATCGCTGGCTTTGTGCCAAAAGTAGAAACAATTATTAGTGCAAATGTTGAACATTTGTTTTGAAACTGCTCTAAGCAACCGAAGTATATATATAGATTAGCAATGCCACGCAACCCAACCCCCTCGCCGGACCACCAACAAACTTTTCTTATCCTCAACCTTCCATACATTTTACCGATGTAGCACTAACGTCTAATAAGTTGAAGCATTCATATTTCAACAAGCGTGAAACTAATATTTTGTTCAAATCTATCCGTGTTACTTGTCTTTTGATCTTAATACATGAATCTATATATTTATCTATTACTTTTCTATATATCTCCTTATCTCTTTCTTCCTCTCTCCCTCTCTCTCTCTTTCTCTCTTTCTCTCTCTCACTCTCTCTCTCTTTCTCTCTCTCTCTCTCTCTCTCTCTCTCTCTCTCTCTCTCTCTCTCTCTCTCTCTATATATATATATATATATATATATATATATATATATATATATATATATATATATATATATATAGTTAAAAGAATAGAGGTGTAACACACAAGTTATTATATATTGGTAAACGGAATAGAAAATGCTGACAAATTGTTCACAGTTGAAAAATGGTTTAATTAGGAATAAAAGAGTATTAGTGATTGTATGGGTTAGTATTCAGTTGTGGTTTTAAGTTTTTAAGTTTTTACCGGTTGCGCATTTCTAAATGCTTTTCAAAAATAATTTTGAGATAGAGTGTCCGTGCTGTTTGCTCTGATCTGATTAGTTTTGGGAATTCTTCCTGTTTTTATGTTAAAAAGTGGCTCCAGCTTTATTTTTGTGTTGCACAAATGCTTGTGGTCAAAACAATTTTGATTGGTCAGTAGAGGTCATGTGAATGTAAAAAGTTGATTTTGCGCCAAGACTGTTTTTATGTTAAAAAAGTGGCTCCAGCAAAAATTCTTGGTCAAAACAATTTTGATTGGTCGGTAGAGGTCATGTGGATAAAAAATTGGTTTTGCGCCAAGATTGAGAAATGACTCTTTCACAACAAATATGTATGTGTGTGTGTGTGTGTGTGTGTGTGTGTGTATGTGTGTGTGTGTATATATGTGTGTGTGTGTGTGTGTGTAGTAGTAGTAGTAAGGTGTTCGATGCTGCGACAATGGCCAGCAGCGATGTGTGTCAAATGGCTATTAAGATAAGTGTGTGTGTGTGTGTGTGTGTGTGTGTGTGTGTGTGTGTGTGTGTGTGTGTGTGTGTGTGTGTATAGCAGAGTAATTCGATGGTCAGTAAGAATGTGTCTGAAAGCAATGGGGGGTATTTTAGCATGTCAAAAGATATTTTTCTGCTTTTGTCTTATACGGAGAAGTGCGTGCGTGTGTGTGTGTGTGTGTGTGTATAAGACTCTTTGTATGTTGATGTACGCGTGTGTATGTGTTTGTGTATATATATATATGTGTGTGTGTATGTGTGTGTGTGTGTGTGGGTGGACCAGTATTTTTTTCCCCCTGGTAAAATGGTGTACATTATTCGATTTTTTCAGTAAAATCGGTTCTCTTAATATAACATGAAAAATCTTAACAATAAAAGGTGTGAAATGATATTCACTATACATATATACACATACATATATTCACTACATATATATATATATATATACATATATACATACATATATATGCACATATATTTCTTTGTATTGCACCATAGAGCATGTGTGTTTACGTGTGTTATTGTGTTTATATGTGGGTAGAGATGTGTGCTGATGTAGGTATGTATGTTGACGTGTGTATGTTGTGGGTTCGTCTTAGGGAGAAGTGTTTAGACGGGGTCCGTATTTGTTAATGAAGTAAGATTCCTTGCTGATGCGCTGGGTGTGGGTGGCATTATCTTTAAATTGGTAGAGGGGAAAGATTCTGAAGTTGGGATGATTTTGGGCAGCACAGGTATCAATGTGTTCACTCAGTGGTATTTTCCTGTATTCCCGTATTTTAATTTAGGATCTATGGACAGTCATGCGTTGGCGGAGGCTGCTTTTGGTCTGGCCTATGTATTGTTCTCGACAACCTGAACAAGTTTATACATATATTAGATTTTCCGATGCACATGTGAAATTGTGTTTTACTATAAAACGTTGTCCATCTTTGAAATAGAATTCCGAACCCTCTATTAGGTTGATGCAAATGCCACAGTTGGGTCTATCGCATTTTTTTACTGTGGGTTTCGTTGTTGTGGTTGGCCGTACTTTGGCATGTGTTAAGATGTTTTTCATTGACTTGGATTGTCTTTTGCTCTTTATGATATCGTGTGTTCGTAGAATTTGGTTCATTCTATGGTCCTTTTTCAATACAGGGATGTTCTGGAGGATGGTGTCAAAGGCCTCATTGTTCATTGTTGAGGGAGTTGTGTGTGGAGATGTATGGAAGAGCTTTTAGTTTTGGTTGATTTACTTTAGGGTGTCTAAGGTCCTGGGTACTGAGTTTTAGGGCACGTTGGATTCCATTGTCAATTAGTGATGCAGGGTAGTCCCTGCCTATGAGTGTGTCCTTTAGTTCTTGTAGCCGCAAAATCAACTTTTTACATTCACATGACCTCTATACCGACCAATTAAAATTGTTTTGACCACAAGCATTTTTGCAACACAAAAATAACGCTGGAGCCACTTTTTTAACATAAAAAACAGGTAGAATTCCCAAAACTAATCAGATCAGAGCAAACAGCACGGACACTCTATCTCAAAATTATTTTTGAAAAGCATTTAGAAATGCGCAACCGGTAAAAACTTAAAAACTTAAAACCACAACTGAATACTAACCCATACAATCACTAATACTATTTTATTCCTAATTAAACCATTTTTCAACTGTGAACAATTTGTCAGCATTTTCTATTCCGTTTACCAATATATATATATATATATATATATATATATATATATATATATATATATATATATATATATATATATATACAAATACATATATATATATAGAGAGAGAGAGAAAGACACTTTTTATATGAAATACTGATTGATTTTCCTTATATCCCATGTCTGATGTTTTAGCCTCAGAGAATAACTATGTGTGTATATAGGTGGTCCATACATGTACTTATTATATTTTAATATCTCTATGTGTGCATCGATCGTGTATACATATATGTATTCTTTTAATATCCAATTGAGTTTTTAAATGACGTGGTTATAATACCTAACAGGTTTAAATGAGCAGCGTGTATATTGTTTTATATTTTAAGATGACCTACCCTAACCCTCTTCGGGGCAGCGTGTATCTTATCTTTATAAGGACTGCTGGCCTTTCGAATCTAGCAGTCTCTTTAGCGCTGAAGGAGGCCATCACTAATTTATTAATTTCGATGTAATTTTTATATCGATATTATTTGGGCATCCACTGATGAGTTTATAAGAGCCCGCTTGTGTATAGGACTATTGATTATATACAAGTTTCTACATAACCTGGACATTATTTATCCCAAATTGTAGAAATCTTATAACGAAACGATCGTCTGGAAGGAAAGAGATATTTATTTAATTATGTCTCAAATAAAATAATACAACCAGTTATCCACGAAATACTGATTAGTTAGCACCCCAAACACTAAATTGGGAGAATTCTTAGGTAATCCTAATGTTTGTTGTGTGAGATGGAGTTGGGCAGAGTATCGCTTAAGACTTTCTCTGTTAATGTATTAAATATATATATATATATATATATATATATATATATATATATATATATATGGAGAGGGAGAGAGAGAGAGAGAGAGACAGAAAGAGATAAATAGATAAATAGATAAATAGATAAATAAATAAATAAACAGATAGATAGATATATTATGATAAATATATATAATGTCGTAAATAAAATTCAATTATATTTTATATGAGGTTTCTTATATTTAAATTCTCAATTGATACGGATTTAGAATTCCATATATTTAGAACCAATGTACTCAGTTGTCACGTACGTCATTAAGTCGTTATGTCAGCGTTGAAGCTACATTACCTACTGGCTGTCGATTTCATGGTCATATATATATATATATATATATATATAATTAGTTTATATATATATATATAATTAGTTATTTTTAATTTAGTTAACCTATAGTTAGTACTTTACTACCTACAGAGAACTTCATAATTAGATGTATCATAATTAGATGTATCATGCCTCCCTCTACTTAAACAAATCCCCCTGGGTAAATTAATAGTACTAGTTTGGTACAAGGATGGCTTAAGGACGAGGGCTGACTTCCCACTAGCACACCCGAAACCTAATATATATTCCTAGAGAGCTTGGAAAAATTGATTTCCATATCTTTCGCTGACACGCGGTTGGGATGGGCTGGCCGGAGCCTGCAGTCGCCGCATGCTGTCTGACTGCTAAACAAGGACATAATCTTTACTCTATAATACAATTAAAGTTTCTTCATAAAAGACTTTTCTTTAAATAAATTTCGAAACTCAAAACTTTAAAAATGTTAAACTATTTAATTTTCAATGTTCTAATTTTTTAATTTTATAATGTTAATCTTAAATTTTTTAATTTTTGTAACTTCATCCTATAAATCTAAACAAAAATGTAACGTTCCAATCTTCTGCTCACACATTGTAACATTCAGACCCCCCACTATATTTACCTCTGTTATAATATATACCTCTGTTAGGATACGGGTCCTTTAGAATACATTTTTTTCGCGGCATACCTGGCCTGACTGTAGCAGTACATCAGTACGGACTTTTCTTCCTCTTTCTTTCTGTCTTTCTTCTTGTAGCTTGACACTAACGCTGACTTTTCTTCTTCTTCCTTTTCTTCTTCTTTCTTTTTGTCTTTTTTCTTGTAGCGTGATATTAACGCTGACTCGTCTTCCTCTTCCTTTCTGTTTTTCTTCTATTTGACCGAGAGGGTAGTGGCACACTATAAGGTTTGGCCCCCTCACCAGATGGCCTCAAATAGACCGAATAGCCAGCACTTGAGGGCGACCGACTAAAGTGGAGGCTGCTATATGGTCGGTCGTCCTCGGATCTATGATTTTCAGCCCCATGGATTTTATCTATTACATTCATTTATTATATTTCGAATACCTGACGATATCATCGGGTTCATACGGAACCCGGTCATTGAAATGATCATAGTATAATAAACCTTTCAAGGATTTACACAAGTCCAGCCTCCTGTTATTTTATTATGATATTTAACTCCGTACTAGCACCACCAACTACAAAAACGAAGACGGTTGAACTGCTTTACGTTGACTAATCTCCATATTATTACATTAAGATTGAAAATACGGAATTGACCAGCTCCATCCAGTGGTGAACCTTCAAACCTGAATATATATATATATATATATATATATATATATATATATATAAGGTAACAAAGAATCAGTGTTGCTTCATACACAGATGTAACATGCAATTAGATATGTATATGATGCATTCCCTTATATATTATTATTATAGTTACTCTGCTGCTCCTCAAATGCATAGTGTGCCCATTTGGCATACCGCCTACGGACGGGTTTTATTTGCAGCTTTAATACCTATATATATATATATATATATATATATATATATATATATATATATATATATATATATATATATATATATATATATAATAATATTTATACTTATATATAAACTATATATAGTTATAAACAGGAAAGGGCAGTATTTTTTTATTTTTTACCACCTTTTACCAGTATGTTAAAAATAGCTCAACGTAAATACATAAGATGCTTTACAGAGCAGGAATATAAAGTTCGAAACAACCAAAACTGTGTTCAATTCACTTCATTGCTAACAATCGTTTCTTCCAAACAGCCTTTTGGAGTCATCGGAACATTGGCAAAGTTTAAACATATAATTAACCTCCTATTATACAGATCAATCATAAAGATATATTGATATTATTGTTGCTATCAACAATGTCATATTTAAAGAGAGTGAAGATGTTGTAGTCAGTAGCAATGGGTATAATAAAGATTATAAAATAATTATAAAAGTAATTTACTCGCAAAGGAGGACATTATTGGTACATAGGCATATATACAGTAATAATTGTTTCTATTTTAGGCACAAGGCCAGCAATTACCCAGTACATTACTGGTACTTTATTTTATCGAACCTGTAAGTATGAAAGTCAAACCTAACCTCGGCAGCATTCGAACTACAATCGGAAAAAAGCGTAGTCCTATGCCATAAAGGATGTTGTCCGACGCTCTACCGATATTGCCAATGATCATATTATTTATAATGATGATGAAATTAGGTATGAAGATAACAGTGAATGCTTTGTGGGTAGGGATAATAATAGTAATATTATAACTGAATAGCTGATATCCTCGGGTGCATAGCGCGTATATATCTAGTTTTTTTCTTCTTTCTAACGTGAACTCTATTTTAAACAAATGCTTCAAATTTGGAAATCATCATCTCAAACAGAAAATTAGTTGTTTTTTTTTCGAAAACAGGCTTGGTTTTAAACTTTTGCAATACGATAAAGGCTTTGGTGCTGCAAAGGAAATTTTCAAAATGTTTTTCTCCAAATCCGACAGGATCAATTTTCGTGTTATTTAGCCTCAGGCAATCCCGAATCACAGTGATCTTTGATCAATGGTATTTCTGTTGTAACCATACCGTCTATCTTTTAAATTGTATTTATGACTACATGATAGTTATTGTTTGTGATATTGCTATAGCTGCCGCTTGTTCGCTCTTCATTTACAGACGATTGAACAACTGGGACTAACACGTTTCCATGAGGATGTTTGGAACATTTTATTCAATGGATCCTGTTATATATTTAGAGAACAGGGTTTGATTTGTGGAAGATTTGGCTAATATTGTTAAGAAAACCTCTTGCAAAAATGGCTCATTGCCTACTCATGTGGCAACAAGAGAAATATATTGTGTTTCCAATGAAGAAAGGGATCTCGAAACATAACCATAACGAGAGGATAAGTGCATGGAATTTATAATTATTTACATATAATTAAGCAAACTCCAATATGATATTTAAAAACAAAACTATTTTAGGAAATCGTAGGGACACAATATTCACATACGGCAGTTCTGGAGCATTTTTTAACTTAGTGCGGAGCCATCTCTTATCCAGGTCTGAATACAATTTTTTTTTTCTAATGAAGGATAAAGAGTGATACCGCCTCCAACCCAGCTGAACAGGTCAATTCTGTCCATAAAAATAATGAACAGGAGAGGAGACATTATGCACATTTGTTGGAGTCCGTGTCTCACATTGAATGGTTTCCATTTAGCACCATTTATCCGAACACAAATACTAGAGCACACTTATTAAGAATCAGGGCAACAAAAAGCTGGCCTCCAATCACTTACATCTGCAGAACATTTCATAGCAGGTCCCGAGGAACGTGATCATATGGCTAAGTCTACAAGAAAAGAATATAAATCTTGGCAAAACTCACACGATTTCTGGAAGATATTCCGCAGTATGAATGTTTGTCAGCTATGCTGCATTTACGGCAAAAGCCGCGCTGTTAATGAGCTGCCTTCAACTCGACAATCTTCATATATTTCTTTGACAGAAATATACTTTAATGGGGAGGTTTAATAATTGTTTCTACTTTTGGCACAAGGCCAGCAATTATTCCAGTGTATTACTGGTACTTTATTTTATTGACCCTGTAAGGATGAAAGGTAAAGTTAATCTCGGTGGGCTTTGAACTCATATCATAAAGGGACGTAACACTTTGCTGCAAAGCATGGCGTCCGACCCTCTTCTGATACTGCCAAATCAGATCTCTCAGTAATTGGAACAATCTCACTTTGCTTAGGTGCCTAATTAGACATCTAGTTCATCCGGCAACAGCCAGAGAATACCTTCTCTATTTACAAATTTTAAAATCTTAGGCCAATTTTCTCCCAGCGGCCTTGATATATTTGAGCTCTTTCACTCCTCTTGTGAAATTTGCCTCTGAGAGATTAGTCACCGTTCCCAGATGCACCTCGTGTATATCAAAGATGTTGTTATGATCGGCTTTAGGAGATCAGAAAATATTTCTCCACCTCGCAAGGATGGTTCTCTATGAAGAGGGGAGAACACTAGACACAATCATGATAGCATATATATAGGAGTTCTTCTTGTTACAAAGTCGGTAATGGCCTGCCAGATCACTTTATTTGCTGATTTGAAGTTGGATTCCAGCTTAAACCTATAGTTCTCGAGTCTTAGCTTACAACGCCTTTACTGACACTGTTGTGATTGTTTTGTGCCACAATTACTGCAACTGTAAGTCCAAAGTATAATTTCGAAGTCAAGTTTGTAGGCATTCTTCTTCTTAAATAAAGTTCTACTCTTGTAAAGCACCTAAAAACTACGGATGGAGCGGTAAATACAAATTAATAAAATGATCAAAATGTACATACCTCCACTATAACCATATATATATACCAGAAGATAAGATGTACGCTATATATATACATATATTGTCATAACATATACAACACATACATATGTATATCTATTTTACGTTTCGCTATAAAAAAAATCGATGAATCATAATACACGCAAGAGCTTCTCAAGAGCTTCTCAACGGGTGTACCTGCATTTTATGAGCTGTCCTGGGCTAACCCGTATCACCTGCCCGTTCCTTGGAACCATATGCTTTCGGAGGTTAGTTATATTCTCTCCCTCTCTCCCACCCCCTCTCTCTCTCTCTCTCTCTCTCTCTCTCTCTCTCTCTCTCTCTCTCTATCTCTATCTCTATCTCTCTCTCTCTCTATCTCTCTCTATCTCTCTCTATCTCTCTCCCCCCCTCTCTCTCTCTCTTTCTTTCATCTCATCATTATCAATATCATCGTCTTCTTCTTCTTCTTCTTCTTCTTCTTCTTCTTCTTCTTCTTCTTCTTCTTCTTCTTCTTCTTCTTCTTCTTCTTCTTCTTCTTCTTCTTCTTCTTCCTTGCCCATTTATTCGTGAGAGCAGAATCCTCAAAATTTCCTTCCAATGTGTCCTGTCAGAAGTAACCGTCTCCAGCTGATCCGGCTAGATCTCCAAGCGAGCTCAGCCAAGATCACGGGGCCTACTCTCCGGTCTCCTGCTGTTTGGTTTTGCCAATTCGAGACAACATAAAGCCAAAGTCCGGAGACCTGACTGGTCAATGGCGACCTACAGGATAAATTGGGAAACATTGGTGGATAAGAATATCAGGACCAGGTATACATGTACTACTATATCCAAACTGAGAACATTGAGGCAGACTGAAAATTCTTCAGCGCAGCAGTTTCTGCTTCAGCTGTTAAAAGCTGCGAGCGAAAGAGGCTTGATGTGGTGCCGGATGGCATGAAGGCCACTCGGTTAAATCAAGAAGTAAAAGATGATACCCGAGCAAGGAAGGAGACTGACAAAGCTTGGCTTAGAAATACGTCATCCTTCTTCAATTTGCGGTACAAACAGACAGGAAGAATCTCAGCAGAGACAGTAAAGGTGTCGAAAGTTTAGACATGGTAGGCCTTTGGGTTTCAGCTGGAATTCGATTTCACATCAGCAAATAAAGATTTCTGAGAAACCATCAGCCGAATTCGTAATATAAAGTCCTTCCACCTCTACTATCAAGAACGCATATGGGCTTATCCTTTCTTCAGAAAGGCGGAGAGAACATATTGCTGGTTTCCTAAACCGGATCAGAACAGGATTTTCTGATATTCACGAGGTGCATCTGGGAGTGTCGATTAATATCTCAGAGGCTGTGTTCACAAGAGCATTTAAAGAGCTCAAATGTGGTAAGGACGCTGGTGAAGATGAAATCCGAGGTGTTAAAAGCCTTATCTACTGACTCGTGTGTGCTGGGTGACCTGGCTATCTGGAAATGCATCTAAGAAATTGGATATGATAATCCCAATTCTCAAAACGAGAGTCAGAAAGATTATTCCAATTACTGATGGATCTCATTGTTAAGCCTCCCTAGTAAAGTCTATGCTAAGTTTCTGTCAAAGAGATGCAAGGAGATTGTCGAGTCCAAGCTAGCTGACGAACTCTTCGGCTTTTGCTACGGACGCAGCTTAGCCAACCAAATATTCACACTGCGGCAGGACTTCGAGAAATTGTGGAAGTATTGGAAAGTGGTCTATTCTTGTTTTGGTTTAATACCCTTTTATATTTAATTGAAATATATCGAGATGAAAACAAATTACAATTAGGCACCTTTGGTTAGTAAATAGCACATACAGGATTTATATTGTCAACGTCACGGAAGTAATCCAACAGCCCGCCCGGATGTAATCTGCCAGCATCCGTGCAGAGAAATCCTACTAATTTTTTATCAGTCTTAATTCTCGGATTTACTTTTAATAACCAGTTGCAGCTGAAAATTGCTTTTGGCCATGATATCTCGAGTAAGAGATTTCAACATGTGCTTGTGTATATGCGTTTAAATATTTGGATATATACCGCATGAACATGTTTATGCGCTCTTTTTCATATATTTCTTTCTGTTATATTGTTTTTGTTAAATAAGATTTGATACCAGAAACTTAGAATTTAAGGTGAACACAACTTGTAAATACGTCACACCCGCATCTGGACCATTTTCGATTCCAAATCATTGTTGTAATGTAATGGGAGACTATTCTAACCTTGATTTTCTAGCTGTTAATTTTCTTGCTGTTTACTTTCTCCCCAGCCAGTTAAGAAGAGCTTGGTTCAGTGGGGTTTTACTCATAGCTATAAGGCTCTGCCTTTGAGATTCATATATCTATGCCTATGTTTTCATTTTAAAAGAAAAGAGTGAATTTGGATGGCTATATTCAAACGTTGGACCTCATGTACTAATGATATAATTGTTGGATCAACATGTGTTATAGTCATATGATGTTAAATTTATGATATCCATGAAAGTATATCATAAATTAAGTATTAAATAAGAACATGTTTTTCCCCAACGCCATCTCTCATTATTTGTATAGACACAGCGATACTGACCCCCCCCCCCATATATATATATATATATATATATATATATATATATATATATATATATACAGAACTTATGTTCACCGAATTCACAGACTAGATTCCTTCTTCCTCCCGTTAGACCTGTACGGAATTCCTTCCTTGCTCACATTCCAACCAGGTTTGATGGTCTTTATTCTCTCTCGTTCACGATTTCACCGAACTTATATTCATGGAAATTTGGGACTTGACTCTTTCTTCCTCACTTTTCGTTGCTTCACCATCTTTGTTTGTTTACACTCTCGTGTCCCCTTTATTTACGTCTCCCAACGACTTTTTTTAGCCGTTGCTCGCACCAACCGGACGTATATGGTCTTTAAAGCGATGAAATACCAATGATGGTTGGAAGATCACTGATGAAGGACTAACTTTATTCATATATATATATATATTGGTATCACAAGGGCATTGCAATACTGAATATAGAGAACAGACACATACCACACACACACCAACGACTGCATCATGAGTTACGGGTCCAAAACATAAAACAAGGATTTGAATATTAAATTTGTTTATGTTTCAGACTATATTGTTTCTGCTGAGCTATTTTCTCCAGTGGTGCACATTTTCTAATGAATTGAAAAGAAGAGCCTTCGCTGTAAACATCCTATTAGTAAGCAACCACAATTTGAGCAAACATGTATTGGTGTCGCTGGTGCTTTGCTGTTGTTGTTTGTCATCTGTGCAAAATAACCCCGATTGGGAATAAGATGTATGTTTCAAATATTTTTAGCCCGGTTTAATAAATGATCTGACAGTTGGGAGTAGACGTTTGTGTTTATTCTATTTATCGACAAATATTTCTTTTTAAATAGCCATTATTACTTCAGTGTACAAATCATTTCGAAATTTGCTGCCGTTCGATGGCATTTAACTCGAAAAGCTCCAACCGTGTTTTTTAGCTGACGTATAATCGTTGTCATAGGAGAATTGCCTACAATTAAATAGCTACTTCAATGTTGGAAGCCAGTGAAAACCGTAGAAAACACGGCCGGGTGAATAGCCGGCGTGAGTAGCTTTTTAATGTGACATTCACTTATCGTACTCTTTTATAACGAAATTTTCAGGAAGCTGAGCAGTGACACATCAGCATTTTCTGATGATTTGTCCTGATGCATTCTCGGAGCCACAAAACAAATCATCATAATATATCTCCCTGACTGTTCCACTAATTAGTTGATACTGTATATAGATTTATATTCTGTTTGACAAGATTTTGTTGTCTCTAAGGTTTGGGATATTGGATATATCTCTTGCTGGTGTTCCCTCAATTTCAAACAACTTCAGAGAAAGTCGATTCTCTGATTCAACCACGATTTCCTCACTAAGAAGTATATATATTAGATATTACAGGAGTGCCGTATCTGTTTGGGAGGAATTTGAAATATTCTTAAACACTTCATATATCAGTTTATTGTGATATCTATTTTGTTTTAAATCGATAAGAATTTCATAGAACCTTTTAATGTGCAGTGGTGAATAATAAAATATAGCATTTAGAGGTTCTTCATTGTATAATATTATAGTCCGATCTGCACAGACTGACACACATTTAGAATTATATATTAGATACATACATATAATGAAAAGCTAACGATATTGCATATGCAATTAATTATAAATAACAGAAACATTTATTTATGTTACTTTATTTATCTTTTACAGCACAAATGCAGGAAGCAGAATCAATTCTATCAGCCAACCCCTGCAAACCACGAGAAAGGACATTAAACAAAAAAAGAAAGAAGCCATATATATATATTTTCTAAAATAAAATGAGATTTAAAAAAACAAAAACAAGAAGAAATGCTAAAGAATTAAAATACAAAAGAATGAAGAAACGTTCGCTCTAAGAAAATATAATAGCTGACTGGTTTGATAACAAAGAGAAGGTTAGTCAAGCATTTGACTTCAATGAAGTGTGAAACCTAGAATTTAATTATCTCAAGATACACTGCCGAATGGTTTTAGTGAAGATTTAAGAAGATTTCAGAAGCAAATAGACATAAACCAGCATGTTTAATCAACTATTAAACTAATTAACAATGGCGAAATAGGCTATTAAAGAAACAGTTCTGGAAATAAGTTATATCAAATGAAAAGAGCAAAACAGATTCATTAACAAAAATTAATTAATCAATAAAACATTAGGGAATGAAAAGTAAAAACAAAAATGAAATGAAACCAAGTGTAAGGAATTCAGTGAAGAAATCAGTGTATTAGTAAGTGAAAATAAATAAATATACTTTAAAGTTTTATCGAGAATGCCCAGAAGACTTGTGTATTGGTTTATCTATTTTGGGCTTAATAAAGTGACTAATCTCTATCACAGATTTCATATTCTTTGTACTCTTTTTACTTTCACAAGGAATAGGTCAAAGGAGACAAAATAACATGAGTGACGGTAAATACATAGACACAAAACATATGTAATACAGTGATGATAGTTTAAAAGAACACATTTTCATCGCAAATCTTATTCACGCATGTTCATCCCCATATATATATATATATATATATATATATATATATATATATATATATATATATATATATATATATATATATACATATATATATATATATATATATATATATATATATATATATATATATATATATATATATATATATATATATATAGATGTGCGTGTGTGTATGCATGTATGTATGTATAATGCGTGTACATGTATATATATATATATGTGTGTGTGTGTGTATGTATGTATAAGTGTATATATGTAAATATATATACAGTATATATACAAATATATATGTGCCTGTGTATGAGAGAGAAAGTGAAACAACTAAAGCGCGTGTTTAGTAACCACATTTTATGTGTCAGCGTAAAGTATATTGAGTTTACATAATCAATAATAGATTACTTGAGATCTTGCATAAAATGTATCTCAACCTTTCAGCTGCCACATTTTAATACACTAAGTTATACACCAACTATATGGATAAAGGTTTAAATTTCAATGGGCAATTATATTTTACGATATATCTCTGTTGTTAAACAAGATCTATTGAAACTGTTGCATCGAAGATTAAATGAATAAATAAAAAAGCCTCCTCGGTGAAAACTATGCTACATGTCTGGCAGAGAGAAGTAGGGAGATTGTACAGTCGACGATAGCTGATGAAGAGCGTTGTCTTCGCTGCAGGGGCAGCATAGTTGACCAAATACTCACACTGCGGCAGGTCTTTGAGTAATCGTTGGTGTATTGCCAAGAGGTGTATTTCAGCTTTGTAGACCTCGAAAATCATAAATCAGCGTTGCATGAGACCTGTTGTGGAAGTATCCACGGGCAGCTTCTTATTATTTTGATGTTTCTATGACACGTCCAATTACTTATATTAGGTAAATGGTACCAAATCGAAATCATTCAATGTGAGAGTTGGAACCCGCCACATTATGCGTACAGCCACGTATCTTATTAATGATTTTCATGAACCGGATTAGCATACGCAGCCTGGCTGGAAGTAGTACCCTGACTGGCAGGTGTAAAACCAGTCAACTGGAATTTGTAGACGAGTGTTATTACTTAACTGGACAAAATGTGATTTCTGAGGTGCACTTAATAGGTTTGATGCAGAATGCAAAATCGCTGGAAGGAAAATCAGTGCTATGAAGACAGAGACATTCATCCTCTCAAGGAAACATGCACGGTGCACACAGCATAGAGTTCCACTGAAGGAGATGGAGAGGTTAAAAAATCTCGGGGCCGTCATCGCGAGTGATGGAAGGGAGGAGGCTGAGTTACTTGAAAGTATTGCAGATGTTCTGCGCAGTAAAGTGTCAGCTTTAGAATTTGGTAATCAAAAGACGGGATGTAAGTGCCCTACTCGTTATCTTTAATTCGGTATTTGTGCCAACCATTAGCTATATTCATGAATCTTGGGCAATGACCGAAGGAATACGATCGCGAATGAAAGCGGCGCCGAAATGGTGTTCCCCCGAGAGGTCTTTGTTGTAACGTTTTTCAATAGAGTGCGTAGCTCGGAGATAAGAGATTCACTCAAGGTTTAGACACTACTTCTCCAAATTAAGAGATCACAGCCCCAACACTATGGTCGTGTGGCTGGAACGTCTCAGGAAAGAATTGCTGGTCAGATTTTACGGTCAAAACACAGTCAAGAGACCCAGAGAAAATGAATGGATAAAAGCCATGAGACTGGCTCATCTACATGGCGATCGAGTCGGATCAGTTGGAAACGCTTGCTTCTGACATGACACGCTGGAATTAGAGTTTGAGGACTCTGTCCCCATGACCGTCTCAGGAATAAGAGGACAAAGAAGAAGAAGAAGAAGAAGAAGAAGAAGAAGAAGAAGAAGAAGAAGAAGAAGAAAAAGAAGAAGAAGAAGAAGATGATGATGATGATGATGACGGGGACGATCATGATGATGATGATGATGATGATAATGATGATTATGAAGGGGACTCGACGATTAGTCAGGGGAGTAAAAAGAAAAGAAAAAAAGAAAATTAACATAGGGAAACACTCCCTACTATGCAAATCCCCCCCCCCCCACATACACACACAGACGCCGTTTCGACGGCTATTTCTGGAGATAAGAAATTGATCCACCTTGTTCCATACCACACTTCCTTCGTTATATATATATATCTATATGGTATTTCTAAAGAAACATGGTATGTTTACAGTTCTTTAGAAATACGAAATTTCTATACCTATTTGTATACAGCTATGCCTGTAGCTAAATCCTAATTCTATTCTATGATAGGTTGAGCTGCATTATGCAGCTTCATATGCAAATGAGATTAATCACCTCATTTAGACAGACGATAAAACTATATATCGTCGACAGTTTTCAACTCCATCAATCGCGGGTGTAGGAGGGATCAAAATGCATCGACGATTGTCCTCCTTGCCTCTGCTGGAAACCACCAGAGGGCGTTAGCCCCGGTGTTTGTTGCATAGCTACGGCTTCCTAAATGTTTGCCTGTAAACATACTGTGTTTCTTTAGAAATACAAAATATCTGTATATATTTTTATACAGCTATGATTGATGCTAAATCCTAATTCTCTCTCTCTCCCTCTCTCTCTCTTTCTCTCTCTCTCTCTCTCTCGCTCTCTCTCTCTCTCTCTCTATATATATATATATATATATATATATATATATATGAGACATTCGAAACATTCGAGATCCTTCAGCCGTCGGTGTCCCGAATTTTAAATGCTATCCACTCTACTACACAAAGAATCGAGTACTCTCGTGTGTAATGGTCAAACAAATTTTACCTCTTCCTTTCTGATATATATATATATATATATATCAGAAAGGAAGAGGTAATATATATATATATATATATATATATATATATATATATATATATATATATATATATACACGAGTGTGTGTGTGAATGCGTATGTCTCCCAGTGTGTATAAATGCTTACATAAATGAATTCGTATTTATTGCCAATTCACAAATTGATTGTTTAAGGAATGCCCTTATTATTATACAACTTTTTCCAGCTAATATACTTCATAATTGCTGGACTCTAACTAAGATATTTTCCTTTGTTTATCTTTTCTGTATTTTTCCGTTCCCCACTCTAGCACCACACATCTCATCGTTTATTGTATATACTGTCTAGCAGAATAACAATTCTCATCGATTATCGCACATACTAAAAATTGATCTCATATCATAATTCCGTCAGCGTAAAAAAAAATGGTCTCATAACAGGAGATTTACTAACCTTTGTGGTAACATGAGATGGAAACAATTTCTATTTCGACACTGAACTGATATCATATATTATAGAAAAATATTCGCGTCTGTCTATGCATGCGTGTATGTATGTATTTATGTAAGGATATATGTATCTATGTATGTATGCAAGTTTATATATATATATATATATATGTATATATATATATATTAACACACTTACACAAGCACACACACACGCATATATCTCTGTATATGGTGGATGTAAGTGTATGTAGGTATGTATGTATGTATGTATGTATGTATGTATGTATGGTTGTGTATGTATATATATATATATGTGTGTATGTGTGTGTGTGTGTGTGTGTATGTGTGTATATATAATATA
>OZ024740.1:127486922-127526922 GCA_964016885.1 Eledone cirrhosa
ACTATGTATTAGTCAGTCTCTTCTTCATACCGTAAGCAAAGAAAACCCAACTTATGGCCTAAGGCCCGCATTAGGTGAAAAACTTCATTTTTTCAGCTTCTTAGGGCTTTTATGAGGCCTTACGTCTAGCCGATTTTCCAGAAATTTCAAGGCATATTATGCACATGAAAAAATTCATTTTCTTGGTCCCCTAGGTGAAAACCTGCATTTTTCATGCTTCATCGAGGTAAATCTTAAAGATTATCCAGCCATCAGAGTATTCGGTTTATTTTCTTTACATATTGTCCAAGAATGCAGTTTTTCCACGATTAGGTCTGTCTCGTGGACTACATCACAGCACTAAAGGACTTAAACATCAGCTTCTCCACGCACTGGGTTATTATCGGCAGGGCTGCACCGTACAACTTCAAGAGGAAGTGCGATCTTTGCCCCATGGAGCTCTACAACATCATAACTGCAACCCACGAGGTCATCAACAGAAGAGCTGAAACAGCGATAGGTTGTACACATCGCTTAAAAATATCTTTCTTCAGATGGGTTAATGATGAGGAGTGAAACGGTGCACCGGATCTCCCTGCAACAAGTTTTAACACCCCGGTGGGCATTCGCTGCAAAATAACACCCAAGAAACTAACCATGCATAGCAGACCCAGCCTCAAACGACCCAGACAAACAGGTGCGGAAAAACAAACGTCTCAAAATAAGCGTTGGTTACATGACCCTTTGCGTATCGACAATGGTAAGGCTGTAACGTCATCTTGTAACGGATAAAAATTTGTCCGTGAAAGACTGCCCTAACACCGGCCACAGTTACCTCCCTTGACCTTCTCCAAAATCAAAACAAGCTATTTTTGCGAGCTATGAATCTTGACGTCAATTTAACCCCCAAAACTCTTTCCGAGCAATGTAAGGAAGACTTTTGGTTATTTATCCCCTTGAGAAGCCCAACTGGACGTAACATACGTAGCTGCTGTTTTAAATAAACATGTTTTAACGGTCTATTCTCCAATATCTTACTTTTCCACGTACTTACGCTCTGCTAACTCTTTAGCCCACTAAATATTAACACTTCGAATATTCAATATTGCCGCCACTAGTATCGAGCACCTTTGGCATACGCTACTTGGCAAATAACATTACGTATCACCTATCCTCCCCTTTCTTTGTCTCTCTCGATACGTAAATACTGTATATATATATATATATATATATATATATATATATATATATATATATATATATATATATATATATATATATATATATATATATATATATATATATAGTTAAAAGAATAGAGGTGTAACACACAAGTTATTATATATTGGTAAACGGAATAGAGAATGCTGACAAATTGTTCACTGTTGAAAAATGGTTTAATTAGGAATAAAAGAATATTAGTGATTGTATGGGTTAGTATTAAGTTGTGGTTTTAAGTTTTTAAGTTTTTACCGGTTGCGCATTTCTAAATGCTTTTCAAAAATAATTTTGAGATAGAGTGTCCGTGCTGTTTGCTCTGATCTGATTAGTTTTGGGAATTCTACCTGTTTTTATGTTAAAAAAGTGGCTCCAGCGTTATTTTTGTGTTGCAAAAATTCTTGTGGTCAAAACAATTTTGATTGATCGGTAGAGGTCATGTGAATGTAAAAAGTTGATTTTGCGCCAAGACTGTTTTTATGTTAAAATAGTGGCTCCAGCAAAAATTCTTGGTCAAAACAATTTTGATTGGTCGGTAGAGGTCATGTGAATAAAAAATTGGTTTTGCGCCAAGATTGAGAAATGACTCTTTCACAACAAATATGCGTGTGTGTGTGTGTGTGTGAATGTGTGTGTGTGTGTGTGTATGTGTGTGTGTGTGTGTGTGTGTGTGTAGTAGTAGTAGTAAGGTGTTCGATGCTGCGACAATGGCCAGCAGCGATGTGTGTCAAATGGCTATTAAGATAAGTGTGTGTGTGTGTGTGTATAGCAGAGTGATTCGTGGTGGCAGGGATGGTCAGTAAGAATGTGTCTGAAAGCAATGGGGGGTATTTTAGCATGTCAAAAGGTAAGTGTGTGTGTGTGTGTGTGTGTGTGTGTGTGTGTGTGTGTGTGTGTGTGTGTGTGTGTGTGTGTGTGTGTGTGTGTGTGTGTGTGTGTGTGTGTGTATAGCAGAGTAATTTGTGGTGGCAGGGATGGTCAGTAGGAATGTGTCTGAAAGTATTTTAGCATGTCAAAAGATATTTTTCAGCTTTTGTCTTATACGGAGAAGTGCGCGTGTGTGTGTGTGTGTATGAGTCTCTTTGTATGTTGATGAACGCGTGTGTATGTGTTTGTGTATATATATGTGTGTGTGTGTGTGTGTGTGTGTGTGTGTGGACCAGTATTTTTTTCCCCCTGGTAAAATGGTGTACATTATTCGATTTTTTCAGTAAAATCGGTTCTCTTAATAGAACATCAAAAATCTTAACAATAAAAGGTGTGAAATGATATTCACTATATATATATACACATACGTATATTCACTACATATATATATATATATATATATACATATATACATACATATATATGCACATATATTTCTTTGTATTGCACCATAGAGCATGTGTGTTTACGTGTGTCATTTTGTTTATATGTGGGTAGAGATGTGTGCTGATGTAGGTATGTATGTTGACGTGTGTATGTTGTGGGTTCGTCTTAGGGAGAAGTGTTTAGACGGGGTCCGTATTTGTTAATGAAGTAAGATTCCTTGCTGATGCGCTGGGTGTGGGTGGCATTATCTTTAAATTGGTAGAGGGGAAAGATTCTGAAGTTGGGATGATTTTGGGCGGCACAGGTATCAATGTGTTCACTCAGTGGTATTTTCCTGTATTCCCATATTTTAATTTGGGATCTATGGACAGTCATGCGTTGGCGGAGGCTGTTTTTGGTCTGGCCTATGTATTGTTCTCGACAATCTGAACAAGTTAATACATATATTAGATTTTCCGATGCACATGTGAAATTGTGTTTTACTATAAAACGTTGTCCATCTTTGAAATAGAATTCCGAACCCTCTATTAGGTTGATGCAAATGCCACAGTTGGGTCTATCACATTTTTTTACTGTGGGTTTTGTTGTTGTGGTTGGCAGTACTTTGGCATGTGTTAAGATGTTTTTCATTGACTTGGATTGTCTTTTGCTCTTTATGATATCGTGTGTTCGTAGAATTTGGTTCATTCTATGGTCCTTTTTCAATACAGGGATGTTCTGGAGGATGGTGTCAAAGGCCTCATTGTTGAAGGGGTTGTGTGTGGAGATGTATGGAAGAGCTTTTAGTTTTGGTTGAGTTTTAGGGCACGTTGGATTCCATTGTCAATTAGTGATGTACAACTCCACACACAACCCCCTCAACAATGAGGCCTTTGACACCATCCTCCAGAACATCCCTGTATTGAAAAAGGACCATAGAATGAACCCAATTCTACGAACACACGATATCATAAAGAGCAAAAGACAATTCAAGTCAATGAAAAACATCTTAACACATGCCAAAGTACTGCCAACCACAACAACGAAACCCACAGTAAAAAAAATGCGATAGACCCAACTGTGGCATTTGCATCAACCTAATAGAGGGTTCGGAATTCTATTTCAAATATGGACAACGTTTTATAGTAAAACACAATTTCACATGTGCATCGGAAAATCTAATATATGTATTAACTTGTTCAGGTTGTCGAGAACAATACATAGGCCAGACCAAAAACAGCCTCCGCCAACGCATGACTGTCCATAGATCCCAAATTAAAATACGGAAATACAGGAAAATACCACTGAGTGAACACATTGATACCTGTGCCGCCCAAAATCATCCCAACTTCAGCATCTTTCCCCTCTACCAATTTAAAGATAATGCCACCCACACCCAGCGCATCAGCAAGGAATCTTACTTCATTAACAAATACGGACCCCGTCTAAACACTTCTCCCTAAGACAAACCCACAACATACACACGTCAACATACATACCTACATCAGCACACATCTCTACCCACATATAAACACAATGACACACGTAAACACACATGCTCTATGGTGCAATACAAAGAAATATATGTGCAGATATATGTATGTATATATGTATATATATATATATATATATATATATGTAGTGAATATACTTATGTGTATATATATATAGTGAATATCATTTCACACCTTTTATTGTTAAGATTTTTGATGTTCTATTAAGAGAACCGATTTTACTGAAAAAATCGAATAATGTACACCATTTTACCAGGGGGAAAAAATACTGGTCCACCCACACACACACACACACACACACATATATACACAAACACATACACACGCGTACATCAACATACAAAGAGATTTATATACACACACACACACACACGCGCACTTCTCGGTATAAGACAAAAGCTGAAAAATATCTTTTGACATGCTAAAATACTTTCAGACACATTGTTACTGACCATCCCTGCCACCACAAATTACTCTGCTATACACACACACACACACACACACACACACACACACACACACACACACACACACGCGCGCACTTATCTTTTGACATGCTAAAATACCCCCCATTGCATTCAGACACATTCTTACTGACCATCCCTGCCACCACGAATCACTCTGCTATACACACACACACACACACACACACACGCACACACACACACACACAAACACACACACACACACACACTTATCTTAATAGCCATTTGACACACATCGCTGCTGGCCATTGTCGCAGCATCGAACACCTTACTACCTACTACTACTACTACACACACACACATACACACACACACACACACACACACACACACACACATATACACACACACACACACATATTTGTTGTGAAAGAGTCATTTCTCAATCTTGGCTCAAAACCAATTTTTTATTCACATGACCTCTACCGACCAATCAAAATTGTTTTGACCAAGAATTTTTGCTGGAGCCACTTTTGTAACATAAAATCAGTCCTGGCGCAATATCAACTTTTTACATTCACATGACCTCTACCGACCAATCAAAATTGTTTTTGACCACAAGAATTTTTGCAACACAAAAATAACGCTGGAGCCACTTTTTTAACATAAAAACAGGTAGAATTCCCAAAACTAATCAGATCAGAGCAAACAGCACGGACACTCTATCTCAAAATTATTTTTGAAAAGCATTTAGAAATGCGCAACCGGTAAAAACTTAAAAACTTAAAACCACAACTGAATACTAACCCATACAATCACTAATACTCTTTTATTCCCAATTAAACCATTTTTCAACTGTGAACAATTTGTCAGCATTTTCTATTCCGTTTACCAATATATATATATATATATATATATATATATATATATATATATATATATATATCCAACAATTTAAATAACCAACAATTTAACCTAAAATGGGATATAATAGTGTTTGCCCCTGCATAGTCCCAAGGACAGGAATTTGAAAATTGTGTAATATGGAATTATTTTGTATTATGAAATACAAAAATATGTTATTAAATAAGAGAATAGAGCGATCGTTATACTGTAACCATCGCTGGAAATCTACATTTTCATATTACAAACGCTACCAGGATTGAACGCATGTCTCCATCTCCGTTTGATTGTCAAAATACATATTAACATTCTCTATTAGTCTTAATTCTATTAACTCTTCTATTTTTTACCATTTAATATAAACTGCTATAGATAAAATGAGATTTCTTAATTCAATTCCCTAATGCAGGCTACCAGCATTGTTGTTATACAGTAGCAGTAAAATCTCCCTCTTCCTTAATTGACACTTTATATCTGTATTAATACTACTACACCAAACGACCAGCCCTGTCCATTGTTCAATTGGTCAAATATAGATTAAAATAGGCACTCCCAAAAATTCTTATTTAGATAAAATAAGCCATATACTCATTGTATTCTCATTAAAAACCTTCTATATACTTGTTTACCAGTAAATTGAATTGCCATCTGTCATATACTATCCCCTCTCTTCTTCCTTTCTTACAACTAATATAAATACTTCAATTTTTCTGCTTTTTTTCCTATTTATCCAATATCTCTGAAGAAGTGACAACTGATTATACATTTGCTATCGAATACTTGCTAACATTATATGATTACGCAAGCAGCGATACATAGGTATTCCGTCTGCTACAGAAACATATGTCCATAGCTAATAAATTCCTTTATAAAAGCACTTTCATTTTATATTCATCTTTTCTACATTTTCTCCGGAATATAATTTATACTCGTTGAGCAAACCTACACGTACGCTGTTCATCTCTAACGTGACGATATATTATCACTACATTATTGATAACTTGAAATTTTAATAATCTCCTATACAGTTGAGCAACTAATTCAGCATACGTCTCTAAAATGGAAAGGCACGAATTGGATATGTCGTTAAAAAACACCTATTCAGGCAAAAAAGGAATATATTCTAGGTATGATACGAAGGATCAATGATTTTATTCGACGAATCATATGGAAAACATTCTATTTTGACAAAAGCTGTATAAACCAAACATCGGATCTTAACAAGGATAAATTTGGATTTAAATCTTACAAAAACCCACCCTCAAACCCACTTTTGGATGCATTTGAACAAGACCTAATGGATATGATCATGGAGATCAAATTTACAAAATAGAAAAACAATAAACTACAGAATGACATCACGGCACTGCTCAATAATCTAAAAAACGCCAATGGAATTATTGTTAGAGCAGACAAAACATCAAACGTATATACCATGGATGTGGACACTTATAATAACTTCATCCGTAAGGAATTGTATAAAAAATACAAGAAAACTACTGAAGCTACACTTAAAAACATCAACAACTCGGCATGTGAAATTGTTAAAAAACTTTGTATTGACGATAGAACGCAACCCTTAACACCAGCTACACCATCCTTCAACCTGAAGGACCACAAGGTAAACTTCGATACTGACCCTAAAATTAGACTTATATGCCCCTCTAAATCTGATACAGGCAAAATTAGCAAATATATACTAGACAGAATTATCCCCCAAGTTAAGGCTAAAGTAGATATTAAACTATGGGGTAACACCCATGAAGCAATAAGATGGTTTAATAGCATTACTGATAAGAAGAAATTAAAATTTATTCAGTTCGATATTGATGAATATTATTCCTCAATCTCACCTGATACTCTGCGTGAAGCTCTTTCGTTCGCTAAGGCTAATTCCGACCTTACGGATGATGAAATTAGTATTATTATGGAAGCGAGGAAAACTATTGTTAAATTTGATGATAGCTACTGGGTTCGCAAAGATAGACCTTCTAATTTTAATATAACTATGGGTTCCAATGATTCGGCGGAAGTAACTGATCTTGTGGGAATTTATATCACCCACAGACTACAAGGAACATTCAAGGATCTCCATGGTGGACTCTACCGTGACGATGCGCTCCTATTAGTTAAGCATATGAATAACCACAATTTAGAAAGGATGCGTAAAAATAGTAGAAAGCTTTTTAAGAAACTAGGATCAAATATTACGTTTGAATATAACCTCAAAGAGGTTAATTTCCTTGATGTTACTTTGAATCTCAATACAGAAACGATTAAACCGTTCCATGAACTAAATGAGAACCTTAAATATGTAAATACGGGTTCTAACCATCCACCCTCTATAATTAAATCGATCCCTAGAAATATTTCCCTTAGAATCTCCCGCGTGTCGTCCAACCAGCAAACCTTCAAAGAACATGCCGAATATTATGATGATGCACTTAGGAAGGCTGGACACCTAGATAATATAGAATATATAGTCGACGATCACCAAAACACCCAAAATGAATCTCATAGAGGTAGAAATAGCATAGAATCACCACCATACATACACTACCGCAATATACACACTAATTGTCGCACACCACCAAACAGAAGGAGATGTAAAGAGTATATATGGTATAACCCGGTCTATAACAACTCTATTAAAACCAATCTACCCTCACAATTCTTTCGATTAGTTAAAAAACACTTTCCAACATAACATAAATATAATAAAATCTTAAACCCTAACACTATTCGACTTACATATTCAACCGCCCCTAATATTGAACAACATATAAAAAAGCTTAACGCAAAACGGTTGTATAAACGCCTTCCAACACGTAAAACATCGGCTATAACATCAGAAAACAACAAACAACATCCAGTCCTGCCTAAGCAACCTCATCAACCCATCCATGCTAATACAACAACGCAAAATTATAACTGTAACTGTGTCCAACCAGGAATGTGTCCGTTGAACAATCAGTGTCTTGAACGCAACATCATATACAAATGTACTATCGAATCGGGTAACCTGAATTGGTACTATGTGGGGTCTACAGCTACCTCATTCAAATGTCGCCTTTATAGACATCGTTACTCGATAAAACATGAAAACCAGCATTATGTAACAACACTTGCAGACAAGGCTTGGCAGCTGCACGAAAATAATAACCAACAATTTAACCTAAAATGGGATATAATAGTGTTTGCTCCTGCATATTTCCAAGGACAGGAATTTTGTAAATTGTGTAAAATGGAATTATTTTGTATTATGAAATCCAAAAATATTTTATTAAATAACAGAATAGAGCGATCGTTATACTGTAACCATCGCTTGAAATCTACATTTTCATATTACAAACGCTACCAGGATTGAACGCCTGTCTCCATATCCTTTTGATTGTCAAAATACACATTAACATTCTCTATTAGTCTTAATTCTATCAACTCTTCTATTCTTTACCATTTAATATAAACTGCTATAGATAAAATGAGATTTCTTAATTCAATTCCTTAATGCAGGCTACCAGTATTGTTGTTATACAGTAGCAGTAAAATCTCCCTCTTCCTTAATTGACACTTTATATCTGTATTAATACTACTACACCAAACGACCAGCCCTGTCCATTGTTCAATTGGTCAAATATAGATTAAAATAGGCACTCCCAAAAATTCTTATTTAGATAAAATAAGCCATATACTCATTGTATTCTCATTAAAAACCTTCTATATACTTGTTTACCAGTAAATTGAATTGCCATCTGTCATATACTATACCCTCTCTTCTTCCTTTCTTACAACTAATATAAATACTTCAATTTTTCTGATTTTTTCCAATTTATCCAATATCTCTGAAGAAGTGACAACTGATTATACATTATATGATTACGCAAGCAGCGATACATAGGTATTCCGTCTGTTACAGAAACATATGTCAATACCTAATAAATTTCTTTATAAAAGCACTTTCATTTTATATTCATCTTTTCTATATATATATATATATATATATATATATATATATATATATATACATAACGAAGGAGTTGAGGTAAGGAACCAGATGGACGATAACGCACCAAAGTACTCAATTCTATTTATATATATATACACACACACACACACACAAATATATATATATATATATATATATATATATATATATATACACGTGTGTGTGTGTGTGTGTGTGTGTGTGTGTGTGTGTGTGTGTGTGTGTGTGTGTGTGTGTGTGTGTGTGTGTGCGTTTCGACGGCTAATTCTGGACTAAATGAGTTTAGTTCGGAAATAGCCGCCGAAACGGCTTGAACTCTGCGTCAGGGTCATACATTTTCCTATTACCGACTCTGCTACCCTAATTATTGAGTACTCTGGTGCCTTATTGTCCATATGGTTCATTACCATAACTCTTTCGTTTTATATATATATATATGTGTGTGTGTGTGTGCATGTATGTATGTATGTATGTATAATAATTCGCTCTTCGGCGTTACACACATATATATAGATACGTTTGTGTGTGTGTGTGTGTGCGCTTGAGTGTATGTGTGTGTCCCAATAGTTTACAAAATCATAACTCTTGGCCGTCAATTAAATACTGATATATATATATATATATATATATATATATATATATATATATGGAGAGAGAGAGAGAGAGAGAGAGAGAGAGAGAGAGAGAGAGAGAGAGAGAGAGAGAGAGAGAGAGAAAAAGAAAGGGAGAAAGAGACAGACATACAGAGAGACATTGAGATGGCTAAGTATATCTATATATATATTGTTTTCTTTTCATTCATAGATAATTAGCTCGATAGACAGATAGCTATAGAGGTATGATTATGTTTACCTAATTAATTCATATATGAATTGTATTGTCTAAGCGACAGTTGCTATTTCGATACCTGGTGGAATCAAACGTATTCAAGAGCGAGATTTGAACTCAGAACACCAACGAATTAACCCATATATTATCAAAAAATACATGCTGCGCATTCTCGCCTCGTCTCAATCTTCTTCTTTGTCCTACATATCTCTCCTGTTATTACCTTCTAGACTCAATTGTTGAAATTGATAATTAAATAGAAAATGCTACTAATTCAAACGAAACAATTTCAGCGAATTGATTTTAATTTATGTTCTTTTATTTAATTTCGGTATTTCAACTGTTATTTGCTTTTATTTTTGTATTTATATTATTTCATTGTTTATATTATGACTTTGATAGAATTTTGATTTTTGTAATTAATAAGAAACTATATTTCTGATAATGCTGGTTATATTCTATCTGTTTCCGTTCTTTATCATATTTTTGTTTTTAATTAGCAACAATATGCACAGCCAAGCAATTAAAAACCTTCTTCCATTATTAAATAGAAACAAATAAAATATTGCATTGCTTACAAAGGACACTTAATTATCAGTGAACAGACTTCAATGCAAGATATTGGATTACATACTAGACGTTAATTTTGATTCAAAACTTATTTAAACGTTATATTTTGAATATATAACATCTCAATATTCTCGGAGTGTATTGTTGATTTATTTAATAAGTTTGTTGTTAATTAAAAACAAACGATGAATACATAGTTATATTGAGATATGGATAAATCGATAGATAAGAGTACCACTTGCCTAAATATAAATCGTTTATAATATATTATAAATATATTCATATTTAATGCGTGTTTGTTTGTGATAGTGTTTACTTGAATTACTCTGGGTCCTCAGTTCAGATGTTATATGGGAATTTATTCTCATCACCATATATACATATATATGGTGATGAGAATAAATTCCCATATATGAGTATATATATATATAAATTCCATATATGTGTGTATATATATACGTGTGTTTGTGTGTATGCATATATATCCTGGTAGTGTAACGCGAAGTTACTGCAGATTCACCCATATACAGATCGAACCTTGAGCTGATCAATAGCGAAAGGCGCGTCACCAAACAATAAACGTAATGAAAGCTTAACCATTCGTCCTTGTATTATTATATGGATTGGCAGTATCGGTAGAGGGTCGGACGCCATGCTTTGACGCGTAGAGTTACGCCCCTTTCCATTCCGAGTTAAAATCCCGCCGAGGTTAACTTTGCCTTTCATCCTTACGTGGTCGATAAAATAAAGTACCAGTAATGCACTGGGTAATTGCTGGCCTTGTGCCAAAAGTAGAAACAATTATTATATATATATCTAATTCAAACCATTCGTTCTAAGTGATTCACTCCGACGTGCCTTTATCTATCCTGTAAAGGAATATTTATTCCAGTAATGTTAATCTTCGTTCACTGCTATATAATTCTGACTACCTTCCAGCAACATCATTATAAAGCATATTTCTTCTCTGAAGACTATGTAAATATCACCCATAGCAATATATATGCATACGTGCACACATATACAGTATGTCTAGAACTGTTATATTGATATTGAGTAGTTGAAGCACGGTGTAAGAAGTAAATGTTGTATTCTCCATTCATTTTGCTTATATGTATATATATCAATATATATATATATATATATATATATATATATATATATATATATATATATATATATATATATATATATATATATATATATATATATATATATGATTATACCCGCAACCCCCACCCGAAGGACCATAAGGTAAATTTTGACTCTAACCCTAAGATTAGACTTATATGCCCTTCTAAATCAGACATAGGAAAAATTAGCAAACATATACTTGAAAGAGTAATAACTCAATTGAAAAAGAAAATAGAAATTAGCAAACATATACTTGACAGAGTAATAACTCAATTGAAAAAGAAAATAGAAATTAAATTATTGGGCAACACTAGCGAAGCAATTCGCTGGTTTAATATCGTTAAGAACAAGAATAAATCTAAGTTTATACAATTTGACATAGACGAATACTACTCTTCAATCTCACCCGGCACTTTACGCAAGGCCCTATCATTTGCTAAAGTCAATTCCGACCTAACGGAGGACTAAATCAATATTATTCTAGAGGCTAGAAAAACTATTATCAAGTTTGATAACTGCTACTGGGAACGTAAGGACAGACCCACAAACTTCGACATTACCATGGGTTCCAACGACTCAGCGGAGGTCACCGATCTTGTGGGAATTTACATAGCCCATATACTACATGGTATACTTAGTAATCTACAGGGGGGAATATATAGAGATGACGGGCTCTTATTAGTTAATAACTTAAATAACCAATTGAAAGGCTACGGAAAACATTAGAAAATCTTTTAGTGAACTGGGTCTAAAAATAACGTACGAATACAATCTTAAAGTAGTAACTTTTCTAGACGTAACTCTTCCTCAAGATAAATGACATCCTTACCTATATCAATTTTAACTCAAACCACACACTTTCCATGATCAAATCGGTTCCCCGTAGTATTTCTCTTAGAATCTCTCGCCTATCGTCTGACTCTGAGATTTTCAGTGAACATGCTGAATACTATAATAATGCATTAAGGAATGCCGACCACCGGGATACAATAGAATACATTGCTAAGAATCTCCATAACACACACAGCTCTACACGAAATCAAAGAATACGTAACCGGGGTACTGAAATACAAGCGCACACACGCAGTACCACCAGACATACTAATAATAGAAAAATCATCACCAAATAAATCACGTTGTAGAAAGTATATCTGGTATAATCCCATTTTTAATGCTTCGATTAGTAGAAAACTATTATTTCATTCTTTAAGTTAATCAACAATCATTTCCCTAGATCCCATAAATACAGTAAAATTCTGAACTGTAAAACTATTAAACTATCATACTCCACGGCACCAAACCTTGAAGCATCTACCACTACCTCCTTTAAATCTCGCTGGTATCGTCATCGATTCTCAATTAAACATCCTAATCACCGTTTTGTGACCACGTTCGCCAACAAGACCTGGCAACTCCGTGAACGCAACCAACAGTTCACCTTGAAATGGAATATACTTTCCAGCGCTAGTGCATATCGAAGTGGATTGAAGTACTGTAGGTTATGTAACCTTGAACTATTTTACATCTTAAAATCCCAAAATAAATTACTAAATGATAGAATCGAACGATACTGCAACCACAAACTGAAGGCTAAATTCTCTCACTATAAAATAACTTAACATTCGAACCCGTAACTATGATATTGCTTTCTAGCTAACCACTTTCTCTTCCCCCACACTACAAGACAATACCATGCTTATCACTATAAATGGAAACTTAGTGCAATTTGTAGCCTACTACTATGAACTCAATGTACACCCTAACCCAGAGCTGTCGTCTGTCTCCTCTCTATCTGTCCCTCTCTATCCATTCCCCCCTTTCTCTCTCTCGCCCTAGGTCCACCTCCCTCCCTCTCCACATCCATGAACCTGCCATCTGTGGCAATAAATAATTCAAACCTTGACTATCAACGCATCGCTTAAGGTGGTCGCTTTAAGTGTAACCATTATAAAAAAAACCCTACCACAACATTTTGATTAAGATATCTACAAACCACTCTCTCCCATTTCTCCAACCCCTGCATATCTCTCCCCCTCTCTCCCTCTCCCCTTCTTTTCTCTCTTCCTTTTCTACTCTATCTTCCCCAATAACCTCACTTAAGGGTATTTACATTGTACATTTTAACCATTCTGCTCTGATGATACAGTGGTCACAGCATTTGATAATTGAGTTTTGCAAATAGTTATAAATTTACACATCGCATAACTAGGCTGTATAACCAACGTGGAAACATTTGTAAGCACACAGAATACATTACCCTTTTATGATGTCTACCTGTTATTATTCATTCTTTATCTACACTCCGGAATACAGAAAAATCAGGAACTGAGTTTATTCAACTATTATTCCATAACTCGCTGAGTAACCTCTCACCGTACGTCAACTCTATCCAGTGTAGTAATTAACCATTACTGCATCCAGGATAATCCTATATATATATATATATATTTATTTATTAAAATAACAGATTAAAGTTTAAGCAAAGAATCGCTGCTTTCACCCATAACGGGATCTTCTGAAACTAACAAAGTCAATCTGTAAACGCAGAAGTGAATATTTCAAAAAACGTTGCAACCGGAGGAAGACAGGAAGACGATATTTGGTTCGTGGAAACGTTCCCTATGCAAATAAGTAAAGGAATAAACAAAACCTATACTTAGCTCCCACATCAAGACGTAAAATATCCACGTATAGATCGTACTATCCGTTAGGGTATAACGTAGGGCTATAATACAGGAAAGTGTTGTGCAATTTATGTTTACAAGCCGAAATTGCCTCAGATTTTTTGTTTAAGATGTGGTCTGTGGCGTAGAGTATTTCCAGGGCCTCAGCGGCGCAGAGGTCACATGGTCTTTTATTTCCGTTATACGATCTAGCCCTAGCTAGGATCTCCCAGTGTAACTTATATTGGGTGTGGTTGTCTTTTAGACTTTAGATATAAGCTGAAAGTGACGTCATATTCCTTCTTAGAGGGTAACGAAAAGAATGGGTATGCATGTAAAGACGCTGCTTGAAACTATTGGCGGTTAACCCTGTGTAGGCCCTACGGGACGTGGGTGTTACAACCTTACATTTGTAGACAATGTTACTAGAGAGGCATTTCCCGGATAGGGGGCAATCAGCGCGATTCCTACAATTACAGTTAGTACTAACTACTGGGTTGCACGTGTTCCTACGGCTAGGTAGTTTAGCTAAATTTGAAGCTGTGATGTTATGTGCAAGGTTAGGAGTCGTAGAATCAGAAATGTTAATATTTACTATATTTATGTGTAGGGGGAAAACGCTTCGTAATAAGGGAAAGAAAGATCTTAGCTAAAGGTGTGGCCATCTCCATATTATATGGTGGATTATACCAACAAATGCGACGGGATCTATTTCTTCTAGGTCTATTTCCGTACTCTGTATAATCTACCTTATCGACAAATCCACTTCGAGCAAGAGCTTCATTGTAATAAGTGGAATGGTCGTTGAAAATACGCTCGTTAGTGGAAAGACTGGAATGCCTCAACGAAACGTTTCTTACCAGGTTCTTGGTTATGCAACGTTTTTTGAAATATTAACTTCTGCGTTTACAGATTGACTTTGGTAGTTTCAGAAGATCCCGTTATGGGTGAAAGCAGCGATTCTTTGCTTAAACTTTAATCTGTTATTTTAATAAATATTTGCTCTACGGTTCTTATATATTTGATATATATTTATCCTTATCGCGCCTCTTTGGATTTAAGTCTTCAAATTTATTATTATTACTATCTATCTATATATATATATATATGAATACAATTAGTCCTTCATCAGTGATCTTCCAACCTTGATTGGTATTGCAACGGAAAGATAGGAAGAGACAAGTACATAATATCTGTAAGCTTAAGCTTGGTGAAATCATGGAAGAGAGATACACACCATCCGACATGGGTGAGATGGGAGCAAGAAAAGTATATATATATATATATATATATATATATATATATATATATATATATATATATATATATATATATATATGTATATATATATATATATATATATATGTGTGTGTGTATATATATGGTGTCTCCCAAAATGTTTACACACAGCATGTGCATACCTATTTTCTGAAGATTTTTTTGTAGCTTTGCTTTTACAAATGTTTACGTGATTTTATACTCAAGGAATTGAATGTACTATTGATCACTTTGATCTTTAGGGAAGCTAGATCAATATATAGAATATCAATCACGTTGCTTATTATTTCGATATTTAAAATTCAATTAGTGACGGGAAATGTTACTCTTCCAAACTCAGAAATTAACACGCAGTTATCAATTACTCCTGTACGAGAATTACTGTTGGCTTAGAAAATTAATTATTTGTAAAATTAATTAATAAATACTAGCTAATGTTAGTATTCACGAAGGAAACAAACAGTCAGCATGACCATGCGTTTTCGAGAAATGTTTATTAATCACCTCCATATTCCAAAGATGATGGTGTAAGAATAAACCAAGTGTCAGAATCGCAGATGTGCAGATACGTTCATTGTTTTTTCATCCAGGGAATAATCAGACTTGCAGTCATGTAGAGTAGTAATACATCACAAGCAGAATAGTTTATTGACTGTGTTACAATGAAAGACAGTGTAGGTAACATGAATGGATGTAAAAGGTACAGAAACAACGAAAACTCCTGTAGAATTACTTATCATAGCTTAACAAGTACACCTTTATTTGTTATTCTTTAGATCATAAGAGAATAGATCGATTATTAAAGATATTCCTGTCTGGATCATTCCATTTATTTTATGCTGGTATATCTATGCGATGAACTGGTCTCCATCTGGTGGCGGGGTTGCTCCAGCATCACCTGACGACGAACGTAACGAAAAGACTTGATGGCAGCCAACATCACTTGGCACGGACGCGAAAAATCCGCCGCTGATCGTGAACGTTGGCGAGTACTTACTATTCGATGCGCTGGACAGCGTGGAAGAACCTAAGAATAAGACTAAGATATCTATGACATGCTAATCCAACGTAGGCGTCCAAACTATTTTAAAGGCAGTGGGGTGGGTTTTAAAAAGGATCGGCTGCTAACGCTAGCAGGTTCAATGTACCTGGACGGATTCTTTCTTTGCTTCATTTTATATTTAATAGTATTAAAACCTAAAATATTGGATAATGTAGTCATAGATAACTATAAATTCACGGAACAGAAGAAAATATATATCTCTGAAATGTTTACAAATCATATCAAGAAAGGATTGTGAGTTTGACTAAATTTTTGTAAGCGGAGGAAATGAAATAAAATTATTTCAAGCGAATACTAAAACAATATTTGGGGGTCAGATTTGCAGATATTTCATCTTCTGTCGTCAACATAATTACAAGCATACTTTATGTCAACGTTGCAATGTTATCATATATAAGTTTTAGAAGCGACATTTTCCAATGGTAATTAAATTGAGTAACACTGCGCGTTTATTCTAAACACTCGGGTATTATTTGAAATGTAGAGATGAGACATGACAACAATTCCATTATTGGAAAAGATTATGTTCGGAAGAACATGGTACTGTCATTATGAAATATGTCTGAAAAATAATTGATTACTTTCATAAAAACAGTTCATTACAATAAATGTTTCATCTCTATCAAATAACAAATGTATGTTTGCACCTGCTCCAGCGTGATTAGACACAGGCCTTGTAATCTAAAGCATCACACACATGCACATAATGTGCGTTTATATCCATATATTACATGTAGATACATACGTATATATATATATATATATACGCACACACATAAATGCTTACATAAATGTGTAGATATGTACAAACGCGTGTATATGTTCACATGCATGTATTCATATGCAGTACATGGGCCTGTTTGTACAAAATGTACGTATGCGTGTATATAAAAGTGCATGTGCGTGCGTATGTGCATATATATATGTATATATATATATATGTAATATTGTAAACATATAATAGCATGTCATTTGTATATAATCCTCATTTCTTTGCATTCATTTTTCCCCTCTAGATTCGAAATTCAACGTTATTATGGCCAAATTTTCTTTCCATATATTAATGAGATTTGAAAAGAAGTAGCTCCCCTGCTATCAGGAATGCGTATGGAGGTCTGCTCTCTCCAGAGAGGTGCATCCTACCGAGGTGGAGAGAATATATTGCATCTCTCACAAACCCACCCATAATAACATAATCTGAGGTATACGATTTGCATCTGGGAGCGGGAACTAATATTTCGCGGTCCAATGTCACAAGAGCAATGAAAAATATCAAACGTGGCAAAGGCCCTTGGGAGGAGGAAATCCGATCGAGATTTTAAAGTCTTCAATTAAGAATCTATTCTCTGGCTCATGTTTGTTGCTTGGATCACTGTAAAGGCATCTAAGAAATGGCAAACGGGAGTGATAATCCCAATTTTCTAGTAGGAAAACATTATAGATTGACCTGATTATAGAGGTTTCTCCGATTTAAGTCTCCCAAGTAGATGCTGAGTGATTGGCAAATCAATTTCGAGTCCAAGCAAATTAAGGAACACTACTTTTTGCCTCGGATGCAGAGCAGCCGACCAAATATTCAAACAGCAGATTGTCTTTGAGAAATCGTGGAAGAACTACCAAGATGTGTATTATTGCTTTGCAGACGTCGAAGGCGCATTTTTCCGAGTTCTAGAAATGACGTGGAATTTCTGCAGATGTATGTGATAGAGTGTCTGATTATTGTTGCGTTGATGTCTCTACAAATGCTCTAGTATTTGTGTTAGGATAAATCGAAAACATTAAAAGTAGGAGTTACACACCAAGAGTGCATAGCTTCGATTCTTTTATGTGCTATTTACATGAACAGGATTGTTATGCTCTTCCGTGCTGGAAGTTGTAACATCCGAATTACAATTGATGAATAGCATATACCGTGATTATACCGATGGACCTACTGTGACTTTCGCTTCTGAGCGTGACCTAATTTTTTACAATAATATGCTTTGCTTTCATACATTCTTTTCCCGTGCCATTTCACCAACTCAACACACCACACACACACGCAAACACACACACACACACACACACATACATATATATAAATATATGAAACAACACTGTTGTCTCTGATAGAGACGAAGCAAGAGTGTATTTGAATACATAAAACATGATAAAAGTCATCGCTTGAACAGCATTTAGCGGTTTCAACGGTTGTTCTAGCGATGAGTTCTCTGATTTATATATATATATATATATATATATATATATATATATATATATATATATATATATATATATATATATATATATATATATATGTAGGAGGTGAGTTTTATTGTAGCACAATAAAGCAATGCAAATATCGTATAAGTAGCACTCTACAGTTTGTAGGACTGGAGTATAAATAATATAAGATCAAAAGATGCTTAAAAGAGTTCCAAATATTTTATTATCCGCATTTCATGGGATGATATCTGTGTTCTCATCAGATAAAATAGGGAGACATGATAGGAAGCATAAAAAACACTTGTGAGCAGTGAAGTTTTAAATCAACATATGTTGATTTAAAACTTCACTTCTACAAAGAACATACTCATACCAAGCAGGAAAACTCCTGATACAGAAAACAGACGCGTTCATTAAAAGGTTGCGTGGGCGTGCCTTTTATTTCGATAAGCAGCGAAAAGCAGACAACAAACAGGATAAATTTGGGTTTAAAACCTATAATAACCCTGCGTGTAACCCAGCATTGCTACCCTTCGTAAATGATGTCTCGGAACTCATACGGAATATCAAATTTCGGAATAGGAACAATTCCTTCCAGCAGGACCTGAAGAATAATATTCGTTCTATTAAAGATTCTAATGCCGTGCACGTCCATTCCGACAAAACTGGCAACCTATATCAAGTGGAGTGCAGTACTTACCATCAACTACTACATAATACTGTAACTAAGGATTACCGTAAAACTAATCGGTGCGTTATTAATGATATCAGCGATGCTGGCTTTAAAATCACCTCTTATCTCAACATCCTGGACCGGACCGAACCTCTGGACCCTATTTCTCCCCACTTTACCCTGAAGGATCACAAATCCAATTTTCCGAACAACCCCTCTATTCGGCTTATTAACCCTACGAAGTGCGATTTAGGTAGACTTAGTAAAAGGATTCTTGATAGAATTATACCTGAAATTAGAAGTTCGGCCCCTCTTGCACTGTGGAACAATTGTTTCGCGGTGATTGATTGGTTCAACGGCATATGCAACAAGGAACATTGCCGTTTTATCCAATTCGACATCAATAATTACTACTCCTCCATCACTTTACCACTTCTCCTTAGAACTATCAATTTCGCTAAAACACTCACAGTGGTTAAGGATTTCGAAGATGATGTCATCCTCAATGCCCGTAAGTCGGTGATTATTTTCGACGACTCTATTTGGATAAAAAAATCAAATAGTACCTCATTCGACGTGCGTATAGGCGCCAGCGATTCTGCGGAGATAACTGATCTTATCGGCCTTTTCCTTATTTTCTCTATCAAGGACAAATTCCCCAATGTGGGCGGTGGTTTGTACCGTGATGATGGTCTTTTGACCATGACTAAATGCGGCCCAGTTGCTTGCGACAGGTTCAGAAAATAACTCACAGCCTTCTTTAAAGGCTTCAACCGCTCTATACAGGTTGAGGCCAACCTCTCGGTCGTTAATTACCTCGACGTTACCCTCAATTTATCGAATGGCTTGTATTATCCGTATAGAAAGCCAAATGATACGCTTAATTACATAGGTAAGCATTCTAACGTGCTGCCAGCATAACCAAGAACCTGGTAAGAGACGTTTCTTTGAGGCTTTCCCGTCTATCTACTAACGAGCATATTTTCAATGACAAATTCCACATATTACAATGAAGCTCTTGCTCGGAGTGGATTTGTCGATAAGGTAGCATACACAGAGTACGGGAATATACCTAGAAGAAATAGATTCCGACGCATTATATGGTATAACCCACTATATAATATGGAGGTGGCCACACCATTAGCTAAGATCTTTCTATCCCTTATTACGAAGCATTTTCCCCCTACACATAAATATAGTAACATTTTTAATAGAAATACTATTAAAATGTCTTACTCTACGACTACTAATCTTGCACATAACATCACAGCTTCAAATTTAGCTAAACTACCTAGCCGTAGGAACACGTGCAACGCTGTAGTTAGTAATAACTCTAATTGTAGGAATCGGAGTGATTGCTCCCCATCCGGGAAATGCCTCTCTAGTAACATTGTCTACAAATGTAAGGTTGAAACACCCACGTCCCGTAGGGCTTACATAGAGATACCCGCCAATAGATTCAAGCAGCGTCTTTACATGCATACCCATTGTTTTCGTTAGCATCTAAGAAGGAATATGACGTCACTTTCAGCTTATATCTGGGGTCTAAAAGACAACCACACCAAAATATAAGTTAAACTGGGAGATCCTAGCTAGGGCTAGATCGTATAACGGAAATAAAAGACAATGTGACCTCTGCGCCGCTGAGGCCCTGGAACTGCACTACGCCACAGACCACATCTTAAACAAAAAATCTGAGGCAATTTCGGCTTGTAAACATAAATTGCACAACGCTTTCCTGTATTACAGCCCCACATTATACCCTAACGGATAGTACGATCTATACGTGGATATTTTACGTCTTGATATGGGAGCTAAGTATCGGTTTTGTTTATTCCTTTACTTATTTGCATAGGTAAGTATATATTACCTGTATGTTTTGTGAAGGTACGTATACTTTCTCGTACGTATATTTTATTGTATATGCTATGGCGTATATTTTATATATTCTGGTACATATGCTTTTGGTTATGTGTATACGTGAGCTTTGCGTCTGTGTGAGAATGCGGGTTCGTAGTATGTAGGGTGTGTATATGTGTACTTCGTGTATTGGTTGACGTCGTCTCCGAACATATGTGTATTTACCTCAAGGTATGTGTGTGCGCTTCTTATATACGTATTTATTTATTTATATACGTTTATTTAATTATTTGTATACACGCACACACACACACACATATGTATATGTGCGTGTATTTGTATATCTATGGTGAATGTCTTCGCGTATGCTTGTGTATGTACGTATATGGAAGCGTGTATGTATTTATTTATTTCAATTACCTCTGTATTTTATTTACTTTATTCTTAACTCTGAAGCCGAGAATAATTCGGTTTCCTAGTTAGAATTTTAGTCTACGACTTCAGTTATACCATTTACGTGGTTTTGTCTTTGCGTGCAATTGTTCTCCACGGTCCACATATGACGTATTATCTTCGTTTTTTCCGTTCATTGCCAGAGAACGTCTATATGAACCACCTAAGAGAATATAGTCTACGACTTCTTTTATACCATAAACGTGGTTTTGTCTTTGCGTGTAATTGTTTTTCACCGCTTCAAATAATGACGTATTATATTCGTTTTTTCCCGTTCTTTGCCAGGGAACGTTTCCACGAACCAAAGTATCGTCTTCCTGTCTTCCTCCAGTTGCAACGTTTTTTGAAATATTCACTTCTGCGTTCACAGATTGACTTTGTTAGTTTCAGAAGATCCTGTTATGGGTGAAAGCAGCGATTCTTTGCTTAAACTTTAATCTGTTATTGTCATTTTAATAAATATTTGCTCTACGGTTCCTATATATTTGATATAAATTTATCCTTATCGAGCCCTCTTTGGATTTTAGTCTTCGAATTTATTATTATTACTATATATATATATATATATATATATATATATATATATATATATATATGTGTGTGTGTTAGAATTGGTGCTCTGAAATACCGATATATATATGTATGTATATATAGTGTATTTTGCAATACACTGTATGCTTAATTAAAAGCACTTTGAAGACATTACGCTATTGTTTTAAAGTAGTGACTATGTCACTTAATTCTTTTTTCAGCAGGCAAAGGGAGATAAGCTGACATATCTCAGTTTCGTACTGTTGGTACTCCTCAGAGCTTAGCACTCCCTTTTCCTGCTGAAAATTATGAATGTTGGATTCTTATAGAATTCCAAGGAATGATCAGGAACTGATTATACTGAGCGGTTGCCGGTCCAGCAAAAACTGAAAATTACAATTTTGGTGCTATGAATTAACGTTATATATATGAATGTATATATAATGTATTTTGCAATACACTCTAGGCTTAATTAAAAGCATTTTGAAGACCTTACGCTATTGTTTTAAAGTAGTAACTATGTCACTTACTTCTTTTTTCAGCAAACAAAGGGAGATAAGCTGACAGATCTCTATTTCGTACTGTTGGTACTCCTCAGAGCTTAGCACTCACTTTGCCTGCTGAAAAGTATGAATGTTAGATTCTTATAGAATTCCAGTAATAATCAGGAACTGATTATACAGAGCGGTTGCCGGTCCAGCAAAAATTGAAAATTAGAATTGGTTCTCTGAAATAGATTATCTCCCTTTGCTCTGTCAGCTTATCTCCCTTTGTTTGCTGAAAAAAGAAGTAAGTGAAATAGTCACTACTTTAAAACAATAGCATAAGGTCTTCAAAATGCTTTTAATTAAGCATACAGTGTATTGCAAAATACATTATTTATACATTCATATATATAACGCTAATTCATAGCACCAATTGTAATTTTCAGTATTTAAAGTTTATATACTTTTAATATAATTACTTTCAATTACCTATAATAATGTAGTGATTTAATACAGTATATAAACTTTAAATACTAGATACGGCAGTGAATTATATATGCAATTGTAATTAAATGTAAGGAGTAATAACATTAGATATATATAGGATTAATTTATTAATATAAGGGATCTGTCTAACTTATATGTAAGGTGCTGCAATGAATTATATATGAATTATATATGCAGGTATAATTGATGGATAGATTAATGACATTGTAAATGATGGATGTATTTGTCTGCCCTAGAGATGTATTTGGTTTTATCATGCAAACAGCCATACGCTACTCCATAACTCACCAGGGGTTATGTGGACAACATTCTAATAGGTCCTCGGATATGTTTTGAGAGTAGACTGCATTTACAGTGAACTCTGATATAAAGATATGGCATTTTGTATGGAAGGTTCAATTGGAGCACTATATAATAAGGAGTAATCAACTTCCTATAGATACCTTTAATACATTATGATAGAGTAGACTGTATTTAAAATTTAAAATTTAAAATTTAAAATTAGATATAAATATATAACCTTTTATATAAGGAACTCAATTGAGGCACCATATAATGTATGTTAGAACAATGAATTTAGATATGAGAATCAGCTAGTTACCTCCCCTTATGCATTAACTCCCCTTAATTACACACCTACTTCCGGGTAATAAACCACTGTAAATTCTCGCAGCAGAAAGAACCTATTCTATAAATATGGATTAAATAACACTGAGCCTCAATACGCTACAATAATTTAATGCACCAAACATTCAATACGGAATCATGGTAACTTATGTGATGGATGTGAACACTTTTCTTACTTTTCCTGGATGTGAAAATGGTGGTGGATATGAAAACTATAACTTTCTTTTTCTTCTTCTTTTTCTTTTTCTGCACACATACTTTTTTGATCTATACAAAAAATACCCTACCACTACAACCACCATAATACTCTTGCTTACACGCTTAAAGTGCTTGCATTACATGTAACACTTTGCCACACAATAATCGTATCTAAATTAGACACACTTGCATGCTCCATGTGTAACTAACCCATACACTACATACTAGATCTGACTATCAAACTATCCTCTTGCATTATCTGTATTATCTGCCGAATGTATTTTAATTTTGATTTTGATTTTGATTTTGATTTTGAATTTGAATTGCTGTACAAAGATAGTATAGTATAATATGTCACTCCACTGTACATCAATATATATATATGTATCTGTATGTCTCTTGCGTTGGAAAGGAAGTCAATTATATGTACAAACATTGAAAAATGGTCCGAAGATTCCAAGCCTAGGTTTGGATGAAACAATTGTAAGTGAATGAATGCTTTGAACATAGCTTTGATTCTTGTGAAATCTCTATATATATACACACATATATATATATATATATATGGAAAAGAATGAAACGAAATTTCACTTCTCACTCTTAGTACGGCTGGTACTTACATGTAAGTATGTATGTATACGTACATACATATATACAGACGTACAATAGTATGTATATATATACATACATGCACACACAAACACACACACACACACATATATATATATATATATATATATATATATATATATATATATATATATATATATATATGTACGTATGGGTTAACCGAATATTTATTATGATGGTCGGTTTGTTTGTAAACAAACAGCCCGAATTACACATTACAGTGTTCAGGCAACCATCGTCACCTTTTTGTTCAACAATGCCACAGGAACGATGTGCTAGTTTCAAGCGTATTACCTATCGTCAGCATCTTATACCTTTCTGTCAGATGGTTGAACGTCTGAAAGTATATACTTTCCTTATGCATATTAACGGTTGAGCAGCCTAATTTGCATATCGAGTGAGTTAGTTAGCCGGCCGCACTGATAACGATAAATGGAAAAGAATGAAACGAAATTTAATTTCTCACTCTTAATACGGTTGTTACTTAAATGTAAGTAAGTAATATGAATGTATATATATATATATATATATATATATATATATATATATATATATATATATATATATATATATATATATATATATATATATATATATATACATATATACAATATATATATATATACATATATATATATATATATACATATATATACATATATATATATACATATATATATATACATATATATATATATATATATATATATACATATATATATATATACATATATATATATATATATATATATATATATATATATATATATATATATATATATATGAATATGTGTGTGTATATATGTGTGTATGTATATATACGTGAGGGTATGTATATATGCTTTTGTGTATGTTTGTATGTATGTGTATGTGTGTGTATACATATTTATATATATGTGTGTGTCTTTGTGTGTGTATATATATATGGGTGTATATATATATATGTGTGTATATATATATATATATGGGTGTGTATATATATGTGTATATATATGTCTGTATATATATATATATATATATATATATATATATATATATATATATATATATATATATATATATATATATATGTATATATATATTTGTGTATATGTGTATGGAGAGATATGCATGTGTGTATATATAGATTTTACGTTAATATTGAGTACATGTGTGATTGTGCGCCTGTGTGAGCAAAAGATCACACGTTTATATGTGTGTGCTCGTATTTCCATGTAGACGCACATACACCTATGTGAGAACGTATACGTTTACGTATTATTACGTATAAGCGTGTGTTTGAGTGTGTGTCTGTTTATGTTCTGGATATTTATTTATATATTTTTTCCCCTCAATGTTATGCCCGCTACTTGAGTTGAGCCTCATTTGTATATTTCCTAAATTTTGTTTTCAAAAACAATATTTATTAAATATTCCATGTTATTCATTCTAACGACTGAAGACAGATATAAATACCTGTCTTCAAGAAACCACTGGTAAATGAATTAATTATTTTATATTGTTTATTACATAACTAAAAAGCTATGTAGCCTACATAGAACACTCTCTTTTCCTTTACCTTTCTTACGAATATACTTCATATATATATATATAACGAAGGAAATGTGGTAAGGAACCAGATGGACCTTAACGCACCAAAGTACTCAATACTTAGTGTAGTAGAGTGAGTAATAGGAATGAGTAGGATCCCGACGGTTGAGCTCAAGCCGTTTCAACGGCTAATTCTTAAACGGCTTGAGCTCAGGCGTCGGGGTCCTACTCATTCCTATATATATATATATATATATGCACACACACATATATATATATACATATATATATATATATATATATATATATATATATATATATATATATATATATATTTATATATATATATATATATATATATATACATATATATATATATATATACACACACACACACAAACCAAAATTAAAAACCATTTTCGCTAATACTTTGACATGTCAAAGAAAGGATAAAACATTCTAATTAACTATCATCTTAGAGAAGTAATAAAACAAATCAAATTTAAACCAAAATCTCAATTTGGTGATCCGGGTATAAACTAGACCGCGTAAAATCTGTTAGTTTTACTCATATAGTTCCCCGACTAAGAAACACTATTGTTTTGAGAATCTAGATGAGCAAAACTGACTTATTTTCGTCGGTCTAGCTTATATTCCCCCATCTAAAGTGAGATTTTGGCTCACATTTCCTACGTTTATATATATATATATATATATATATATATATATATATATGCGTGTGTATGTGTGTGTGTGTATGTATGTGTGTACAGGTGTATGTATACATTAATATGCGTACATATATAAAATTAGAGTTATATGTATACATATATATCTTTGTATACTTATGAATGTATGTTTGCTTGCGGGTGCACCTGTGTTTATGTATATGTATATACATTGAGGAAATCAGTTTGAATTAATATAAGAAGTGGAGAATGAAAAATATTAATTTCTGTTCAGCTTTCTCTACCTTTTGCAAAAGAATGACTAGGTTTTGATCTTTTTCTCCATAAATTAAATCATACAGTTTATTACCAACTGTAGGAAACGTAGACGGAGAGTCTCTATTTTAATGAAAAGAGTAAGAATATATCATGGTATGAAATCTTTTTTCTCTACTATGAGTAAAATAACCACCACTGCTCCGGCATTGAGTTAATATTCAAAGTCTTAAATTCGATATTCCATTTACATCTGAATGAAGCCAGAGTTCTAGTGTCATATGAGAGAAAAGACTAAAATGAAAAATATAAATAACGAATAGTTTGAACAGGATTTATTCGGCAAATGAAATTTTTGTTGCAATATGACAGAAATAACAATGTGCGAGCGCATGCATATATAGATATACGGTCTTATGCATATGCATACACACACACACACACATATACATATACATATATATATATATATATATATATATATATATATATATATATATATATATATATATATATATATATATACATATATGTATGTATATGTATATTATATACAAATATGTACATGTATATATATATATATATATATATATATATATATATATACATATACATATATGTATGTATATGTATATTATATACAAATATGTACATGTATATATATATATATATATATATATATATATATGCACATGCGTACACACTCATATATGTGTGTAAATATATGTATATTTATATATATATATATACATATATATATATATGTGTGTGTGCGTGTGTCTGTGTGTGTGTATGTGTGTGCGTGTGTGTGTGCGTATGCATAGATTGCCTAGGATACTTGATGGATATATATTTTAGTAAAGACTGAATTAAATGGAATATTTACCTATATATTGGTAACAGTGTTATACCTCCGACTACTCAAGTATACTACAGTTACAGAATCACCAACACCTTTTTTCATCAGAGTATCATTCGTGCCATTAGACATGGCAATATGTGTTATTTTTTACAGCGTTATTTTCTAAAACTGAAGTATGAATCATGAAGTATGAAGTATGAATCTCGGCAGTGTCTAGTACAACACAGGACGTAAAACCTATGTTGTTCATTAAATAATTAAGGAATAGATCGCAAGAGAAAAGTAAGAGTAATTGGTAAAGAATTAGAAGCAACAGACAGAAAAAAGAAAAAAAATGCGATGTACAAAAGGTACTATGATTAGATTATTCCAACTCCTAATACGTAGCGCACAATTGATAGTAGTACTAAGATATAAAATATGTTAAGTGATTGAATATATTATATTATATTATCACTGCGATGGATTGGCAGTATCGGTAGAAGGTAGGTCGCCATGCTTTGACGCATAGAGTTACGGCCCTTGCCATTCTGAGTTCAAATTCCGCCGAGTTTAACTCTGCCTTTCATCCTTATGGGGTCGATAAAAGAAAGTACCAGTAATACACTGGTGATTTGCTGGCCTTATGCCAAAAGTAGAAACAATTATTATATATATATTTAATTCAAATCGTTCGTTCTAAGTGATGCACTCCGACGTGTCTTTATCTCTCCTGTAAAGGAATATTTATGAGTGCCACTCCTAATTAACTGCAGTATCTTCGATACAACCTGGTCTGTTATTGTTGTTGCTGTAAACAAATCCGTCTGCCACAGCAACCGAATTCTAAGTTTAACGCCTACTGCTAAAGTGCATGTGAATGATCCGGTTCCTGAGAAAGCGGTCGATCATTCTCAGAAATTGATGCTAGGATTTTACGATGACTGGATGATATGGTAGTTGAAACATATCTGACCCTGTACACTCTTTGGGTTGATGCTGTGGGACTGTTTATTCTAAGGTATATGTCACCGGTGCATTCAGAAAGCAACACCAATTATCATTCCCAGCATGAGTTACATATATTTTTTCGTCATATTTTTCTGTTCAAATATTAGCTGTCTGATAAATGTTATAAATGTTGCATAACTGTTATCATCAAAATATGCGTAACAGCGATTGTGTAATGAATAAATGAAGTAAATTCTAACCACTTAACTTGTACTTCATTATAATATGTATATATATATGGAGAGAGAGAGGGGCAGAGAGAGAGAGAGAGAGAGAGAGAGATAGAGAGAGAGAGAGAGAGAGAGAGAGAGAGAGAGTCAGTTAGCCAGTGAGAGGGACAGGTTTTCAGATGTATGTATTCACTAATCTCTGTATTTGTTATAAACATAATATGGTTCCCTTTTTAAATATTAATATATGCCATCTAATACAGTAAAATTAAAAATCTTCCAAATGGGAAGAATATGCAACATATAAGATTCGTATCATTCACAATGCACATAAAATAAAATTATTTGCAATGGTTAAAAACAATAATATTTAGATATTTAACTTTTTTATATCAATATATATAGAAGGAAGCTTTTGTAACATATCTCGATTAAATACCAATATAATACAAAAATAAATCTTATATGATGATATAAGGCTTAAACAGCTTATATAACGTGAAATAATATAATGGCTTCTATTTTATGAAACATCTATATATTTGTATACTAACGCTGATATATCAATCAATATCTGTATTTCATTTTATTTTCATCCGTCGAGCTCTTGGGTATGAAACAGCTTGTGATGTATGAATATGTATATTAGGGAATTTACATTGGTGAAAATATTATATACACAATCCGTCAGTTTGCATTACGTAGAACATATGCAAGGATGTTGAATTCAGACTGCGATAATTATCTGTTATTCTGCTTGTGATATTGCTATATCATGTTGACATGATGTTGTTGATATTTTTTATAGGAACTGACATCGCGGATCTGTGATCAAATGTATTTTAGACATGATGCCCTCAAACTTCACCTGGATATTAAATATCTAACACAACATTATCCAATAAATGTTTCCCTTTTTATGACGCTAGAGTATACTCGGATAAAACAAAAACCTGGTTATTCATTACACCACGAAGAGCGAACAAAGTAGGGCTGTTGCATTGGCTAGAGTACGCGCATTTGTTTGCATGTGGATATATTTACGGCTGCGTGTAAGTGTATGTGGTACATAGAGAATAATGGTGGTTACGAAATCCCAAATTTATCTCAATATTTATTCTTCAGGTCGTATGCCTATGTAGGAGAACATTAGGACATATAATGTATTTACATATTTTCTAGCCATATTATTCAAGGTATGTTTGGTGTGATAGAGTTATCACATCAATAGCTTGCATTATTTAATTTCTTTATTCTATTTCCTGCAATTAAATGTCGCATCTGCTGACGTTGTCATTAATTCCAATGAAATCGATAAACACCAGCTTTATATTTTATGCACTAAAGTCGATTATACATCCCTACTATATGGTCTTGTTAAACTTGCTCTGTTTGTTTTGGGAAACTAGTCAAATGGGGAATTTTAAATAACCTTGTTCATAAATTATCTCCGTCTTACCTGTCTTCTATGAGTCAAAGTATTAACCACTTACAACATTCCTAATGAAATGATTGAGTCTATAGTATAATGTGCAATGACATTAAAATATCTGCTCAGTACAATATTGGAAAGAGGTATGTGGACTCTTATATTTGTGTGTATATATGTACTGAGTATATCCATAAATCGTTAACGTAATGGAAAGTATATTTTTGTTTAGATATCCAGACATGCACGCACATCGGAGGGTGCATTAAGATTATTGAATAGGATAATTTTAATAGAATACATTCAAGGATACGCACATACACAAGCACATTAATCCCGCCGAGGTTGACTTTGCCTTTCATCCTTACGGGGTCGATAAAATAAAGTACCAGTAATGCACTGGGTAATTGCTGGCCTTGTGCCTAAAGTAGAAACAATTATGTAATAAGTAATTAAGTAATATATTTTTTAATAGTATGATTTTTTTGATTACATTAAACAATCAATTTGTTATTCTGTAATATTCTTGTATAAGTGAGCACCACCGGAAGTGATAACAAACATATATAAATAAATAAACAAACACACGGACACACACACATATATACGCACCCACACCGACACACACACAGACATATATATATATGTATATATATATATATATATGTATATATATATATATATATGTATATATATATATATAGAGTCCTATCGGTTGCCAGTTGCTAATCGCTTTACCGTGTCGGTTGTCACAAACAGTCATTGCGCTGAGATACAACCGGTACTGGCATTGATAAATATGATGGGTCCGTCAACCCTTATTATTATTATCTCCCAACGAGCGGAATATTGAGAGTAAGTTAAACAATTTTTCACTTTTTATTGTGTTTTTGTTTTGATATGCACTCCTCTTCCTGCTACTAATTTTGTCTCTCACTCTTTTAAGTTGTGAATTAGACTGGTTATCTACTCACGTGGCTGACACATTTCAGCTCGCTACTATATTGTTATATAATGGATGATAGCATTTAAAGTTCGTTAAAGGTTCTTGGCACTATCATTGTTACCATCGCTTTCCTCTAGCCATGGGGCTTGGAGACATGAACCGAATGCTACCATTCTATTTTATATCAATGTGAACTGCTATTTCTAATAACCATCTTTTCACCCCTTCATAATTTGTGTGTGAGACACGTTGGCTGAGATCTTCTGACAGGAACTAAAAGATTCATTCTTTTTAGCTTCACGTTCCCACGTAATATTTGTAAATCAGTGGCTAGTTGAGAGATAGAGTCCTATCGGTTGCCAGTTGTTAATCGCTTTACCGTGTCGGTTGTCACACCAGTCATGATCGGCATGGGCCGGAGTTTGGATTCTGTCGATCGGTTGGTTATTGATTAGGCGATACCCGCTGATGAAGCCGCATAAGCCGGTTGTGCATTGTTGCATAATATATGCAGACAGATGTTGCAGTGCACCTTACTGTTGCATTAGTGCGGCAGAAACTCGAGTCCGGGAACCTTATATGCACCCGTTTTACGTGTGTTGTGTTGAGGCAAATAACTATGTGTATACTCTGGTAATGTATCTTACATTGCCGATTGAGTGCGCTGAGATACAACCGGTACTGGCATTGATAAATATGCTGGGTCCGTCAACCCTTATTATTATTATTATCTCCCAACGAACGCAATATTGAGAGTAAGTTAAACAATGTTTAACTTTTTATTATGTTTTTGTTTTGATATGCACTCTTATTATTATTATTATTATATTACGAGGTCGATAAAATAAAGTACCAGTAATGCACTTGGTATTTGCTCTCCTTGTGCCTAAAGTTGAGACAATTATTATATATATATATTTATATATAGGAACGAGTAGGAGCCCGACGGTTGAGCTCAAGCCGTTTCGACGGCTAATGGTCCATCTGGTTCCTTACCACATTTCCTTCGTTATATATATATATATATATATACATATATATACATTCCACCACTTACATTATCTTTATTTTTGTAACATTTAATGACACAGTTTGTGTTGCTGACGCCTTCCAGAAACAGTATTGTTACACTTTCCACTACATGAATCAAGAAAATACGGTTAACGCCCATATATATATATATATATATATATATATATATATATATATATATATATATATATATATATATATATATATATATATATATATGTATGTATATATATATATATATATATATATATATATATATATATATATATATATATATATATATATATATAAATATATATATATATATATTGTGTGAGTATGTGTGTGTGTGTGTGTGTGTGTGTGTGTTTGAAGGTAAATAAGGTTTTGTTTATCTACACTCTCGACCATATATTGCAAACGTCAAAACATTCATCTATAACAGTGGTCAAAGAATAATTGTTCCACATCACAGCACTCATATTGATAATGTGAAAGTATTTACCTCCACACCCTCTCCTTTTAACTACTCTCTCTACTATCACACTAACTTACTGTAATTATTCTATGTTTATTGTCATAAGTGTTGCATATGATTGAACAATATCTATTGTATTCAGCATATGTAGACAATTGTAATAGACACAGAAACATATGTTAAAGCAAATATATTCCAAATCTCCTTTCTCGCCGATCATTATATTTTTCTTGGTGCAGTACTTGTTTATATTATATTATATTATATATATATATATATATTTATTAAAATAACAGATTAAACTTTAAGAAAAGAATCGCTGCTTTCACTCTTAACGGTTATTTGATATATATTTATCCTTATCAAGCCCTCTTTGGATTTTAGTCTTCAAATTTATTATTATTACTATATATATATATATTTCGTTTCTGAATTTGTTTAGCAAGATTCTTTATCTGAAAACGTGTGTTGAAACCGATATTATTATACTTTGGGAGGGTCATATTGCCAATAAGAAACACACGCACCAGTTGCTTTCACTTCAATTTATTATAATAAATTTATAAATTTAGGAATTTATAAATTTCCGGTTGGTTGGTTGGTTCCACAACCAGATGGTTGTTTATATATTGTCAGAGTTCTTTCGTCACACATTCTGTGACCTCTTCAGTGACTGGGAATACTTTTCTTTGTTTTTGTGCCTCTCCTTTGTTCTGTCCTACGCCATCTTGTTTCTGTGTGTGTGTTGTGTACTCAGTCTGCGCATGCGCCACATCCGGGTGTCTGTGTGTGTTTATATTCGTTTATTTATTTGTTTGTTTACAGGTTACAGGTTGGTTGTTTGTTGTATGTGCGTGTGTGTTTTCATTTTGTCCTTAATTTTAAGTTGTGATGTTGCTGTTCCACTCATGTTTTCTATTTAATTTTGGTTGTAATTCTTTTATGTTTATTGCCTCTGTGATTTGTCTAAACATTGCATCTTTTCTGTGTGTAGATTCTATTTTTATTTCTATGTTCTCTAATTTACCCTTATCTTCTATTTTAGCATGTTGGTAGAGTACAGATGATTCTTTACTATCTTGAAGGTCTCGCCAGTGTTCATGTATCCGTTCCCCTACACTACGAGCTGTCTCACCTATGTACACTATATTTTTGTCTCTACATTGTCCTTCAGTACATCTTATGCTATATACTACATTTCTAGTTTTACAGTTAATATGGGGGCTTAATTTACAGGTTATACATTTCTTGTCTATACAGGGGGTCTTTGAAAAGAGTATGTCTTGCTAATAAGTTTTTTTACGGAGCTACCTGGTCTTTCTACTATCTTAATATTGAGTTTATGTTTATCTAGGGCCCTTCTAAAATTGTAAGCTAATTCACCTCTAGGGGTTGTATCGATGAACATTACACTCTGATATTTATTGCTATCTTACCATGAGTTTATTCTATTAGCCTTATTCCTAGTTCTTTCTATTCTATTCCAAAATTTGCTCCTATACAAGAGGCAGGTCCCATTTGTGTCATTATTTCCCATTTTTTCCCATTTGGTTCTGGCTCCTCTATACACTCTGATTTTATCTCTCTGATTGGAACCAGAGAACTGCATACGGTGGATGAAGTGTTGTATGTGTCTCTCTAGTTCTGCGGGGTTGCACATGCGGGACACGTTTCTCATCACCCGTACCAAATCCGCAATCAGTATGTTGATTTTGGTATGGTCCGAAACAGCTGAGTTTCGGTGGATCAGATATTTGGAAGTCATGGTTTTGGCATAATGGGAATGGAGGATTTGTTTTTTGTTATTAATAACATACCAAAATAAAAATACTGATTGCGGATTTGGTACGGGTGATGAGAAACGTGTCCCGCATGTGCAACCCCGAAGAACTAGAGAGACACATACAACACTTCATCCACCGTATGCAGTTCTCTGGTTCCAATCAGAGAGATAAAATCAGAGTGTATAGAGGAGCCAGAACCAAATGGGAAAAAATGGTAAATAATGACACAAATGGCCCCTGCCTCTTGTATAGGAGCAAATTTTGGAATAGAATAGAAAGAACTAGGAATAAGGCTAATAGAATAAACTGATGGTATGATAGCAATAAATACCAGAGTGTAATGTTCATCGATACAACCCCTAGAGGTGAATTAGCTTACAAATTTAGAAGGGCCCTAGATAAACATAAACTCAATATTAAGATATTAGAAATACCAGGTAGCTCCGTAAAAACACTTATTAGCAAGACATACCCTTTTCAAAGACCCCCTGTATAGATAAGAAATGTATAACCTGTAAATTAAGCCCCCATATTAACTGTAAAACTAGAAATGTAGTATATAGCATAAGATGTACTGAAGGACAATGTAGAGACAAAAATATAGTGTACATAGGTGAGACAGCTCGTAGTATAGGGGAACGGATAAATTAACACTGGCGAGACCTTCAAGATAGTAAAGAATCATCTGTACTCTACCAACATGCTAAAATAGAACATAAGGGTAAATTAGAGAACATAGAAATAAAAATAGAATCTACACACAGAAAAGATGCAATGTTTAGACAAATCACAGAGGCAATAAACATAAAAGAATTACAACCAAAATATAAATAGAAAACATGAGTGGAACAGCAACATCACAACTTACAATTAAGGACAAAATGAAAACAGACACGCACATACAACAAACAACCAAACTGTAACCTGTAAATAAACAAATAAATAAACGAATATAAACACACACAGACACCCGGATGTGCCGCATGTGCAGACTGAGCACACAACACACACACAGAAACAAGATGGCGTAGGACAGAACAAAGGAGAGGCACAAAAACAAAGAAAAGAATCCCCCAGCCACTGAAGATGTCACAGAATGTGTAACGAAAGAACTTTGACAATATATAAACAACCATCTGGTTGTGGAACCAACCAACCAACCGGAAATTTATAAATTCCTAAATTTATAAATTTATTATAATAAATTGAAGTGAAAGCAGCTGGAGTGTGTGTTTCTTATTGGCAACATGACCATCCCAAAGTATAACAATATATATATGTATATATTATATATATATATATATATATATATATATATATATATATATATATATATATATATATATATATATATATATATATATATATATATATATATATATATATATATATTTATATATATACATATATGTATATATATATATGGAAAAGAATGAAACGAAATTTCATTTCTCACTCTTAGTACGGCTGATACTTAAATATATGTATGTATACGTACATACATAAATGTATACAGACATACAGTAGTATGTATATGTATACATACATGCACACATATATTTATATGTACGTTTAGGTTTACCGAACATTTATTATAATGTTCGGTTTGTTTGTAAACAAACAGCCCGAATGAAGCCATACAGTGTTCGGCAACCGTCGTTGCACTTTTGTTCAACACTGACAAAGGAACGATGTACTAGTTTCAAGCTTATTAGCGATCGTCCGCATCGTATACCTTCCTGTCAGATGATTGAACGTTTGAAAGTATATACTTTCCTTAAGCATATTAACGGCTGAGCAGCCTAATTTGCATATCGAGTGCGTTAGTCGGCCGGGCGTACCGAAAACGATAAATGGAAAAGAATGAAACGAAATTTCATTTCTCACGCTTAGTACGGCTGATACTTAAATATAAGTATGTATACGTACATACATATATGCATACAGACGTACAGTAGTATGTATATATATATACATACATACACGCATATATATATATGTACGTATGGGTTTACCGAACATTTATTATAATGTTCGGTTTGTTTGTAAACAAACAGCCCGAATTAAGCGGCACTGTTCAGAAACCATCGTTGCACTTTTAAAATAAGGTTACGTTCGCAAGGGATTCCAAACAGAATCCACAAGGGAAAGTTCTTGAATCGCCTGCCCGTTCCCTGTGGTCAACAATTCACCTCCTCAAGTCTGCGCAGGCGCAAACGGAAGCTGACTATCCACTACACCAAACTCACCAAAAACTAGCCATGGCAAACCTTCCCAGCCCTCCAACAAAACGGTCACCCTATCCAGGCTGGTAATATGACACTGTTAATGTATACTGCGATTTGCTTTGTCAGTGGCAACTGACCGAAATGTAGTGGTGGTGGTAGAGTATGAGTTTCAATAGGCCTTAATAGTACCACTAATCTATGTCTGGACAATGGGGTTGACCACCCCCGCTATGAGAATATAACCTTATTTCTAGATATTATGGTTTCACAGTTCAAATAAAGATTGAAAATTTGAAATTAAACGTTAAAAATGTGATTGATGTGAATAAAAACATATATATATATAAAGACTAAATAGGGAGATGTTTAAATCAAAGTAAGAAGTTTAGAAAAGGGGTTCAATATTGGATCCTACAGATATATCATCAATTTATTGAACGATAGTACCGTATAGTAGAACAGAAGATAAATTAAGGTATGAAACGTAGTAATTAGTTAAACAATTAGTTAATATGTTCATCTACCACATGAATCGAAACAAACCTTAACCAAAAGAAAACGTACATAGATGTAAAATGAGAGAGGAAACATATATGAGAAAGTATATATATGAGAAATGTAAACATGTATATCGGAATGGAGATGAAGGTAGAAGTGGTGGAAATGTTTGTCAATTTGACCATGTAAAGTGTATATACAAATTCGTTGTCAGATGGAATGAGGGGGCCTCCGTCCGGGGCCTCCGTCCGGGGCCTCCGTGCAAAATGCAAAATTGCAGCAGGAAAATAAGGGGGTTTACGTTGCTTTCAGGTCCGCTTATTTCACTGATCGAAAGCTTGTTTACAATTTTAAGTTCATCCAGTAGTAGGGATATCCATGGTAGAGGGAAATTTCGGGTGTAGCTGATGGTTGTTGCCGTCACTTATATATATATATATATGTTTCGTATTTCGCAACTGACCAACTCAAGGTTCGATCTGTATCCATTTAGCCCGACTTCTAATCCACGGCTCTTCAGACCCCTTACAATGGTAATGAAAAAATGATTATAATACACTCTGTATAGCTCTACACCTCGACACAGAAGTGAACCTAAACATCGAGTGCTAACCCGGATGAAACTACAGTAACTCCAAGTTACACTTCCTGGATATATATATATGTGTGTGTGTGTGTGTGTGTGTGTGTGTGTGTGTGTGTGTGTGTGTGTGTGTGTGTGCGTGCGTGCATGATATATGTATGTGCATATATGTTTTCTTTTTGCCCTTGCTCTCGAGGCCAGGGTCATTCAAATCAAACAATCCCAAACCATTGTCGTGTTAAGTTACAAACTCAATATATGTACGTGTGTATAAGCATTTTGTGTGACTGTGTTCTGCCTGTGTTTCGTTGCGATCTATTTAACGTATGAAATTGTAACGATTAATCTTGTTAATCTGTTTAACCACAATATCTTAATTCGGAGAAGAGGAAACTGCATGTTGAAACAAAAATATATCTTTACAATGATGCAAAAGACACTGTTCTCTTTCTCACCAAAAACAACGAACTATTTAACTTTCTTGTTGTTTCCAAACTTATTAGGTACGATTAGAATTTACATTCCTCATTAAAGTAGATTAAGCATGACCTGATTTACACATCATTGTATCGTTTTATCATGTATTTAATGAATTAATTATATCGATTGAAACAAAATTTAGCCATTTTAAATATATTTCCGCATCTGCCATCCCTAATTCCTATGCTTCCCAACAATAGATTCACTCTGGGTTAATATTGACAGTACTTGGAACTCCTTTTGATATATTGCTGGATATGTATTTTTCGTAAGGTGCAGACAAGAATTGCTTACAATATTATATACAAACGTGTATATATAATGTATACACACACACACACACACACATATATATATATATATATATATATATATATAGTAATATATATATATATAGTAATATATATATATATGTATATATATATAAATGTAAGTATGTATGTATACGTACATACATATATGTATACAGGCGTACAGTAGCATGTATATATATATATATATATATATATATATATATATATATATATATATATATATATATATACATACAGGTACACATATATATATGTACGTATCAGTTTAGCGAACATTTATTATAATGTTCGCTTTGTTCGTTTGTAAACAAACGGACAGCCTGATTTTGCCGTACGGTGTTAAGGCAACCACGTCATCTTTTTGTTCAACACTGACACAGGAACGATGTACTAGTTTCAAGCTTGTTAGCTATCGTCAGCACCGTATACCCTTCTGCCAGATGGTTGAACGTTCGAAAGTATATACTTTCCTTATGAAAATTAACGGCTGAGCAGCCTAATTTGCATATAGAGTGAGTTCAGTCGGCCAGGCGCACCGAAAACGATAAATTGGAATAGAATGAAACGAAATTTCATTTCTCACACTTAGTACGGCACTTACTTAAATGTAAGACAGTATGTATACGTACATACATATATGTATACAGACGTACAGTAGCATGTATATATATATATATATATATATATATATATATATATATATATATATATATATATATATATATACATAT